>JAHWFO010081179.1:189-21367 GCA_023313115.1 Rhysida immarginata | reverse complement strand
GTTGCATGTCCTTAATAAACCATTAAAGAATAACATAACCAAGTACCGAAAGGCTAAACTAAACCATTTGCGGAACTATATTTTAAAACTGCCCTATGCTAATATTGTAAGTTTATAATGGACCATAATGATACCATTAAACCACGTACCTTTGAAATAATTTCAACTATCATTAATTTTACGTTATATTCATTCATGACACATCATTCCAAGTTTTTTGATATATTACATGCCATATTTTACCACTGAAAGTTCTAATGAACCATAATGGTTCTACTAAACCAGGTTTCATGAAACCAATTTAGACTATCATAAATTTTACGTTATATTTCTTCAGGACACATCATTCCAAATCGTTTGATAAATTACATGCTATATTTTAGCGTTGAAAGTTCCAATGAACCATAATGATTCCAATAAACCAGGTTCCATGAAACCAATTTCGACTATCATTAGTTTTACGTTATATTAATTCATGACACATCATTCCAAGTCGTTTGATATATTACATGCCTTATTTTAGCTTTGAAAATTCCAAAGAACCATAATGGTTCCACTAAACCAGGTTCCTTGAAACCAATTTCGACTATCCTTAATTTTACATTATATTCATTCATGACAAATCAGTCCAAATCTTTTAATATATTACATGCCATATTTTAGCATGGAAAGTTCTAATGAAACATAATGGTTCTACTAAATCAGGTTCCATGAAACCAATTTGGATTATCATTAATATTACGTTATATTCATTCATAACACCTCATTCCAAGTCGTTTGATATATTACATGCCATATCTTATCATTGAACATTTTTGAGGGTGTCATTAATGTACCAGTAGAACAGGTGCCATTGTTTCGATTACAACCATTTTCAAATTTGTTCATTTCCTGAAGCATATTTATCAATTGGCAAAATTAGTAATTTATATCCGCTTATATCTCATCATTACGATTTGTTTGATATATTATTTAATATATCTCTCCGTTGAAAATTGTTAGGTGGGATCGTGAAGCTACCACTTTTACGCGTGCTATTAAACCGTTTTATGTAATATTTGTGATTGGTTCGTGCCATGTTCTATATATATCGACTGACAAAAATAATAATGAATAACCACTTCTATCTCGTCATTACGATTTCTTTGATATATTATTTAATATACCATCCAATTGAAAATTGCTTGGCGGGAAAATAGAGCACCATTTGTGCACGGGCCAATGAATCGAATTAGATAATATTTTTGATTGGTTCGTGCCATGAACCATATTCATCGACTGACGTAAACAGATTTTGAAAATCTTTCATAGCCTCAGAGCAGTTAGAGTTACAGACAGACCGAAATACAGACAGACAGCTGGACAGACAAACAGACAGCTGGACAGACAAACAGACAGTCGGAAAGACACGTTTCCCCACTCTGATAGCAAAAAGCACCTTTCGGTACTGAATTAACCATTAAAGAATGACATAGCCAAGTACCGAAAGGTTAAATTAAACCAATTTCGGAACCATATTTTTAATTCGCCCTATGTTAACATTTTAAGTTTCTAATTGACCTTATAGATACCATTGAACCACTTTCCTTTCAACTAATTTCGACTGTCATTATTTTACGTTATATTCATACACGACACATGATTCCAAGTCGTCTGATATATTACATGCCTTATTTTAGCTTTGAAAATTCCAATGAACCTTAATGGTTCCACTAAACCAGGTTACTTGAAACCAATTTCGACTATCATTAATTTTACTTTATATTCATTCATGATACATCATTTCAAGTCGATTGATATATTACATGCAATACTTTAGCATTGAAATTTCTAATGAACAATAACGGTTCCACTAAACCAGGTTACTTGAAACCAATTTCGGCTATCATTAATTTTACGTTTTATTCGTTTATGAAACACCTTTCCAAGTCGTTTGATATATTACATGCCATATTTTAGCACTGGAAGTTCCAATGAACCATAATAGTTCCACAAAACCAGGTTATTTAAAACCAATTTCAACTATCATGAATTTTACTTTATATTCTTTCATGACACATCATTTCAAGTCGATTGATATATTAAATGCAATATTTTAGCATTGGAAGTTCCAGTGAACTATAATAGTTCCATTAAACCAGATTACTTGAAACCAGTTTCCACTACGGTTAATTTTACGTTATATTCATTCATGACACATCATTTCAAGTCGTTAGATATATTACATGCCATATCTTATCTTTGAAAATTTTTGAGTGTGTCATAAAGGTACCATTAGAGCACCTACCAATGTTTCGATTACAACCATTTTCCAAATGGTTCATTTCCTGACGTAATGAAGACGTAATGAAGACGTAATGAAAGAAATAGTGTTATAAAAAGCTAAGATAAGAACATTAAAACAATAGCTACATTCAAAAACTCCGTGCTAGTCGTGTTAAGCGTGTCCTGTTGCTAAAAATCCGATGTCACTTTCTACGCGAACCGTGGCCGGTTTTGCAAAACCTCTAGCAAGGAGCACGGGGAGGACCAGTTGTGTTAAGCTGGGATTCAACTGGAATTTAAATCTGTTGTTACGCACCCCTCCCACTATTATATGGCATACTAATTCATGCTAATGGGTATCGGATTACGAGGTATAATTATTTATGTATGTAGGCTATTGATGTATATTTACAAATTCGAAGAGTGTGAGACTTCAGTAGACAGCGTGGGTATGTGTGCAAATCGATAGATTACAATGGTAAGGGTTTCGGGTTCAAATCTTGCATCTTTTCTAATTTCTTTTATTTAAAATTTTTTTAAACATGTTTTTGAAAAAATTATATTTGAGACTAATATTAATTATTAAAAAATCTGTTTTTATAAATTTTTGCATAATATATTTCATACACATTTATAATTAAAAAGTAATTATGTACATATTTCTCTCTCATATATGTATTGTTACGGGCGTTTTTATGAGAAAAATGTATTTTTTATTTAGCGCGTAATTTTCACTTTTTTATTTTCTTATTTTTTTTTATTAATTTTTATTTTCCCTTTGGTATGTGTATTTTTTGTTCATGTAGTTTTTGTAACAATGCTTGTAATTTGTTCATTTGTTGTTGCGTTCTTACTTAGTGTGCGCTCGCTTGGTTTGTATTGGTGAGCGCGTGTGTTTTTTCATTCTGTTTATGTGTTTCTTCTAAATCTTGGTAGTCTTTTGTCGGCAGTTCAATTATCCACTTGGGTGGACAATGGATCATGTTCTTCTGCTGGCGTTGATTCCTTACCAGTTTGGGTTTGGAATTAGTTTTTTCAGGTATGCTACTTCGACGTAGAATCCGTCTTTTTAACAGTCCGTTATGTACTGTATTCTTTAGATGGGCGCTGAGAGGATAGGCCCTATTTAGTGTTTTTTGTTTGGATTTTCTTTCTTCGGACAGTGTAATGTCTGTATCGAGAACATTCCTGTATTCTACTCCAGGGTACGTTGGTAACCCTCTGCACCTTCGTAGCTCCGACGTTAGCTACCTTATTCGCTGGCCCTTAAGATGAGGTGTGGTCACCACGCGACTTTCTTATACATGAATGTCCTAGTCCAAATACAGAAAAAAAATAAAACAACAGTCCAAAATGGCTACAAAGTTTTGAGAAAGTTTGTGAATAAAAGTTACTTCAAATTAGCTTCTAAACACTTTGGTATAGATTCCAAATTTTCCTATACTATTTTCTTTCGCCTATATTAGCAAAAAACAAGATTTTGTCAAGAGTAGAACTGGTACTTCCGGTTGGAATTTTGAAAATTTTTCTTTACAAAGGTTGTTTAAAATTAGCTTCTGAACACTTTTGTATACTTTACAAATTTTCCTATTCCGTCTTATTTCGCCTATATTAGCAAAAACCTGGATTTTGAAAAGAGTAGAACAGGTACTTCCGTTTGGAATTTTGAAAATTTTTCTTAACAAAAATTTTAATTGTAACGCATTTTAGTCCCTTCAAAATTTTCATAAACGCAATGGTTAACGAGATATTTCAAAATTTATATTTTGGCGCTGGAGTAAACTGATACTTCCGGTTCACCAATTACACTGGAAAACAAATCAGACCTCCCGAAGAAGATTATAATCTTAAGTTTAAAGTTTGGCCTCGATAGCTTTAGCCGTTTGGACGCTATCGTGGACACACACACGCAGACTGACACACAAACAGACAGACACAGACATTTTCCAAAAACCACTTTTTCGTAATCTAGGAACCCTAAAACGTGAAGATCAGTGAAAATCTCGAGGTCGAAATTTTTCGTGATACTATGTACTAGAGGCAAGACAATCAGGCGTACAGCCTGTGAAATATATGTTTATGAAATTACACAGAATATATAGTATAAATATAAGTATTGGGATCACTGGGGAATATTTTTCTTTGCTTGGACCACGATCTGTACTGAATTGGAACTCCATCTTCACTTTGTACTCGCGAGAGTGCTGTGTATAATTGTCCATGTGTAAAGACGGGATTTGGCAAATATAACCTGACCTTCTCAAATGTTTGTCTTTGTGCTTTTGTAATAGTCATCGAATCGGCGAGGCGAAAGGGAAATTGTTTTCTTTTCAGCTTGAATGGTAAGTTGTCATCCGTGTCCAACCACACCCTTGGAATAAACACCGTCGCTCCTTTGTTTGATCCCGAAAATACACTGCACTCAATAACACTGGATCCCAGACTTTCCACAATTAATCAGGTACCAATGCACAGTCCATTTTTTGGATTCAAATTTCGAAGAAGCATGACACAGCAACCTTTCTTGAGGCGAAGTATGTGAGGTGGCAATCCCATTGGAGTTAAGGAGTTCACAAAGTCCAACGGGTAGTTTTATCTCTCTTCTTCGTTGTCGCACTCCACGTCGTCGAAGCTTAAATACGTCTTTGCTTCCCCTTGCAGCTTCTTCAGTATTAGCTCGTTCATCTCTAGAGTGTTTTGATGTTTGGAACAGAGAATTGCGCGAGAAGCCAAAAGTTCTGTGGAGAAGCTATTGATATCTTCTCCAAAGATCTCCGTAATGATATCATCTGTGATCATGCCCTCATCAATACGTACGTGATCTTGAATTTGTCCTTGCTCGTCCACGCCCGATCCTACACGAAGAAGCCAGTCGGAGAATAACTTTTCTTCTGGACTAACTCTCATGTTTTGTGTCAATTCTAACTTTTCAAATCTGCTCCATAAGCTTTTGTCCGATTTTACGTTGCCTTCCACAAAATGTACTCGGGTGCCACGGGGAACAGTGGGAGCTTGTTGCCTAAAGTCTCCATCTACTACAATTGTTATTCCTCCGAATGGCACATTATTGTTTCTTAGATCTCTTAGACTTCTGTCGACGCATTTGGAGAGATCAATGTGGCACGTGGATATTTCATCCCAAATGATAAGCTTCGTTTCGATGAGTGCTTTTGCTTCTGGAGTATTCTGTATTATACGGGAGTACCTATCCTTATTTACTTTTATAGGTATTCCAAACCCCGCATGGACAGTTTGTCCGTGCTTCATCAGCGTGGCAGCGAGTCCAGTCGGAGCGACGACCTTAAGACGGTCCCCGCGACCAAGCATTGTTGAAATGAGGGCTTCACGAACAAATGTTTTGCCAGAACCTCCAGCACCGGATAAGAAGAAGCACTTTTGACTTGAGATTCCTTCAACGGAGTTCATAACGGCTTCAAAGGCGTTCTCCGTCCAGGATTTAATTTTGCCACTAAAGCACTGGCCTCCTCCTTATTTGCAGCGCAGACGATCATATCGTTTTCAATTATTGCTGGTGCTTCTGGCAGACTGAAATCCTTGCAAGTACTACCGAATATTCCTCTATGCTCCGTAATGCTAATGCTTCGGCTAAGTTGGCACTGTGCCCACGAAGAAAATCTTCCATAAGGTGCACCTTGAAACTTTCATACAGTTTATCTGGATCGGTTGGGCCGCAATAAACAAATATTGTACCAAGGATTAAAAGGCATTTGAAATAAGGATGCCTCCTCCATGACTTTATTCTACTCTTCGTCATTCTCAAGAAGTCCCATTGCCTTTGCAGCATCTTTGAAAAGTCGGGAACGCCGATTCATCTTCGCCGATTGTCCTGAGATTTTCGTAGGATGTAGCCCCTGCATATAAAAATAAACCATTAAGGAATGACATAACCAATTACCGAAAGGTTATAAACTAAACATTTGCGGAGCCATATTTTAAATTGCTCTATGAACCATAATAGTTCCCCTAAACAAGGTGCCTTTGAACCAATTTCGACTATCATTAATTTTACGTAATATTCATTCATGACACATCATTCCGAGTTGTTTGATATATTACATGCCATATTTTAGCATTGAAAGTTCCAATGAACCATAATGGTTCCATTAAACCAGGTGCCTTTGAACCAATTTCGACTCTCAATGATTTTACGTTATATTCATTCATGAGAAATCATCCCAATTTGTTTGATATATTACATGCCATATCTTATCATTGAAAAGATTTGAGGGTGTTATACGGGTACCATTAGAGCACGCGCCATTGTTTCGATTAAACCATTTTTAAAATGGTTCTTTCCCGGAACCATATTTATTAATTGGCGAAAACACTAATTTATATCCACTTCTATCTCGTCATTACGATTGGTATGGTATATTACTTAATGTATCTCTCCATTGAAAATTGACTAGTGGGGTCGTGAAGGTACCATTTGTGGACGCATCATCTTGTTAAGTTGCGGTTGGCGGGCAATCAAATTGCTGCACGAGCGAGTCATTTGCACCCCAAGACCTCTAGTGACACTTTCTTACATAAATTGTGAAATGAATTTTAATGTTTTAAACTTTTATCTCGCCAATAAAGATGCGCCAAGATTTAACGGATTTAGATAATATTTGTGACTGTTTCGTTCCATGAACCATATTCATCGACTAACGAAAACAGATTTTTAAAATCTTTCATAGCCTCGGAGGAGTTAGAGTTACAGACAGACAGACACGTTTCCCCACACTGACAGCATAAAGCACTTTTCGGTACTTAATAATAGAATTAAATTTTAGTACATTTGTAAATACCTTCTCAAATCATCTCAATCATAGAAACATACCTCTGACGTGATGCAGTGATATGCGCAAGGCAAATAATTCCATGTTCTTAGGGGAAACTGAATACATTCTAGGTAAGATCCTGTATTCCCTTTTTTTTCCCTTTTCCTCCAAGTCATGTCGCCTTTGTGAAGTACGTAATTTTAAGGCATTTCGGAGTATAGGTATTCTTGGGAATTTTGCTTTGTCAGATCTTCTTTGTCTTTTGCCGCGTCTTCTTTATTAAGGCGAAACCAAGCAGTGAGTGACGTTCCTTTTCTCTCCGCTTTCTCCAATGGTTGAATTTCGGAACCCTCTTGAAAAACACCGGTTTGTTGGGAAGGCAAGTGCACGGCAAATCGAATCACGTCGTGGGATTTCTTCCACGTCTTGTACTCGCGAAGTCTTCATATGGCTTCAAATGCCCCAATATACCTTGCATATAAATACGCCTGCACTTCGTCCCAGTTGTAGACAGCATTCCCCTCTGAAGACATCGTTCTGACTGCGGAGTCATGTCCATTGTAAATGTATATGAATATATATTTAACGGATTTGATGGATAAGCAGACTTCAACGTTGATGTGAGCGTTGTATTTTCTTGAGTGGTATGGGTTGTAGGGTACGACAAAGCGGTAATCGAATTCATGATCTCCCTTTTTATATGTTCCTCCATTATTTCTTCTCCAATACTCCGATATCCGTCCGTATTCATCTTCGTACTTGCGTTGAATTGCTTAGGGAATGCCTTTGTGCAAATCAGCTTCCCATCCCTTTCAGCCATGCAAGGTGATCTCAAATTCAGTTCTCCACAAGGTCCATGCATCCTGGAGCGGCCAACTATTTCATAAAGCACCTTGTCTTTTGGATCGGGAATCTCGGCTGATACAATATTGTCCACATTTGACTCCTCACTAATTTTATCCTCCTGGTTCAGGATTAGCAACATGTGACAATGAGGCAAGCCTGAAAGAAATGGATACATTTAAATAATTGCCTTTGAGAATCATGCAATTTTATATTGGTTTGTCTTAAGTAATTCATTTCCTCTTTTCTGGAACTGAATGATGTACACCCATGCTACCAACTTCCCTAACACCGAGTTTTTAGTCAGGTCGTCGACAAATCCCCTCAATTTCAATCAAAAGACTGTCGCGACGATGTCGGGTCTATCCATCGAAGTTTCGTATGGAGCCAGCTGTTCTGTGATTTCAATGCAATTTGGATTGCATGTGAACGTGATGAAGATATCTGGTTTCCCGAACTTGGCCACCATGGGCATTGCATCCTGGTAGTTTTGCTGCCGGTAAATGACGTAGGTAATAACAGAACTTTCGAGCTTTCATATTAAAGTTATCAGTCTGATTATAAACGAAATCCATTACGCCAAGGTAAGAGTCACGTACAGCAAAGAAAACGCAGTGGAAGATAAGTATGGTTTACGAGACACACAGAATACAACTTAGATAACGTAACAACAGCTTTATTCAAATGATTGGATTTACAAAACAATTAAATTAAAGTTTGGAGAATAGACTCCTATGACCTCCGCTAACACTCAGAGAGTCGATGGAAGCTATGTAAATACTGGTAGCTTCCGACAGCAAAACTGTAACTGGACAGTTTTTTTTCCGTTTATAACCTTAGCATTTTTTTTTTCTAAGGCCTCAACGAGATTAATATCTCTTACATTGAACAGTCCGGTTCACTCTAATCTGAACCTGAATGAATTAAATGAAAGTTACACCTAACATTGAGGTAAGAAATAAATTTTACCGTTCATATAACCGAAGGGTTCATCCACGACAATGCCTTTCTAGATGACCGCACTGGAAGAGCCCCTTTGTTAACTCTATGATTTCACAACGTACCGCTCCACAGGAGAGCGGACCGCTTTGCGTTTGCCTCCCTGAGCGACTCCCCGGGAAAACAAATAACGGAGATAAGATAAAATAATATATATTAGAGAGGCCTGGGATAGCAATATTATAAGCTTAACAAGCTAACAACAACTTATATTACAGCTAGAGGTAAACTACCTCATCAAAGGAATATGCCAAAAGGCGCGCATTAACGCTTCTTAATAATTTTTACAACTGAGAAGAGGAACGACGAAATTTCATTACGCAAGAATATCATGCGATATTGCAAAGAAATTTACGCGCGAGGAAATTTCTCGGGAGGAGAGTGACTACGACAATGCCTTTCATTACTTATAAGACTGAGAAATAGCTTAACTGTCGTATAGGGCAAAGGTGCCGAGGTTCTCCCGTATGTAACCTGAACTCGTCCAGGGGGATATGAGGATAAGTCTTTCTTCAGTCTTTCTTCCTGGCTGGTGAAAACGCTGAGGCAGCTCGATGCTTTCAAATCCAGAAGCAGAACCAAATTCGCAGTCGGGGTGGTAGTCCACAGGTAGCTCTCAAGCACGAGGTCGATTTGGCAGCTGAAGACTAATGGCGACGACGTCGGGCGTTCTCTCGAAGGTTCCAGAGAAGCTGTCGACGACACAAGACGGGTAGAAAATTGTCCGGAGCCACATTCACTGTCGGCGAAACATTCGTTCTCCGTAGCTAACTGTCTAACGTATTCTAAGAGAAGCAAAACGTTAGAATATGGCAACATAGGCACACAGCAGTCCGCACTGTCTCCGCCGTCTTCAACAGTCGCAGCTGGCTCTCCCTCTTCTGCGAGGGCCACGATGCCACGTCGGCTTTCTCCCATTGTGGATGAAAATACTGCCGACCAAAAATCCAGGAGCCTCTTATCTGGCAACCTCTCATCCCCAAAGCCTGTCACTCTCTCCCTATTTTCTATCTCCCGCGCCGAGAGATCATTTCCTCGCTTCCGCCTGCGCTGCCTACGCCGTTTACGTTTTTTCCTTTTTGCTAGAACGCTCCTGTCAGAGGCTTAGTTCGAAATGTGCTTGATCGCCACAAAAGATGCCGCCACACGAACTCCAACATTACATCCTAGCAGACGATGCTGATTAGGAATATTGGAGCCCGTGCATGTCACATCACTTTGTGACACACTCGCCCCCTCCTGCAATGGACTTGAGTCCAAATTTTCTTTTGAATCCTCCTCGTTTTTGGAGAAATACCTCGATAGAGCATCGGCTATGACATTATTATTGGAACAGACATAGACTAATAATACTCTAAATTCCATTAAATACTGTACTACTAACGCCTGCAGACGCGTTAGCCGTGGCGGATTCAACAGTCTGGTTACCGACTGATTGTAGGAATAGATGGTGCCTATAAATGCCCTCAGTTGTTTTACTGTTTTCGGCCTGTGTGAGATGCTCTCGCACCCTTTTCCCTTTGCCGAGACTTGGAACCCTAAATAGTTTACTCTAGCGATGCCAAACGCGCACTTACTTTTTTTTAGAAAGAATTTATGCTGACTTAGCCTTTCCAAAACTTTACGCGTTCGTTTACGCAATGCCGCTAGAGTCGGGGCGAATACAAAGACGTCATCAAAATATACTACTGCTTCTTTGTTAAGCAGTCCCCATAGGGCTTCCTTCATAGCCTTCGTGAAAGTTGATGTGGCTCCCTTAAGACCGAAAGGCATTACTTTAAACTCATAAGACCCTAATGGGGTTTTGAATGACGTAAACTTGGTATGCGCCGTTTTTACTCCGATTTGATGACATGCCTGAAGGACGTCGAGCTTCGTAAAATACCTCGCCCCTTTAAGCTTATCAAAAAGCGCGTCGGTCCGATGTATGGCGTAATTATTATCGTATGTCATCTTGTTTAATTTACGATAATCTACACACATATGAAGCCCGCCGTCCTTCTTAACGACAAACAGAACTGGAGAGGAAAACGACAAAGTCGAGGGATTGATAAGGTGCTTACTTAGTAATTGAGTCACCATCAGTTCCAATTCCTCTTCTTCGTCTTTAGTCAGTGGGTAAAGCGGCGAGTTAAATGGTGTGAATGTTTGCTCTAAAAAGATTTCGTGTTGAGTAGATTTTGGGAAAGGTAATCCCTTGGGCAGACGCTCTTTGAATACATCATCGAATTCTTGTACTATGTCCTGAAATGAGCGGTGGCAATTATTATTATCATTTTCTTTAATCCCCCCTCTCATCAAATTTTTCTCATATGGCGAAAACTGGTACCTCTGGTTGCTGCTCTAACACGTGGCATAAATTCACTGCGGATATGGCCTCCATTTCTTGGCGTTTCCATGGCTGCAACCAAACTTTTTGCCCTGCTGAACTACAGTGCACCGTTTCGAATTCCAGTTAAAGAATACTTTCTTTCGTTGAATCCACTTAAGACCCATAATCATATGAAAATTGCCTAGGTGGGCAATGTTAAAGTTCAGTTTATCCGCATATTTACCGCTTTTAGCCGGTACGAGCATAGCTGATTTAACTATGGCTATGGTCCTCCCATCTGCGAAGGATGCAGATTTATTTTGGGCTGAAACATCCGTTAATTTAAGATTTAACTGTGTAGCTAGCTTCTCATCCATGTAACTTTCTAACGCCCCAGTATCAATGAGAGCCTTACACTTAACGCCTTTAATTATTAGTTCTGGTTGCGTATCAACATGCAGAAAACTAGCTTGTTCCCTAGTATTGGTCTTCGATTTGTTTTTACAGAATTTGGAAATATGTCCACTTTTGCCACAGCTAAAGCATTTGACAGAGCGTGCCTTATTTCTATTTTTCTGCTGGTTCCTAGTACCTTGGACCGCGTCCACTTGCATCGGTTCCGCACCTACCGAATCCGGCAAATCATGTGCTCTGAACCATTTTTCTACGAATTGAATAGCCTCTTCCAGGGAAAGCCCTGCTTTCATACGTAACTGGGCTGCTAGTTTCTCTGGAATGGCCTGGAGAAAGAAATGTAATTTCTCCGACTGGGTTGAATCGGTCAGACCATTGCATAACAATCTAAATTTGGTTACAAATTCTGCAACTTTGTTTCCCTTAAGCCGCAGGTTATATAATTCGGCCCATCTTGTCATTTGCGTCTGATCGCTCGCAAAGGCCCAAGTTAACATGTCAGCGAATATGTTCCATGTGATTATTGGATTTGAAGCTAGGATGGCAGTTATCCAACTTGTTGCTGCTCCTTTAAGATAAACAGGAACTATCTGTACACATAACTCGAGTGGTATGCCTTTACATAATGCCATTAAAGCAAATTGCCTAAGGAACTCCTCGGGGTCTTCTTTAGGAGAACCCGAAAATTGGGGAAATTGCAGTTGATTCACTGCATCTTGCATGGGCATAGGTTTTAAATTCTGCACCGCTTGGATGAGAGCATAAAAGTGAGGTAAATTGCCTGCTTCATTATTTAGTTCCAAAGGGGCTCCCCCTTGAGGGTTTGGGTTATTTGGTTCCATGTCGAAATTAAATGCTCACTCTTAACTTCTCTGAATCCTAATATAAGAATAATGTGACCAAGTGAATAATGAAAGTAAGTAATAACTTGAATGCAAATATTGACACGCTAAGCATATACTCTGATAAAAGAACTTCAGTATTAGCAATAACTGAAGAATAACCTATGCAGAGCCCGAGAACTAACTATTAAAATAATGGATTACCTTACGCGCGCCAACATAAGCCAAAATTACTAAGAAAGCATATAAGCAATATGACGACGACTACAACGCAAAGATACACAGCAAAACGTCGGTAATTAACGATTAGGTCCAGATACAGAAAACTCAAAACGTGCGCTCTATAGACGCAACTGAAACAAAAGAAACTCCTAGTTGATAAAGAATTCACTGATACCACATTAACTATCACTCTATGCTGAGATACGCAAAAATCAAACCGTAAATTCTATACCAAAATTTTCACAGCCGTGAAAGGCCACGCGACGATACTACGCTAAGTATCACCTCACGCAGAGGTGCGCAAAAATCAAAGCCAGCGCTTTATGACAATTAAATTTCCCTACCGTGAAACGCCACGCGATGATATCACGCTAAGTATATACTCTGTGTCACGTACAGCAAAGATAACGCAGTGGAAGGTAAGTATGATTTACGAGACACAGAGAATACAACTTAGATAACGTAACAACAACTTTATTCAAATGATTGGATTTACAAAACAATTAAATTAAAGTTTGGAAAATAGACTCCTATGACCTCCGCTAACACGCAGAGAGTCGATGGAAGCTATCTAAATATTTCGTTTATAACCTTAGCATTTTTTTTTCTAAGGCCTCAACGAGATTAATATCTCTTACATTGAACAGTCCGGTTCACTCTAATCTGAACCTGAATGAATTAAATGAAAGTTACACCTAACATTGAGGTAAGAAATAAATTTTACAGTTCATATAACCGATCCACGATCATAGTCTTCATCCACGATCATAGTCTTCTAGACGACCGCACTGGAAGAGCCCCTTTGCTAACTCTATGATTTCACAATGTACCGCTACACAGGAGAGCGGACACGCTTTACGTTTGCCTCCCTGAGCGACTCCCCGGGAAAACTAATAAGAGAGATAATATAAAATAATATATATTAGAGAGGCCTGGGATAGAAATATTTTAAGCTTAACAAGCTAACAACAACTTATATTACAGCTAGAGGTAAACTACCTCATTAAAGGAATATGCCAAAAGGCGCGCTTCTTAATAATTTTTACAACTGAGAAAAGGAACGACGAAATTTCATGCGACTTTTTAAATTACCCATATTAAATAACTATTGAAATAAGGACTTAACTAACTAAACGATTTAATTAATTAAACAGAATAAACGACTTACTTTAAGAGAAATTTAAAAAGTTTTTTAACGCTGGGTGCCTCTGCTAGTGAAAAATAAAACCAGGCTTGGTTGCTTATAAAACAAGAAGTAAACAGAGCCTAATGAACACCAGGCTATGGTAAACACTCAAATTAAGTTGGGGATATTATATTTATTTTCAACAATTTATTAATGTGTGGATAATTTGTTTCTCAACAGTGGAAATTTCTATTTTCTTCGCCGACGTCGGAATTTTGAATTCTACTGACTGATTTCTGATGATAGTTTTGCAATTCTTTCTTTGGCTCGTTTTAAAATCTCACGCTTTCCTCATAAAGTTTATGTCGATTTGATAGTTTAGGTGATGTTGTTGATGGTATATGCGTTACGTTTTCTCTGGTATTGGCAGCGTTTGCTATTGTATGTGATGATATTTCAGGATTCAGTGATGGTACTGCTCCCTTCTTCAACCTTTTCACTTGTGGGAGATCTAATATTCATGTTTCAAATCACGCTCATAGTTTGAAGGTTTGAAATGGGCTGAACAGATTTTGATATAATTTGGATTGAGTCTGTCAGCTTTTAGAGAACGCTATCCATGCTATTTTATTAGATGCATCTTTTGGAATTGAATGATAAATTATGTTTACTGTTTTTCTCGCATGATTTGAACAAGTGGCAACTCAGCAAGAGGATGTATTTTTTGATATTTTCACATAATTTTTACTACACGAATTATTTTTATCTCGAAAAACTTGCGATTCACAGTTCATCGACTATCGATTTAAAAAAAATTATTCTAATTAATGGAAAATTAAGCCTAAAATGAGGTATTTATGGTTTAATAAAGATTAAAAAAGGTTGAATTTGATGAAGAAATGTAAATGAATCTCCGATGGCACGGTTCCCGTCGTCTGCTGTCGTCTGTTTGATGACGTATTGCGCAGACGGCATTAAAAAAAACGCATAGCGCATCTCCAAGTGCTTACCCCCTGCGTCACTGTCTCCCTATTTTCTATCTCCCGCGCCGAGAGATCATTTCCTCGCTTCCGCCTGCGCTGCCTACGCCGTTTTCGTTTTTTCCTTTTCGCTAGAACGCTCCTGTCAGAGGCTTGGTTCGAAATGTGCTTGATCGCCTCAAAAGATGCCGCCACACGAACTCCAACATTACTTCCTAGCAGACGACGCTGATTAGGAATATTGGAGCCCGTGCATGTCGCAACACTTTGTGACAGTAAGCCTCCATCCTCAAAGTCTTCTGATTATGTTTGTGTAGCCGAGTGTAGCCGGTCTCCTTCAAGTTTTAAGTTGAAAAAGCGTTTATAATATATTACTGAGAAAGTTTCCCCGCGTGCAACACCGCGTGCAAACAGTCCTGGCCTTTCATACAGCTTGTAGGAGTAGAAGGCTAACATGCTGACTTTCGTCCCTCCTGAAATTTATTTTCCAGCCTTCTTCTCCATGAGGAAACAACAACGGGTAAGTCATTGGGTCACAATTCGGACTCAAAATTGACATGTGTGGTAATTTGTTGGCCGTACTTACAGAGATGCACAAATCTCGCTCAAATGGTAGTTCTCCATCGTCGGCTTCAAACACTGCTGCTACCTCATTGACAGTCGGCAAATTATATCTTCTGGTATCGTGCTGTCGGTCCTTGATTATCCACATTTGAACGTTTCCTGTTGAGCGGCCACAGACATCCTTCATCATTTTGTATGCATGTGCAAAAGGGTTGATGTTACTGAGTAGCGTGTCCAGAGTTTGAAATATTTGAGCTTGACAATTGGAGTTGCTAGGATGAAGAAGCCTCTGTTCATTTGCACAATCAGGATCCAAAAAGTAAAGTTGAGAGAAGGAAGGTCAACCGTTGGATGGGGAAGCATGCACAGCAGCTTTATGGTAAACTTGTCCTTGAATAACCACCGTCTGAGGGCCATTTGAAATGTTTTGACAGCCTAATGATGCAAATGCAAACGCGTTATCGTACTGCCGAATATTCTTTCGAAAGTTTTTGTGACTACTCTCTGCCCCTGTATAATACGTCATCAAAACATCCGGAAATAGGGGCGTATCTGATAAAGTGAACGACTCTCCTTTGCGCTTTTCATTCCGATTCAAATTGTAATGTCTTGCATTTGCGGCACGCGAAATCCATTGATCCTATATTCAGCTCTTCAAGTTTGTTGTTTGGGTTGCGAGCGATATCGTGGAAATTTGCGGCGTTCGAACGACTTTGTGTACTCCTTTCGCTTGCCGCTGATGGGAACTCAAGTCTTTATTCATTGGTCATTCTCGCTCGCCTATGTATATCTTCTTCTTCTTCTTCTTCTTCTTCTCTGTGACTATTCCTGTCCTCTGGAGGAATCGCAGGAATGATTTGTCTTGGATGTTCCATGACAATATTGCTGCCAATTGCCTGCTGAACGTTATTCACACGAGACTGTATTTTTCTCTCACTTCCTGCGGTTCGGTACGCCAATGTTTCCTCATTGGACAATCTCGCTCTTCTAAGGCGTTCTGCTTCTCTTCACCGTTCCCTTTGCTCTTGCGAAATCACGCGACTTCTCTTGTTTGGTGGCTCATTCATTTTCGGAAACTCGTTGAACGATGAACAGCAATTAATTATTAACATCAAAAGAGAAAAATGTTTATATGTAAACAAAGCAGCGTGAACAATTTTCAGCTCCGCTTCCGCTTTGGCGCATGAGGAATGTAAATAAAACAGAATGAACAATAAACAATTTTCCACACCATATTCGACGCATGCGCACAAACAGCAGCGCCAAGAGCAAAGAAAGTTTGAAAGAACGTAACGGAGAATCTCCTAATATTAGACGATATCATCTAAATAATGCAATCCAACAAAATATGGCAATGAAATATATATAAATCTCCCGATAGAGGGTGACAGTACACGGGAAATATTAAATATTTTTGTCTGCCTTAAACAACAATGGAACTCAGCTAAATGAAAAAAGGTTTAGTATCCTGTATATTGTGGTTTAACCGAGGCATGTAAACAAAGCAGAGTGAACAATTGTCAGCGGTAGCAGGCCAGGGATGTTAACAAAGTAGTGAACAATTGTCTTAAGTTCCTCCTCGTTTACCACATTAAACTTTAGAGAAAGAAAGAATAATGGTTGAAATAGGATTAACAGTGGTCGACTAATGATGATGTAACAATGTATGAAGTTTCCGTCATCAGGCTTTCTGTCTAGGCGGTGTTGGCCAGGCATGTTAACAAAGCAGAGTGAAGTATTGTTGTCAGTTCCGTCTCGTGTACCACTTCAGACTTTAGAGAAAGAAAGATAAAGTAAAATGGACTTTCACCAGAGTAGAATTGGTACTTCCGTTTGGAATTTTGAAAAATTTTCTTAATAAAGGTTGTTTAAAATTAGCTTCTAAACACTTTTGTATATTTTACAAATTTTCCTATTCCGTCTTATTTTGCCTATATCAGCAAAAAACTGGATTTTGTCAAGAGTAGAACTGGTACTTCCGTTTGGAATTTTGAAAATTTTTCTTAACAAAAATTGTAATTGTAACGCTTTTTAGTCCCTTCAAAATTTTCATAAACGCAATGGTTAACGAGATATTTTAAAATTTATATTTTAGCGCTGGAGTAAACAGATACTTCCGGTTCACCGATTCCACTGGAAAACTAATCAGACCTCCCAAGGAAGATTATAATCTTAAGTTTAAAGTTTGGTCTCGATAGCTTTAGCCGTTTCGACAGACAGACCCACAGACATTTTCCAGAAATCAGTTTTTCGTAAACTAGGGACCCTAAAACGTAGAGATCAGTGAAAATCTGGAGGTCGAAATTTTTCGTGATTACAATACTTCTTTATACTATGTATAAGAAAGTAAAAATTTGAAGAATTTGGCATTACCTGAAGTCAATTTTTTTTAGCTTAAATGCATTTTAATGGTCTCCGTCTTCAAATCTATCTTTGTCCCCATTCTTACCTATGGTCATGAGGCTTGGGTAATGACCGAAAGAGTGCGATCGCGGGTACAAGCGGCCGAAATGAGATTCCTGAGAGGTGTGGCAGGTGTTACCCTACTAGATAGAGTGTACAGCAGCACAATAAGGGAATCTGTAGGTGTTGAGCCGCTACTTCTCCGCATTGAGAGATCTCAGTTGCGCTGGTATGGCCACGTGATACGGATGCCGCAAACTAGTCTTCCTCGGCAGTTGTTATTTTCCAAGCCGGTGGGTAAGAGACCAAGGGGTCGGCCTAGAACCAGGTGGCTAGACTACATGGAGAATCTGGGTTCGAGTCGCTTGGATATTACCAGGGAGGACATGCGCCTGATGGCGGAAGATCGCGATCGCTGGAGATCCTCCATAGGGCTGCTGCCCCCGCGACCCTAACGGATAAGCGGGTTTGAAAAGTAAGTAAGTAAGTATGCCGGAGTGACTACTCTGATGATGACAGCAGAGATTAGGTGTAACGTATGCTTTTCTGCTTTTTACAAGTAATTTCTTGGAAATATTGGTTAGCAAATAACGAATTTAGATATTAATTCGGTGACGAGTTTAGATGTTTATAGACGAATTTTTCAAATAAATTTGCGAATGTGTCAATTTCTAGGATTGTAGGATTTACTGATTTACCATAAATTTCGTTTAGTATGAGTAGTGTTTCCCTAGTTAAATGATTTTTTATTAGATATTTTTGAGTTAAGTTCATAAGCTTATTTCTTA
This sequence comes from Rhysida immarginata, assembly GCA_023313115.1. Lineage (NCBI taxonomy): Eukaryota > Metazoa > Arthropoda > Chilopoda > Scolopendromorpha > Scolopendridae > Rhysida > Rhysida immarginata. The sequence goes on along the minus strand of JAHWFO010081179.1, from coordinate 2,823 downwards.
CTTGGGAAATTAGGGTTTCCATTTCAGTACTGCAGGTAGATGTGGCTTCGGCTGTATTTCCCTGTAAAATTTAATTTTTAAGTTCTTAAAAAATTTTGAAGGATAGTCTGTTTTTTTTATTTGCTGAAGATACTTTTTCATGGTTAGAAAATGTCTAGTTATTGAAAGGATAACAAACAAATATTCAGAAATTGTACGAAGGTTGTTCGATATTATAGGTACACGTAGTTATACAGACAATTATAGTAATTCTTTCGTGATGTGTCGTTGTCTCTGATCTGCGCTAGTAGTAAAGTACGTGTCGTTATTCTCCAGTCATTAGTTTCGGTGTAGCAAGTATACAAAATCAGTAATTTCATAGAAAATTATTTTAAAATTAAAGTCCATGCGATTATCAGATTTCTTCGGGTGGAAGAAGTTAATCTGAGTAAGATTCATTGCAAATTAATGAACGTTTGATAGGAAGAACGTTTTGAGTTGAAAACAGGTAACTGTTTGGTGGAGGAAATTCACAGACAGCCGAAATCAACTGCATAACTATTCAAATACATGCAGATGAGGCCTGTGTACACACAACAGAATTGTGAAGTGGTGGAAGGTTTCATAAGGGAAGATCAAAAGATCAAAGTGCGTGAAATCATTGCTTAGCACACTGGCATTCCCAAGAGCACAGTGCATGAAATTATTCCCAAGATACTTAGCAAATTTGGGCAAGGACACCTATCCTTATACTTGTGCAAAGCTGGGGAAAATGTCTGAATTAAATGGAGATTACTTTGAAAAAGATTGATTTTCAACTTCTCCAAATAAATATGTTCCCATAATTTTCTTGTGTACCTTTATTATCGGACCATCCTCGTATTTTAATTAGATAAGAAACTGGTATATGAGAAGCTCAGATCTCCTTGGTGTGAAATAATAGTTTATATTCCATTTCCTTCCGAATATTCTATCACTTTAAAATTCTTCTATCACTATCAGTTATAGTCTACTAGGTGATATGTCTGGCATCGGCCTCGGTGGCTCAGTGGTTTGCGTGATCGCCTCTGATGCCCGAGTACGCGGGTTCGATCCTGGCCGAGGACGACGAGGATTTTTCAGGGGGAAATCCTGAGATCGCGCACTTCCTTCGGAAGGGAAGTAAAGCCGTTGGTCCCGTGTAGTCGTTTGCCGGCTGCACGTTAAAGAACCCTTGCGAGGCAAAATTTGCGGCCCCTATAACGCCGTCCTGAAATGGCCATAGCAGTTGAAAAGGACGTTAATACCAAAACAAACCAAACCAATATGTCTGGCGTTGCTTGGGCAGTTTGTTTGATGAAATTTTGCAGTATCCGAATTTGAATATAAGTACAAACACACAAAAAATCCTTAGAATCAATTCGTTTTGAAAAACGAAAGAATTCTTTAAACTGCTCGTAGTGGAATTTTATATACAATTGGGTTTGGCGAGGTAAATTCGACATTCCATCCTTAACATTTTAGCATATCAAAGAAAGGCTGTGAGTAATGAATTATCACATTTATCCGGATACATCCCGAGATTTCACAAAAATAATAGAAAAAATTGATCTCAGGTTAAATTCTCATGCGAGGAAAAAAACATTTTTTTTATCGGCCCCATTTTGGTAACAAGCCTTTTATGGGTAACCTGAGACGGGTATATAAAAAATATTTGTTGGATGATAAGCACCCCTTAACACCAACAGGAAAAATGTAAAAAACATCTGTTGCACAATTAGGTAAATTGATACTCATCTGTTTTAACTGTAGTTAAAGGATTAAAAAAAATGTTGCGTTACTAATAATAAGGACGGCGCTATTTTATGGGAGAAAGAGGATGAGGAAAAGTCTTCGAGTGATGAAGAAAGTGAATGACAAAATTACATTTTGTTTTGTTAAGTTTTTCCCTACATTTATTACATTAAGTTTTGTGAATAAATTCTGTTTTGTAATGTATCTTGATTACACTTATTCTACACTTAGTGGCCAGATTATTATGGCTACCCCATCTATACTTCATTGGGCCAACATTGCCTTCAAGACAGCGGCGATTCTTCTTGGCATCGACTCCACGAGATGTTGAAAGGTGATTCGAGGAATCTGACACCATGCCTGATGAATAGCACTGTCCAGTTGTGAGAGATTTAGATGGTTGTGGAAGAAGCCATCGCCCATTGGGACATGCCATCAACATGGTAGGATGAACTTGATCAGCAACTTAGCTATGTTGTGCTATTCAGACGTTGTTCCACGCGAATTAACCGGCCCAAATCATGACAAGGATTAGTCATACTGGTGCTTTGGCGCAAATTAACGCCGCACCTGGCTTGGGAGTTGGGATAACGCCACAAGTCACATGCGTGTAGTCGGTGGTAACATATAACAATAGGTCGCCATTCTTGAGTGTGGGTACCATGAATTGCGACGGTTTGGATGTAAAGGGGTCGTTTTCTATATATCTACGACAATTTCTAATCAGTTTCACCTCCCTTTCCCGGTTTTTTTCAAGGGTAAATTTGAGATTAACATGCCTCGATATTTACAGTTTTCAAGAAAATAATGAGTATCGGGTTAAATGGTGATTGGATAAAACTGAGGTGATATCATTTTTGGAGGAATAGGGATTGGGGGGGG
>JAHWFO010081178.1:677-19184 GCA_023313115.1 Rhysida immarginata | reverse complement strand
GAAATGTCATTATACATAATATTCCAACCAATAATTTGTTTGTTTGTAATTATCACTTAGCTGTAAGCCTACCAATCGGGGTTGAACAACTTCACTCTGATTGGTGGACATTATTTAATAAAACCAGGTGGTGTCACTGCCAATTCCTTTTGTAGTCTTTTCAGAATCCTGATAATTCCTCGAAACAGGTTGACTTTGCAATAAAAACGCTACTTATTGCTATTCCTAGACCCATTTCTCATTCTTACCTTCTAGAGAGAAGGCCTGTGCATGGAAACATCATACATTATTACCACGGTCTATAGATATTCATGGTCATCGAGCTCCATTGTTAAAATGAAGCTAAAGTTTCTAGCTCCCGTTAGGGCGGGAACTCTATTGAAAAGTGGCGCTGCATGTACTATCTGCCCAACTGCGCCTGCAGCGCCACCCTATCGGCAGAAAGAAACTTTACTTTAGTGTGATCTATGCGGTCGGAATAGTGTGATCTATGCGGCACCTGGCACGATCTGTTTTCCTTAGCTTCTCGAAACAATGGAAAATGGCCGAAGCTTGATAACCATGAATATCTATAGACCGTGATTATTACATCATTTTAAAAAGTCATAGTTAATCATATTTTACCAATAATAGCCCTAAATTACGACTTTTTATGATGATGATGTAACATTGTATGATGTTTCCATGCGCAGGCCTCCTCTCTAGAAGTTGGCCTGGTGTAAGAAGATTAAACTTTGTCAGTTGCTGCACAGGAGTATGACTACCTGCTATCAACAAATAAGTGATAATACAGGCAATTATCAGCAATGAACAAACTAAAACTACTACAGTAAAACCTCTGTAGAGCGAACGTCGATATAGCGAAATTCTCTCAATAACGAAATTTTTCTCTGGTCCCGGCAAAAATCCTATTGATTCTATGCTTTTTCAATCTCCATATAGAGAAATCTTTATAGCGTAATTGTCCCTATAACGTAAGGATTTTTCGGCCCAGACAATAAATTTTAAGATATAATTTAGCTCTTTATTACGAAATTTTATTCCCGCACTTAGCGTGACCCGACTGCCAACGAACGCGAAATCATCGCGAACGGCCAACAGGCGAAGTTAAAAACAAATTTTTACGTCACAAGCTCTGCCCATTCGGCTGCCGCTGTGACATTAGGCTTATTTTATCGGTAAAATTACGAAGAGTTCTCGAAAACGTTATCACACCAAAATACCCATGATGCACTGCCCAGCAATAATGGCAGCCTACAGAACTAGTCGTTGCCGGCTTGAAGTTCCTCAAAAACTTTAGATGACTGCGCATGTGCGTAGACTTAAAAATTTTACCTGTTCTCTGCTACAAATGCCAGGACTAAGTGATCGAGTTATTCAAGAAGCTAGTTTTTTATTTTTGTTTTTTTTTTTTTAGTCAGTTTGGTATTTATAAGGATACATATTTTATATTTTAAATTATATTTAAAAGATGGAGTTAAATTATTGGACTAAAATGCTGAAATTAAACTTTATTTTTTTTCAACTTAACATTGTACATTGAAAATTAAATGAGCCTTAAATTTAAAAATATAAATTAAGAAATGAATGAAGCAAAGTGGAAAAATTTTAATTGTCTTTTTACTTAAACGCTTTCGCGTTAATTTATTAGAAATTATTAAATTATTATTCTAAGATTAATAATAATTGATTACTAATTAATAGCACCTATTCAGGAGAAGGCTTTTCTAAAGTAATTTTATTTTTACACAATTTTTTTTTCTGTCATTAATGAAATGTCTTTAATTCATTAATGAAGGAAGTATTATTTTTTTTTTTTTTTCTTTTTTTATTAGCAGAGCATGATCAGCTTCTATGAATGATTTCACGCTAAAAATTTCTTCCACGCCTTATTAGAATTTTTGGCGTCGACTACCTTAAGGTCATTTTGTGCCTTTTTTTTTTACACAAGTTATATCTGTACGCAGCCCGGGACAAACACAAACATCCATGCCCGCGGCGGGATTCGAACCCACGACCAGCTGGCCTCGAGAACTACGCCTTAGCCCTCTCGGCCTCTCTTCCACACCTTCATTTTAGTTTTCGCTTCTATTAAGATTCGATACTCCCTCATCTTAATATTAACATCATCAAAATATTCTCTTCGGTATTTTTTCGCAGAGCTGCGAATGTCAGGACTGTAATTGTAGTAGAATTCATCAAGAAGCTACAAAAAAATTGAAGGCTAGAAAATTATAGTTTAATAATTTGTAATAAATTAACATGAAAAATTAACGGACCAAGTGTACATTCTTATATGTAGCTTACTCCTAATGAAAACAAAAATGAAAGTTGTTTACTTTGTTAGTTCGTTTTTTATTTTATCTTAGTATTGTAAAAAATTAACGCTAGTTAGTGCTAATTGTATATAAAAAGAAAACAAAATTTAATTTCGAATTTTATTGTAATGATTTAATTCGAAAATATAGAAGATAGAATATATAATTTAAAATATAAAATATTTATCCTAACAAACACCACTGAAAAGGAGCTATCTATTAATACTAATTTATTAATTTGTAATAAATTAATGTGAAAAATTATTAAAATTTTAATAAAAAGAAAATTATAAGTTATTCCTGTTTGTTTAGTATATTTCTTATTTTATCATTAACTAGTTTATCCTAGAATGATTAATACTATTATAATACAATTACCCGTATTAATCGTCCTAGGTTTATCCATCTCACTAATGCAAACATGTCTTGAATAACTCGATCACTTAGTCCTGGCATTCATAGCGGAGAACAGGTAAAATTTCTAGGTGCACGCACATGCGCAGTCATCTGAAGGTTTTGAGGAGCTTCAAGCCGGCAACGACTAGTGCCTACAGAGGAGTTTAAATGTGCAAGCATGTTAAAAATTTATTTTCTATGGGAGTCAGCACGAGAACTAGTATAAAAGCTGTTGAAACTCTGAAGATTTTTTATATTAGAATCTTTAATATTTGTTCAAATTTAATTTATTGAAATTTTACCATAAACATTTTTGTGAAATGCTTATTTTACCGAGGCCGACGAAAAAACACTCGTATACACGCTTATGGATATGTTCTATCGATATTTTTGCGTAAAATACGTATTACAAAATTATTTTCTGCCTGTTCTGCTTTCAAATTTTAATTATTTTAGAAAAAATAATCGCGATCCAGACAAAATTTTCAGCAATGGCGACCTAGATGACTTTAGATAGGCAGCTATGTCAAGTATCGAAAAAGTTTTGTTCTTAATGTTAAGAAGCATTCAAATTAATATAAAATACTAAATTTTTATATATAAATACTAAATTTAAAATACGTATGTAATATATACATCAAAATTAGGCAAATTTTTACACTATTTCCATACAACGAAATATATATATATAATGAAATGATTTTGTTGGTCCGTTGCATTTCGCTATAGGCAAGTTGCAGAGGCTTGAGGGCACCACTGATTTTTACCAACAAAAAGTGCACAATTTTACCACCAGGCGACAGTCGTATTTGTAATCTGTTAAAGCTCTAGATTAGGAAAGTACGGCAAACTTCGTCGTCTGCTACCAAATCCACCATTGTTGGCCCAGTTGGCCCTATCAAATGAGTTACGCTTCCTCTAAAATTCGGCTTAAATGCAAATTTCCTTATTATTATTGTCTGGAAATATAACTGACAATCAGTAAATTCTATAACTAGTGATTTTTCTTTAAATTTTGTTATCAATTATAATTTTTTTACATATAAATAATGATAACGTTGAGGCAATTTTATGATAACCAGATTAAGTTTTTAGTTTATTTTCACTTTATTTATTTATCCTTAATAAACAATATACATGTAATTAATAAATTTTAAAAAACGTTGTGTGTAGTTTTTGTAATTTTATTTATTAAAATATAATTTTATAAATTTTTATTAAAATATAACTTATTAAACTTATAACTTATCAAATTAATTTTTATATTTATGTAAAAAATTTCACTTTACCAATTTTAATTTTATTAAATTATAAAAATTATTAAATTATTCAAAAAACTATAATTATAATTTAAAAATATATCAAATATAATTTAATAAAATAGGAACTATTAAATTTAAGTTTTTGATTTAAATATAAAAATTACTTTGATAATTATAATTTGGAAAAATTATCAGTTTGATTACAAAAAAAAAAGTTACAAAAAAATAACTACACATACAAAGTATTTTGAAATTTATTCACTTATGAAGGTTTATAATATTGACGTAAAAAATCTACCAAAAACTTATAGTTAAACTTTTCTATATTTTTTTTCACCCAAACAGCAAATTTTCGTTATTCAATTACGTACGTTATATTCAAGTTTAATGATGAGTGATAATTAACTTCGCTAAAATAAGATGAAAATAACATGGACGTTTTATTTCAAGTTTTGCCTCCAAATTTCACAGACAGTTTAACCTTGTTATATTGAATTGTATTTTCTTAAAAAGAACTATATTCAACAAAAAATTATATTTTCTGATCGTCTGTGAATTGCACAATGCAACATTTCTATAACATTCGGTAAAGTTGTAATATAAACGTACTTGCTTCTTATTACTTCTTCGGATATTTTAACGAATTTATTAACCTCCAAGGAGCATAGATTGAAGGATCCTGAAATTTTGCTTATTCGGATTAAAATTTAGGATCAATCAAGGAATATTTCATTAAAAATTTAATCTAAATTGCATCTTCCACATGCATTTCAATGGTATCTATCTCTGTGTTTGAGCCAACAATGGCTGACAAACTCACGTGATAGCCGTTCTACCAATCAGCAGCTGCAGGCGGCGTGGAAAAAATTTGCCGTACTTTCCTAATCTAGAGCTTTATAATCTGTGCTATTGAGCAACTGAGTTCATGGTTCGAGTCCAGGCTGTAGATTTTTTTCTTCTATTTTTCTCTATTTAATTATTAATATTGGAAGTGTGGCGTGAAAAAATCCTCCAAATACCCATTTTTAGTTTAATTTTAATTTAGTTTAATAGTTTAATCCAATTTAGGACAATTTTATCCAACAAAAACTGTGCAATTCTGCCACTTAGCGCGCTGATCAGTTACAACCGCAACTAGCCTATACGAAGGTTCTGTATTTTACCTATTATAGTGAACACCAAAAATTATTAATAATTCAGCAAGCTCACAGAATTGATTATTAATACCTCAACCCTTTCACTGCGTAATTAAATTTTATTTTCATTCTTGAGAAGATGGAATTATCCACTTTTAGCAGCATAACAAGAAGTTTTTTAAACCCTGCGAGATGCATCAGATTTCCGCAGGTAGAGATAATTTAATTTTGTGTGGATATATCCGCTTTACGCAGCAAAAGGGTTAAAGGGCAACTGACATCAAAATTTTTTTTTCGCTAAATCTATTCTTTATGAACTGCTGAACATAGCAACGCATTTCGTTTTTTTTTTAATTTTCGTTATTTTTATACAATAAAAAAGCATTTTTCGGCACGAAAATGAACGATCGCCGTCGCCATCTTGAATCGGGGTGTGACGTCAAAGGCGAAATTCGTTTGAAATCTTTGCATGAGACAATACCGACATATACACTTGTAATAGGTTTGCTGGTGAAAATCGTTTATGAAAATGAATTTGATCACATTGAAAGGTTGAATTTACAAATAATAGATAGCCCTATATGTATGAACCGGTGATAAAAATTTAAAAAAAATTAGTTTGAAAAAAAAATTGCGTAAAAAAGCGATTTAGGAGATGCACGAATGTTATGGAAATTCTATTTAACGTTTTAATTCTAATTTACAGTGTTTATGCAAATAAAATACTTATACATAATTCCAGGTGACTACTTCCATATTTATAAGGACGAAACATTTAAAAAAATTGCCTTGATGTCGATGTTTTGTTTTTAGCCGCGTACGGACCGAGCGAGCAACCTTCTGAAGCTGCCGCGTGACAAAAAAGCCACGCTTTGAAGGAAACTGAGGCTGAGGCGCGCGGGAAAGATGAGCTACAAGCCGTCCGAGCATTTTACTACTCTCAGCTTATTCAGTAATTCAAACATGGCATGAGGCCGCATATACAAATAGCCATCACAGTTTCTGGATTTACTGATTTATACTGAGGCGCATTTGATCATCGATAAAAACCGACAACGCTCATACGTTGAGCGTATAATGTTTTGACTCGGCAGCACTTGGGCGAGGAGGCGCGTACGTTCGAGCCACAGATTAACATATTCCGAAACTGCTCACTCACTCAGTAAGCTATACATTTCACAGAAGAAGGGGGGGGGGGGGAGAGGAAAAAAGAATTATTTTACTTCGTATTAATAAGGGTTTTTTGAATTAATTTGTAATTGCTTTAAAAAAAAAAAAAAAAAAGCAAGCATCTCCGATATCTAAATCGGTCATAAATTTCCTATTAATATAACATTTGGATCGTTATTGTCTGTCGAGCGTCGTTATTATAATGGAAATCGTTCAACCAAAAAAAAATGTTTTAAGTAGAAGAAAATACAAGAGAAAAATTAATTAGGAAAATAAATATAGTTTGATTATAAGCAGTTACCAAAATAGTTTATTTTTCTAAACGAAATATAATTAATATAAAAACGATTATATTGCGAAGGAAAATTTTATTTACGCCTCCCCCCTCCCGTCCTAATATTTCAAAGGAGCACATAGACAAAGTAGATTCTCAAATTCTCCTTATTTTATCATCTTTCGGTAAAACGTGAAAATAAAATATTCTGCAGTTCATGCTCTTATTTCTGTTGTAAAAAAACTGTAAAAATTAGCCACAGCTAGGTGATGAATAGCGTTGAAAAGAAACGGAATATACATACTAACCTGTATGAGCGATAGCAAGTACTCGCCTCTGACATCAGGCGTTCAGGTGTGCTGACGTAGGCGCTAATTTTTAAAATTAAATAACTCCTAAAATAATAGTGATATTTGAAAACTTTTTGTGCAGAATTTATTTTTTCAATGTCCTCTTTAATTTTAGGACAAAAAATATATATGTCAAATTTTGATGTCAGTTGCCCTTTAAGAGTAAAGTATACAGTTAATGTTGTCCTGTATTCTATGTTTACCTTTAGCCCATAATAGGTATTTGATGGAGTGAATTACTACGTATCACTTGAGGTGTATCAAAACCGCTAGTCAAATGGACAAATGCTATTAAATATTCCAAGATGGCTACTAAAATGTACTGTTATAATCATTCAGCTATTACACATGTAGCCTTTGACAGTGTAGTGGTAGAGCAACAAAATACTTGCATTTCTATAAAGAAAAGCTGAAGTTCCATGGAATTTTGATGAATAAATTCTCGATGAGTGGGCTGACTTAAAAATAAGTTTACAGGAAAAATCCAAGATCTTTTAATGATGTGTATTGTGCTTTATTACCGACCACAATGAACTTTATCCTACAACGTTTACAATACTTCAAGCTATTTCCAGTCATTCAGTGGCTACTGCATCTTGTTAAGGTATGTTTTTTTTATGCAGAAACAAATCAAAACATGCAAAGTATCTTTATTCTTGTCCTCATTGTTACATTGTGATCTTCATCAATTGCTTGGCATAGATCACCATCTGAAATCATGATTGGCCGACCAGAGGAGGTGCATCTTGAAGAGTGCTATCTCCGTGTCTGAACCGCCGATACCATTCTTCTATTGTACATAAACTAACAGTGCCATCACCTAAACGTTGGCAAATGTTTCGGTGACATTGCACAGCACTGATCTTTCCAGAATACAACTAGAAGATTATTGCTCGATATGCTCGCGTGAAAGGACCATTTCAGACCGTTGATGGCACTCAAAGATATATAGTCAGAAAGTTGATTCTTGGATGTAATATAGCAAAGATATTCAGGAATCGAATGCAATAATTTGTATGAAAACATATGAACACCCCCCTCGGAAAATGAGCCCTTCTTGGGCACAGGTTCTAGAATGGAAAGAAACTTTTGCAACAACCTGATATTTTTTTAATAGTGGAATAATTTTTGGTCGATGGCCAATATAATGCATCCATATTATATACCCTTTTCTCTCTTATATTTTGATGAGGCGTATAGGAATCTTAAAGTGGAATATTTATGGCTAGTAATGAGTCACAAACACTTTGTAGTAAACAATAAAAGACTTTATTAATGACTAGAACGCAAAACGTATCCTATGGTTAAACAATGGTAGAAGTTAAAATTACAGACTAACAAAAGAAATTATGAATTCAAGTCTCGCACTAGCATTAGTACAAAAATGAATAAATTACGCAATGGAATAGTAATACAGCAGCGGCGACTCGTTATGCCCAGCTAACAGCCTAGACTCATGATTCTGCAGAAAAAATATTCGGATATGGAGAAAGACAGCAGAGATTGTACCGTCCGAAAGAAATAGGCTTCGTAGTCAAGCCTCGGGAAATTGCAAACAAACGAGCGACCGGTCGAAATAATCATTAACACCCATGAAACGTGGGGACCACGTCAACAAACTCATAATTGCAATTGCGGAGGTACTCTCTTAAGGCTGAAGCAATAAGAAAGAAACAATAGCAAAGTGAGTGGCCGATATTTTTGTTAAGATTTTTTGTGGCCGATATATCTTGGGCTGCACAAGAAGGAGAGAAATGGAGAAAAGTGGTCACAAGACGAATGGAGAGAGAAGATGGCAAGAGAATGTTCTACGCAATTAAAAAATAGAACACTGATTGCGCCACAATCAGACAGTACAACATCTCACGACCGAGTTAATTAATTGCGAAGGAAATCGCCGCGCGAGAGCATAAACACGCATCACTTGCGTTCGAAAAAAGAATTTTGCGACAACAATAGTCCACGCGCTACAACAATGAATTGCGTAATTCTAATTACAAGCTATGAATAAAAATAACATTTTAAATAATAAAAAAATATTATAATCCACTTCGAGATTTAGTGCATAAATTTGCGATTTCCTGAACAAATCCCCCTGTAATTAACTTGGGTGCAGAGTAAAAAAAAAAATCTTAAACATTTAGTCTGGTGAGATCTCTGCATTTACTGGTCTGACTATTGTGATATAAAAACAGTTATACTGAGTTGAGTAACTTATTAGAAAAATATGTAAATTACTACAAACTAGTCAAAAATAGTTAAATTATCAATTAAGTTAAAAATGCCATGCCAAAACTTTTCAGTCATTAAGTAAGCATTACAAAAATAGATTGTACTATAAAAGATACATCTTGGCGTTAAGAACCCCTTTCATCCCAGCTAATGTAATGCGCACAATAAGAGCTAACAAGTTCAGCTATATATAAAATATACTTATATACTTACAAACTAACGAACTAATTGACTTCACTGTTCCACTGGGACAAAGACAAGTGATCCCAAATCTTGTGTAATGCAGGGGCAGGTAAAGGTTTGGTGAATACATCTGCCGGCATGTCTGAGGTCGGGCAGTAGGTGAGTGCAACATTCTGGAGATTGATTTCACGCAAAATAAAATTATGCAATCTTAGAATGTGCCTCATCGTACTCTTGTATCCCAACGTACTTAGACATGCGATTGCGGATGTTGAATCCATATAAATAGTCAGAAAGGTGATGTAATCCCCCTATCCGATGTGAGTTATCAGGTCCCATAATCATCGGAACGACTTCACGCACTGGGATATAGCAATTACTTCAGCCTCACAACTGCTGAGGGCGACAAGACGCTGTTTCTTTGAACACTAACTGAGCGTATTTTGACCCATCTTAATGAGAACACCAGAATATCCCTTACTTTGTGGGGTAACGCTCCAGCTGGCATCAGCGTATGCACACAAAGGACTAGTCGACTGAACGAAGTTCAGTGACGTTTCACATGTGTGCGCCAGGTAAGCAGCCACACCTTTGAGTGCCGTCATATGTAGCAGATCTGGCATATGACGACAATCTCGTAATTGCATAAGCTGTATCCAGGGCGAATACATGTCATAATGTACATTAATGATCCCAAAAGAGATTGATAAACAGTTGGGTTGGGTGGTTGCGATCCTTCCTCTTCATCCAAATTTACGTGTGAGTTGAGAGGAGTGCTCCTGGGCTTGGCATTCTGCAGCTGGTGCTCTTGGATGACTTGCTGGATGTAGTGGGCCAGAGACAATAGTATGGAGTTACCATCACGGCTCACTTGCATGCCCAGAAGGTGATGAACATCTCCGAGGACCAACAAGTCAATATCACGTCGTAAAATACTCACTAGCGAAGTTAGGCGCTGAACATCATTAGTGGCAGGGACGATGTCATCCACATACATGGCGAGGAGGATTGAACATTTGTCGTCGCTGTAGATGAATAGACTATCATCTGCTCGTTAAGACGTGAAGTCCAGGCGAAGAAGGAGTTGACACAATTTCATGTCCTAACATCTGCCACTTTGCTTTAGTCCATACAGGGGCTTGCAAAGTTTGCACACTTCATCTGCACGGACTAGCAATCCTTTGGGTGGCAAGATTTACGTTAGGAGGGTACAAACCAGCTTGCTGTTTTTTCGCCTTCTCTTTAAGTCTTTGGGTTCGTCGCAACTCAGGAGGAGGGGGCGACTCAACTGATGAGGGAAAGCCACATGGTTGATCTCTGTTGACATTGTTCGAAGGATGGCATAGGTGAAACTGGAGGCGTAGAAGTTGACGTGTCATTCACTTGGGCAGGTGGCTGCTGAAAAGTCTCCTCGAGGGCTGAAATGGAAACTGGTGAGAACTGTCTGTTAACGAGTTCTGTATCATCATTTTCGGGGACCTCCAACAGGGGAGAATCGTAAGGAAGTTGTGGCATTGAGGGAATCGTGTACAGCAGTTCGTGAGACGCTGTCATTTCAGGGAATGTATGGGGAAAGAAACACACAGATCGAGCACAAAGCAGCTTGGATTCCTCAAGTGAATAGACGAGATACCCTGGAGACTATGCTGAGTATCCCATAAATATCCCACGCTTCTCATGCGCTTGGAGCTTGGATTGTTGCGATTTGGGACTAAAATAATACACGAGACACCCAAATGGTGCTCGATGTTTGAAGGTGGGTCTTTTTCCAGACCATAACTCTTCCGGCGACAGTGTTTGTCCTGTTCTTGGCAAAGAGTTCAAGTTATACGCTGCCATTGCCGCTGTAAGATCCAATACTGGTGGGTAAACGTTAGAAGAGGCAAGCGGGACTCTTATTCCATCACAGATGGAACAGACTGCCCTTGCTGCAACACCGTTGGTTCTCAGCTATGGTAAACTGTTGCACTATCCCTTCTGTAGCACAAAATTCAGCTATCTCGTTGCTGATGAATTCCGTGCCGTTGTCAGATCTTATGTGGACCAGTTGGTTTCCTGTCGATCGTTCTAATCGTTTGATTAAGTTTATCAAGGCTTGTGGAACTTCTGCCTTAGTAGAAACAGAATACACAAATGTCTTGCAGGTATAATCGTCCACGGCGATCAAAAGGTATTTGTGGCCATAAGCAGAGGTAACTGGCATGGGACCGATCATGTCCACGTGGAGGAGATAAAAAGGGCGGGTAGACTGTTTGTGTGGAACAGTTCTATGAGGTGCATAAGTCATCGCTGCCTCTAGACATGGAACACATGGTGCGATCTCAGAGGGAATTGTAAAGTTCTCTAGACCATGGATACTGCCATGTTTCAGTGCTTTGGCGATCTTCTTACTCGACGGATGCCCTAAGGCATTATGGACATCCAGATAAGAAACTACGGTGGAATGAATGGGTTGAGCCATTTGGCAAACTCGTGGAGTTTGATATAAAACTGGCAGGAATGGGAGATCTGCGACTTCCCCCTGTGCAGCATGGATACGTCTTGTTTGGCAGTTATTGTGTAACCATTAGGACCAAAAGACAAATTATATCCCTGTTTGGCTAACTGACTCATTGATACAAGGTTAAATCGCGCATGGGGAGCATAAAGCGGGTCATGTAAAGTTAAAACTGACCCAGTGTTTAATGGGACACTCACGATTCCAATACCAGTGGCGGTATGGTTTTCTTGGCGTTTCCAGGTGCCGGATGCTGGTAAAAATCTCTTAGAAGGGCAAACAGACCTGACTAGCCAAAGAATAGGCGTGCGGTGGAAACAAGACAGCAATATTTTATTTGCATATTAGTATAAGTTAATTACAATGAATACATAAATAAATGGGGCCCCGATAAACAAAATTGATAATCACAGATAATGGTGAACAATTTGTAATTTACGAGCTATACAAAAAAAACTTCGCAATTATGCATCACATTTGAGAAACTCTGTTCTAATCAAACAACTTATGGTACCCAACACATGATTCCATGGCATGTCTCAAATGCAAATCATGCGCTTCAACTGCGTTGCGTTGTACAAAGGTATGCTTAATAAGCTTTCACATCGGAATACAGGAACGCATGGAAAGCGTCACGCTCCCCTTTTACTATGCAAATTCCTGTTCAGGGGCTTCTTTAAAACGAAGTCTCCTGAACAACGGGAGGGGAGGAGAGCAATAACCCTGATTAACAGCTAATGTACGCACAAATATGCTTCCTGTACCTCTTGCTTTGGTAACCTTTGCTTCCTATGCTTTAGAACTCAAACGGCAGCTGTTACGACCATGCCCCTCTAACATAACTCTCATGCATTGGCAACCAATCATTTAAACCAAAATAGAATGAATATTAACATGACTTAAAGGTTATTAACTCAAAAAAATTGTCTCTCTGGTTGGCATCAGACAACCAACAACTCATGCGAATTCGAAAAGTTAGTTCTCTTCGCTCTAATAGCGATGGCACCAATCACGTGACCTTCGTTTGTTCGAGACGATTAGAAGCGCAAAACGCACAACTGGGGGTGAGCATCGGACCAATTCCATAAGTCTCGTTATAACTATGTATATCAGTTAGACAAGGAGGAATAAATGGAGAGATCTCATCAATCACAAGTTGCATCCAACGACGATTTTCTTAACTTAGTAGGAACTCCATTAATGTGAAGCAAACGGACTGCATTCCATTTCCTCTATGGAAACGCTCGCTGGCAACGAAACTTCCTTAATAGCTGTCCGTTCAGCATAAAAGAATCGTTGCGAACATTTATATTGAACACAAATAGTCGAATACCGTTTTCTTCATAATTCTTTATGGAAACAAACAGAAAAATTGCGGAGCGTCAAACACAGCGCGTCGGCCGTCTTCAAGCTTCCCTGCGCAACAAAGCACACGCTCTCTCGCAACAAAAGAACAACGCTCATTTTTTTATTATTAGGAGCGGGTTTCTGGAAAAAGCCGTAACAACAGTGGCCAACAAAGCTCAGCATCAGCCGCAATTGTTACCTCTTTTCCCATTATTAGACTTATCAATGCTATATAACAACAAACACTCATTTTCCCAACAAACAATAACAGATCTACTACCACGAACCCTCCATTAACAACACACACGTACACACGCAACTAATTTCAACTCTTTAATCCAACTTCCATATTTTACAACGCAACAAACCACACCCACGCATTTACTACCATACCACTACATTCACCCAACAACAGGAACACCATAACTTGCAACGGAAAAAAAACAAACACACACACACTGACCCAGTCACAGGTTAATGTTAACTATCTGCACAATCGCAAACGCAAGTCCCACTCTCGGCCCTGCGGGCCTCGCTGGTCGCTGTTTTCCGTTACTCAAACGCCTTCGGTGTTCTGTCTACGAAGTCCCCCTCCGGGGGCAAATAACTGATATATACCCCAACATATTTGGTTACAGGGGGCAGTTGGTTTCCCCTTGGCCGATTACAGGAATCGCGACAATTCAGTTTGCGGATTCAGTCATTGCACGATTGTGCAGATAGTTAACATTAACCGTTTTTTTTTTTTTTTTTCATATATATATTAATACGCCCCCCTCCCCAACTGAAATGAGGAGTATCGTCAATAACGTCGTAAGCGTAATGATTTTTGGTCGATAGTCAATACATGTATAATTATGATTTTTTGTCATACGCATTCTATATCATACACTGTCTCATTATGTAGGGCTGCTAGCCTATTTCTTTTTTACCCTGAAGAAGGCGGGAATAAAACCAAAACTAGTTGGTTTTTAAAACTAAAACTAAAATGTTGTACTGTAAGGCCTCTTTTAATTTTGTTATGAAATTCACTTGTTAAAGCTATTGTCGGCGATTTCATTCCTTCTGCTGGCCGACTCTACTCCAAGGTCGAATCTCATTGGCTATGCTGCAAGGTGTTGTGATGTCATAGAATGCTCTATCGCGCTATTGGTCGGCACTTCGTTGATAGAGCCATGGCCACCGCTGATGAAATAAGTTATACTCGCTCATTAAAATCAAATTGCTGTAATTATATACATATTTCATCAATAAATTTATAAAATATATAAAAATAATTCAGATAGTTATATAAATAATGAAATTACTATCTAAATTATAATGTAATATACTATGGGCGCTAAAACGAAGTAGTTCAATTTTTTTTTTTTTTTTTTTTTTTGTTTTATCCAAAATTATCGAAAATTATTTTTTCAGAAAAAAATTTTTTTTTTTCAAGCCGCACTCGCTTTTGGCCGGACTCCCGAAATTTTCGATTTTTTTGTGTTTAGAGCTGCGGCCTATATTCAAAAAAATACGGTATTACCTATCACATTCCCTTTTACAGGAGGTTCCACCAGATCCCATACATGACGTTTATATCATGTCCAATTCCTCTTTCATAGCTTTACTCCATTTATCTTTGTCTTTTGACCTCATACAATCATAGTAGTTTTTAGGTATTTCGACATGATAGCTCTCTTCCGTATACAAGGAACTATCAGTATAATCCCATTTCTGTTTAAGAACAGCAGCATTATTAACATTTTCATTCTTAACTACTTGAGTGATTGGTTTAAAATTAAATAAATCCTCCTTAAAATTAATATTATGTCTCTCACAGTAATTCCTCACATCTGTGTGTGATCTAAGCCTCTCTCCAGTTGGAGGGTAATAATATACATCTGTTCGGGATTTATCTTTCCTTTGTCACAAAACTAGCCCCCCCCCCCCCTTTGCTTTGATACAAAGGAAATGACTGAAGTCGAGAGGTGCAGGATTGTGGAGTTCGGAACTGATATAAATCTAAGGGGTCTAAATGATAGAACACTGGGACTGCATAAGTTGTAATTCAACCTTTTATTACAACCAACAAAAAAAACAACAATCACAAGTCACAACTCGAGAGGGCCCTCTCCAATATGCATAAGATAACAAGGCAGTCAAACTATAAGGTTTCGTTCACAATTACTCAAACAAAAAAAAACAATTGTGACCTTATTTCTAATCCCACAAATATTGACAGAGCATAAGCACCTTTTCGAGCACTATTAACGAGCACTACATTAACCCAATTACTCTTATAGCAGCAACCAAGGTGAGACATTAACACGATTTCTTTTAGCCTTATTAAGGCACACTGCACAAAGAACCTAACTCTAACAGTCAACGTTGCGACGTGGAGAACGTCATGTGGGGCCTTTATGCCCAAGATCTCTTATAAGATCGTCTATTGGGGGGGGGGGCACGGAAACCCCGATGCACCCGTTCTTTGTACAGCTAACCGCACTACAATACGCCCCCCTGCGTCAATGCGCTATCACCGCTTTAAGCAACATCTAGCTCGTCGCACAATTAGCGAACGCGATACAAAACTGTGTTCACCACCAAGGAAAAACTGCTGATAGGCAAGGTGCAAGTGTGCAAATAGTTAACAGTGATCAACACCATAGGAACAACAGGGCTCAACAAACCACTTAGAGACCCTTAATGCTAAACTTAATACTATTCACATTTATTACAGACGCTATAGAAGGCGAACTACATTTCAGACATCGCTTCCAACTGTTCTGTTTACTTTTTGCGGCAGGACACTTGATCAGGTTATTATGGATACAGTCCATAACCGTTCTTACTGCATATGCATGAGACAAGGTTCTTTGCAATATGAAGCGTTGACACCCTCACGCGGAAACGCCAGTTCAAAACGCAAAATAAAGTACACTCACCAAACAGAAGTCGTCTCAAGGAACAAGTGTTGCAAAGACGAGAATACCTGTTGATGGACAGTGAGAAGGAGCTTTGTGTACCAACTCCGCAAGCAGGCAAGGAGGAAATTCTATCTTCATCCATTTCTTTTCCAGAGTTGATGAAAAATAACGGCATCATCGCTGTGATGTGCTAAATAATTTCCTAATTGCGATGTATTCTACGACTTAGACGAATGGACAACTCCTTGAGATGCATCAAATCAAATTTGACCGCACGTTTGGAATAATGATATGTATTTAAGAGCGTCTCCTCGCCCTCTCAGTTTTAACATTGGAATTCCCTTCCTACACTACATATACCATCATTATCTCCTATATTTCCTTGGAGAAAAAAAAAAAAAATATCTATCGTTGTTAAGACCATCTTATCAACAACCCAACAATAATCAGCCCGGGAGACTGCCACAATCGCTGCGAAAAAGTCTCGCCATAACAATGGTATCCCCCCCGACAATCGCATTCCTAGAACGACAAGGAAACGTTAACAGGAGTCATATTCGATACAATGACAACAATTAAAGTAAGATAACTCTAAACAGATATATTATTAGAAAATTATTCAGAAATTCCAAATTGAAATAAAACAACAGCAAAATCTTAATTTATTACTATATTTAAAAAAAAAAAAAAAAAAAACAAGTCTCCCAAAATTATGGCCTTTTCTCCCCCCCATTGGACGCATATGTCACTTCACTTGACATGAAATGTCACACCTTGTTACTCCTTTCTGTCCCATTTATCCATATCCAACTCTGTTGGTTTCTTCAATGGAACGGGGTTATCAGAATCTCCAGCTAAATCACCAACTTCTTTAGGTTCAAGACCCTGACTACTCGTTTCAGTCTCATCACTGTCAGGTTCAGAATCGTAACTTCTAAAGTTAGTGTAGTTATATTTTTTAGTGTTTGAAAATATACAGTCTACCCCTGTCTGTTTTTAATCAATCTTAACATGAACACTTTCTATTACCTTATTTTGTCTTTGGAGCCAGATACGATAACCTTTAGTTTTTGTTGCGTATCCCACTAAAATTTCCTCTGATGCTCGGGAACTACGTTTATTTCTTTTCCTCTTTGGTATATGCAAATATGCTATAGAGCCAAATATTTTTAAATGTTTTATAGATGGTTTCCGTTTAACCCATAATTCAAACAGAGTTTTCCATTCATTCTGTTTGTGAGAACAACGATTTCTGGTGTATACAAATGTATGCAGCGCTTCTGCCCAAAATCTAGGTTCCAGACCACCATCAAGCAACATGGAACGTACGCCATCAAATGCTGTCCTATTAAATCGCTCTGCAACACCATTTTGTTCTGGTGTATATACAGAAGTACATTCATGCCGTATTTCAAAATTGTGTAGGTACTCCTCGAACTCTTTCTTGCAGAACTCTAGACCATTGTCAGTCCGAATTGTTTTGATTTTTAAATCTAATTCTCTTTCAGATTCTGACACATAATTTTTAAAACATTTAAGTACATCGCTCTTATGCTTAATAGTATACACTCCAACCATTCCGGAAAAATCATCTACCATTACTACAAAATATACCGTAATTTTCGGGAGTAACGTTGCGGCGTTTCTGTTATTAAAAGTTAAAAATTCGGCGTGTGCGGCGTATCAGCCACTGCGGCGCTACTACCGGAGATTTTACAAAAAAAAAAAAAAAATAGATAGATAGATTCTACACATGATTAAAAATTCACTCCGATAACGATCGAGCGTGATCGTTCATCGACAGCGGGTGATTCACTCGATAATAAAGCACTCTTATCATCGACGAATATATAGTATCGATGGATTTCATCGACGTCTCCATCGAATGACTTTAGAAACATCGATGGATTTGACCATCGATGTTTTCCGCAAATCGCGCAGTGTAGTCAGTCATCAACAGGAAATAAATTATTTCAAATAATCGACGCTTTTAGTGTGGCTTTTTGCCCAGAGAGGCCATTTGGCTAATGATCAACTGGTCTAATTTTCGCGTTCGTCAATAGAGGGCAACCAATCAGAATAATCGACGCCCGCTAGAGGTCAACCAATCAGAATAATCGACGCCCGCTAGTATGACACCTGTTGCAATATATAAGGGGTCGCTTTTGGTTTCATGGCAACCAGTATTTGGTTTCAATTTCGACGAGCATAATCTCCCAGTATTTCTCTCTCCAACGACTTTTGACTTTCGACCGTTTATCTTTATTTCATTCCGATTCGGAAACATCGGATTTTGAAGGATTCGACTAATAAAATATATCTTATAAATATTGAATTTTGGTTTGTTTATTGAATTTCTTATAAAACGCGATTATACAAAACGGACCGTGTGTGATGGGAGGGGGGGGGGGGGGGCGTATCGGCCGCCGCGGC
>JAHWFO010081164.1:445-12174 GCA_023313115.1 Rhysida immarginata | reverse complement strand
CAATCCCACGTATCGCTACCGTAATGCGTTCTTTCAGCTCAAGGAAATCAATTTTCTTTGAAAATTATACATGAAATTGTACATGAAGATTGTACATGAAATTGTACATGAAAATTTACATGAAGATTGTACATGGAATTGTACATGACATTGTACATGAAGATTGTACATGAAATTGTACATGAAATTTACATGAAATTTACATGAAATTGTACATGAAGATTGTACATGAAATTGTACAAGAAAATTGTACATCAAAATTTTCTTACAGAAATTGTACACGACGAACGCACGTTCGCCACTGGTTTGTCAGAGAGTACCTAAAATCTGGTCCTGAGAGGTATCCTTCAAAATTTAGGCTGGTCGTGAAGAGGTTAACCTTACATTGGACCCAAGCAATAAATGTGAGTGACAAAATTAAGCCTTAGTCACAATTTTGATTTAACAAATTCATGTTAGGGTTTGCTGCTTTGAAAGCTGTTAAGGAGGGGTGACTTTTTTGAAGATATTAGGTTTTCTAAAGCCTGTTTCACATAGAGCTTTGCGGAGCGGAAAACACGCGGAAGCGCAATCCGCGGGCAAAAGCGGACTTTTTCCGCTAAACTGAGGCGTTTCACATTCACGCGCAAACGTTGCAGATCCGCTCCGCGAGAGTTGCGGAGCGGATTTTTCATTTCAAGGAAGTCTGCAAATTTTGCGGAATCTGCTTTGCCTCAGCCAATCAGGAAGCAGGTAAAGCGCAAAACATGTAGGGAGCAGGGAGAAGCAAACTTAAGCGGGAGAGACAAACTTAAATATGGCCGGCAAGCGTGGATTCACCGAGAGACTTATAAGTCTAGTTTACGAAAGAATGCCTATTTGGAATAGTAAACTGAAAGAGCATAGAAATTCACAGCTGACAGGAATGTTATGGGAGGAAGTAGCTTTCCAGCTCTCAATCTCAGGTAAGTAAATGAAAAAATGTTTTCGCCAACATGTAGATGAAGTTGACTAGGACTTTTAAATTTGTAAAAGAATTAAATTGTTCATTATTCTGTTGTAGTTGAAGACGCAATGAAGAAATTCAAATATCTGCGAGATAATTATGTCAAAGAAAAAAGGAAAGAAACTAATTCCAAACGTTCTGGAAAAGCTGAAAAAGATGTATATACACCGTCATGGCTGTATTACAACCAGCTGCATTTTTTACGTGATACAGTTGTCAACCGCAGGTAATAATCAACTCTTGCATTTGAATATTCTAGTTATTTAATATAATATCTGATATAATAGCCTGTATCGCAAATAAAAGAAACCAGGTAAAAGTCTAGAGTGGCGGTTTCTATTTTCTATTTTATGGTCACATTTATCAGCCCCGCCACGTTTTTTTCACATAAGCTTGTTTTCATGCCCGTCATGTTCTGAATTTATTATTGCATTTAAGCAATAAATAAATGTAACACATTTAATGAATTTAATAATTGATTCATCATATTTAGGTTAGATATTAAGAGTTTATGCAAGTACACACATCACGGAAGTCCGTGACGTGTATGGGCGGCAAGGCCGATATTAATGACCCACAGGCCGCCCGTAGCTGATGTTCACCGTCACGGGACTTTCGTGTTTTCCCCCCCCCCGCATACGTAAAATATAATTTCTATACTTTATTTGCTTACAATATAGACACGTTAGGTTATCGACACGTTATAAATTCAGGACATAAACGAACGGGCCTGACCGATATCTTTCCAAAAAATTAGGGAACGCCACTCTGGACTTTTATCCAAAAGGGGTTTATTTTAAAAACTGATTTATTATTCAAGAATTTATTTATTACTGTAATTAATTTATTATTATTTCAATACTGGACAGTACTGTACATGTTTTTTTAAAGCATACTCTGCCAAATCAAATCTTAACAATATATGACAACATCTCTATTTCCAAAATGTTCGAAAATTTATTTTGAATACGTCATTTCTAAATATGTAATTTTAAATATCAGTACACGAAGAGACAGAACACTTAATACGTTGCTACTAGAAGTTTCAAAAATATATCAATATATAAATTCTGTATATCAGCTGTTTTGTTAATATTTCAAGGAGAATGCTTTAAAAATACAAGTACTGTATGGTATACAATATTAATATTTAAAAATAATGAAAGTGGTTTTGTGAAATTTTTAAGACAGATAAATTCTTATGTCAGCATTCCAGTTCTATAATGTTTAGAATAGTAGAGAAAAATATCAGTGACGTGTAGTAGTTAAGATAAAAGAATAAAAATTGCATGGCATAAAAATATTTATACGAAACCTAAGTATCAACTGGTATTCTCATCAGCAAAAGTTTTCAAAAACATCAAGTTAATTAGTTAAGGTGTTGTTACATTGTTTTTAATAGTATAGTGAAGGAAAAGTAATTAAGGGCATTTTTACAAAATAAGAAACATTATATAAATATTAATTTTTCCCATTTTTTTATCTAATGTATCGGATTGCTGAGCTAGACAGTCTTTTGATTTATATATGAAAAATAACTATCATGCACTTGGCTGGGAAAATATAAAAATTCTAGGGACAGAAGAGCATTGGCAAAAAAAAAGGTAGTCATCATATATACAAATAATAATACTGTCTAGCTCAGCAATCTTATAATGTTTCTTATTTGTAAAAATGTCCTTAATTACTTTTCCTTCACTGTACTGTTAAATAACAATGTAACAATACCTTAACTAATTAATTTTGTTTTTAAAAGCCTTTGCTAATGAGAAAATCAGTTGATACTCATGTTTTTACCTGATGAAGGTCCTTGATAAAATAGGTCTCGTATAAATATTTTTATGCCATGCAATTTTTATTCTTTTATCTGAACTACTACACATCACTAATATTTTTCTCTACTATAATGGAATAATAGGTAATGAAGTACTAATACTTCATCATTCTCTGTATCTTCATGACTCATATTCCTAATTGTACTGAAATACTTACAAGTTTTATAACGAACACTTAAAACAAATTCACTACAAATTCTATCAGTGTTGATTAAAAAATTTGTAATATTTCAGGTCTATAACTAATATGTGTAATGAAGATACAGAGAATGATGAAGTATTAGTATACTTGAATAGAGAATCTCATTATCTATTATTCCAATTATTATAAAAGAAACATTCCATTTATTACCTTGAGATCTATTAGGGAATGATGAATTATTAATACTTGACTATAGAATCCCATTACCTATTAATATAATGCTTATACAGGGAGATTCAAAAAAAGCCTGTGTGAGGAAAAAAAACTAAGTCCAAGGACAATTGGATTTGCAACAATAAGTATATTCAACAATTGCAAAACCTATTGTTCTGGGACTTTTTTTTTTTATACTCTCCCTGTATAACTGGAATGCAGACATACACGTAATCAGGTATCTATCTTACAAATATCACAAAACCACTTTCATTATATTTAAATATTAATAATGTATAATATAGTACCGGTAGTTGTATTTTTAAAGAATTCTTCTCCAAATGAAAGTATTATTTCGGCTGGTATTTGAAATTTATCTATATTTTTTTGAAACTTGTACAGTATTCTGTGTGTATTAAGTGTACAGGTTTTTACAAATGCATATTTTAAAACCAATGAAGAGTCGATTCTAATGGATTTTACAGATGCTCCTTTAAAATCACACACATTAATATTAATTGAATTTTTTTACTCTATTATTAAAGAACTTTTTTATTCCCACAGGACAACAAGCAATATCTGTTCTGAACACGAACAGACAGCGTTGGACAGTGATGATGTAGTTTCTAATGCAGATGGCCTGACTCCAGCTATTTCCCAGATACTGGATTCAACCTTTATTGAAGACAGAGAATGCCATTCACAGATTGAAGGTGTACAGACTACTGTCCCAATAGATGTCAGTCCTGACACACCAACTGGAGTAGGTGTAGATCTGCCAAGTCCTGGCTCCTCTTCAGTTACCAGTGCCGAGACGAGGCAGTTGCTAAAAAGCATAAAAAACCCCCAAAAAAGAAAAAGGGTTGATTGGGAGGATTCGCTCCTCCAGCAGTTTGAGCAATTCAACCAATAAGAAATGGAATTGCAGGAAAGAATGATCACTATCCAAAAAGCAACCATGCCAGATGAAAATAGAAATAACTGGTCATTTCTTCTGGCAATGGAACGGCATTAGACTGTGTGCCAGAGGAATTAATTGGGCAATGCCAATTAAAAGTCTTAGAAACAATACTTTCCTTTAAATCTTAATGAACAATGAGTTTATTATCATTTTATTTTTTTTTTCTGTTTGATAATATTTTAATACTTACTGACAATAAGGATAAAATTTAAACTCTTTACTCACTAGCAGCATGTACATACAGTATAATTTCTTATGCAATTTCAGAGTTACATGGCGCTAAGAACTTGGTAATCCAGACCGCTACACTGAAAACTGACATCCTACACAATTAGAACTTGGGCTTAAGATGTCAGCTAACCTAATTTAACCGGTTTACCAACTTTTTAGCATCATGCAACTCTGAAATTGCATAAGAAATTATACTGAACGTACACGCTGCTAGTGAGTAAAGAGTTTAAATTTTATCCTTATTTTCAGTAAGTATTAACGATTCCTGAATTAGCATGAGCCTTGATGTATTAGAATATCGTATACCAATTTTTTTTCCTTTATTTTTTTGTTATATTCCTTATTTATTTATTTATTTATTTATTTATTTATTTATTTATTTATTCTGAAATAAAGCAAACAGACTGTTTACATTTGTTTCAATTATGTGTTTTTATTTTTAATACCTGGCATTTGCCATTGCCATGG
Organism: Rhysida immarginata; assembly: GCA_023313115.1. Lineage (NCBI taxonomy): Eukaryota > Metazoa > Arthropoda > Chilopoda > Scolopendromorpha > Scolopendridae > Rhysida > Rhysida immarginata. The sequence goes on along the minus strand of JAHWFO010081164.1, from coordinate 7,339 downwards.
CACAGACCCCTCAGGAGTACAAAAATAATTTGCTAAATGTTCTCTAATGGATGCAGCATCCCTGCTGTAATTATGCCCCCTTGCAGCTTGTAAATCTACAAATGCAGAAGCACCATCGCCTACATGGTCTCGCCACCTTCCGGGTACTATCGAACCATTTTCCAATTCCTGATCAGCAAATCCAGGAGGACAGTACCCTTCTTGCTCATTATCCTTGTCCCGTAGAAAATTGTGCAATACAGTGGCCGCTTTTATTATGTTATCCGCATTCTCAGGGTGTATGTTGATGATCCTTCGGAATACTCTCCATCTTGAAGAAAGTATCCCGAAGGCATTTTCAGCACATCGTCTGTAAAGAAATTTATTTTATCAGTGAAAGGCAATAACTAGAACTGTCTAAAAAGTTCAAAAGCAACTGAATTAAAATAAATTTAAATTATGTCTTTACCTTGCTCTACTCAGGCGATAGTTAAAGATCCTTTCTTTTAAATTAAGATTCTTGCCAGGATAGGGCCTCATAAAGTTTTTGGTTAGTTGGAAAGCCTCGTCTCCCACAAAATAATATGGAATCGTGAGACTTCCAACAGGAGCCATCTGCGGCAAAGGAAGTGTCTCTGATTGGAGGGCCTGGCCTACTGCTGAGTCCTTAAACGTTCCTCCATCGCTTTGACGGCCATAGCCGCCAATGTCAACTATCACAAAGCGATAATTGGCATCTACTATGGCCATCAAAACAATTGAGAAAACGCCCTGAAACAGTTCAAACATTTTAATTCCATGAATCTCTATTATCTCACTATTAGTGAAAATCACTTATGTCAAGATAGTTGTACCTTGTAATTATAATACAGAGACCCAGAGTTGTTAGGGGCCTGTATTTGAACGTGCTTGCCATCCACAGCTCCGATGCAATGTGGGAATTGCCACTGCGTTTCAAAATCATTGGCTATTGAGCGCCAATGATCCTGTGTGGGTACCTACAAGTCAACAACAAAAAATTTCAACAATAACAAAGATACAAGAAGCAAAACATGTTGATCAAGCACTTTAAGGTAAACTATGAAATAAAAACTTTAAATAAATAAAACATTTCTAGACAATCTGGGTACTTACTGGCATGACAAGTGGCTGCAACACATTCCAGAGCATCCTGCAACAGCTGTGGATGAGCTTAGCTGCAGTCGAGATCCCAATACGATAGGCAAGTGCCAAGTCTTGGATTTGATCTGTTGAGGCTAAATATCTAGTTTCAATAAAAAGACATATGATTTACTATATACCTCAATAAGCATTAATTGTCAAAGTATTGGCTACACATTTCACCTTAATGTTATGCACAATTGTAAAGCCAGAGGGAGATGCTTTCTTCCACTCTTTCTCCTTTCTGGCTGATGGCTCTCCAAGAGGGCCAGCAACTTGTCAAAAGTCTCCACTCTCATTCGAAAATATTTTTTGAAATATACTGGGTCAGTAGACCTTAAAATTGGCACCTAATAATAATAAAAAAAAAATTAGACATCATATAACAATTAAATGATTAAAAAACTGGAGTAAATTAAATGGATATAAAAAAGAAAACAAAAAAAAACTGATTACTAAAAAATTTGTTCTAATTATAATTAAGTTTAAATTAACAGTATAAAAGAGATGAGAAGCCTAAAAATAAAATTACAAACACTTGTATTGTGCAAAGATTTAAAAAAGTAGAATGAACATGATATAAACATTTAACAACCGTTATTTAATTAATAAAAAAAAATAAAATAATTAATAAATTTAAAATGCTGTTGATAATTCACTGATGATCCCATTTGTTTTTAGAAGAACTTTAGGGTGAAATAACAAGATAATGATTGAATTTTTTTTAATGTTTATAAAAGTTTAAAGTATAGATTATGGTGGATAAAGCCTCCCCTCTATCTTCAGTTCTTTAGATTTTATTAATAAACATTTTTGAAATAATAATAATCTATAATAATAAATAAATGATATGAATAAGTTTGACAATGAAGTGACAAAAAATAACAATGGTAATACTATAGTATTATAACAAGAGAAAACGTGTAGTAAACTAGTGATGAATTTCTTTTATTATTATTATTATTTTTATTTTTTTTTTATTTTTTTTACATTAAATTAAAGGTAGTTGGCAAAACTCCAGTATAGCGTTCCTCAATTTTCTTGGAAAAAAGTACCGCCCGGCCCGTCGCGTTTAAGCAACGGAGTTTATTAATGAAGCTTGTCTAATTAATAATTAATTGAATTATCGATATTTTAGAAATTATATATAAGACAATTATGATTTTCAAAGTCACGGCCGGGCGTGCCTGTAGCTAATTTTCACCGTCACGGGACTTTCGTGATTTTTTTTTCCCCCCAGCATAAATTTAGTAAAATATAAACTTGTATAATATGATAAATTATTTACTTATTAATTAGACAAGTTAACAATAATAAATTCAGAGTATGAACGTGACGAGGCTGACCGATGTCATAAGATCATAATAAAAAAACGTAAACACTTACCACAGTATAAAATTCGCCACACGCATTCCTCCTTTCCCAAAGCGGCCGCACCCACCAGCGTCGTCGATTTCTGTTGGTGGTTTTTAATAAAAGTAAAATTAATAGCATCAAAAATTGACGCCGTCTTCTTAGTCTTCGTAAGTTTAGAAGTGTTAACATCGCTTGGTTGGACTCCATTTTTCTTAGACAGAAAGAGGCAGGATACTATTTTCAGTCTATGCCAGAACAGCCAATCAGGAGAAAGCTTAAGCGGAAAAGTTGCGCGAAAGTTTTAATTGTGAAATGCTCAACGGATTACGCATTTTCACGCGGAATGCGCACGGAGGCGCCACTATACGCAATACATGCGGATCTGCATCTGCTCCGCCAGAGATTTTCTATGTGAAACAGGCTTAAGACTCTACCCTCTCATTTTAAAATCAATCTGTTCATGTTACCATTTGATTCATTTGCAAGTTACGCATGCCGTTGACCTTCGCACATTTAAGTTGTGTTAATTAAAGTTAGAAATTCAATTTAATCCTGCTGTTGGCTGAATGTTTTTGCTCTCTATCTATTAGCATTGAGTGTGGAGGCTGGTTGGTTTTTATTCCTGGGTACGATAAACCAACAAGTGGGTCAGGGGTAGGATAAAATGTTAAGAACCATGATTTGAACCGTTTAAGCTAGTTTTTGCGACATAGACGTGTACATGCACGAAAAAGCATACTGTACAATTGTAGAACGCCTTATAGAAACTGGTTGCTCCGATTGTTAAATACATGCTGTCATTCATTTCATGCCAATTATCGGATAGGCTGGATTTGAATATATGTATAAATATAAGTATATAAAATAAATTAGGGTAAATAAGAAAGAAAAATTTACAACTGAGCAGAGTTACATATATATTTAAATTTATTTTCAAATAATATTTCTGTTTTACAATTTTTAGCTTTGTTTTTTTACCCTAACTTGGAAGCTAAGCTGTTTCTTATATTTGATCTTCCTTTGATTAGCTTATATTGTAGTAGTATTGGCACATCAGTGACTGAGGAAATATTTTTAATTAAGTTATTATTAAGAAAAAACAGAACTACTACTGGTCAAGTAGTGATGGCTGACCGGTATAACAATTTAACATGCATATATTATAAATTTCTAAAATTTATAGAACACACAATGGTGATTGTACAGGTGGTGGTTTCAGAAGCATTAACAACTGTGTGGTAAAGCATGTAATAAAACGAGGTTGCTGTAGAAGTTCCAAACATATGAATTTTTGCTTCTGTAAAATTGGAAATATGCATAAGTGAAGCAACTTTGTAAGAAGGATGATGGTAGGTGCTTGAATGCCTGGTTTATCTCATCCAGATATGTACAACATTTTTGATTAAGGTTTATTTAAATTGTCTAGAAATCTTATGTCGATAATGCAGATGATTAACTTGAGAATAAAATAAAACTCTTTTTCCACAACGAAAGAGTTTGATTTTATTCTCAAGTTAATCATAAGGTTTATTTGATTAACGCTGAATTATTTTTATAACTTCATTTCAAATAACGCTTACCTTTTTTTAATTAACGCACGTAATTCAATTAAAGGTAAATACAAACCACTGGACAAGTAATCATGAGTCATCATACTAAATTATCTGCAAAGCCAAAGAACACTGCAAACCTTACCTATTGTTGAATTGGTAACAACACTGACAGCATTATATAAAGTCTGTCAATTGTCGATATTTTTTTATCAATCTTATTTTTTCATAATGTGCAAGACCTATTGGTCAGTCAAGGTTTCTTGCCTTTGTAAGTGTATTTCCTTTGGAATTTATTCCGGAGGGGTGAGCATCGTGAGAGAATTGCTCCGTCCCACCTAAACAAATGTACAATTCACTGTTCAATTAACGATTGTCGATGTAATTTATCTGTCTTTCTGGCAGTTGAGTAGAAATTTTTATCCTTCTACAATGAAAAAAATGGCGGCAGTGAAGAATGCAGTGTCCAAGCAATTCGAAGTATGGATAATACGATATCAAACTATAAAACGTATAAAGAAATGAAATTTAAAAAAAAGCATCCAACCATCAATGCATAATTTTTTCAATATCCAGCAGCAACAAACAATTTCATGTTTACTACACACTTTTACAAAAAAAAATTAATAAAATAATAAAAATTATAATTTTATTTGTTTATCTGGAAATTTTGTGACGTATTTATTAATATTTGCTGTAAACATTAATAAATATGTCAATATTAATAAATATTAATAAATATTTTGCTGTAAATTTGCGACCATTAGGAACCTAACCTCTCTATTTAGCATTGTTTTTATAGAAAACCAGTATTTGACTACAGTTGAATAAAACTGTATTAAATGACTTTCATGTTTTCAGGAACCTAACACAGCCTTAATCAAGAATGTAGTGTACTAGCTTTTCCAGGAACAGTATTGTGGCTATCTCCTACTCTGACATCAGCAATTGAAAATATCTTCGCATTGAATGATGGGTACAGCTGCCGTTTTTTGAGGGCAAGAGGAAGGCAATCCTATACTGCTACTCATCGAAGTGCGCCGTTTTTACCCGACTTGTTATTGTATAACGATGGTAACGAGTTGTTGCGTGTTTGGATGTATTGTATAACAATGGGATAAGTTCAGAGCATTGGCAGCCATGGGTCTCGATGCCCTCAAAAGATGGCGGATATTCAATGTTTATGTTTTGATATTTCTCTCTATAGGTAGCCAATAAAAAAGGACATGTTACAAGCTTGCCTGGTGGATGTAAAAAATGAGATGTCAGTACACTATTCGCACATCAATTGTTGCAATAATGGGTAAAATGAGAAATTCATCATATCTGCAAAAAGGAACGATTAAGAACTTTCAGGCCAACAATGGTAACATTTCCAAAACACTGCAGTTACTGAACTGTTCATGTGTTGCTGTGATTAAAGTGTACCATGATTGGAAAAACAGCACTATTGCGAATCAACGGCATGGAAAATGCAGGAAACCATGCCTCACTCATTTGAGAAGTGAATGTCGACTGCAAAGACATGTACAGAATAACTGGAATGTAACAGTTGAGAACTTCCCATCCAAAAAGAACCAATGGATTGCCAGATGTGTGTCGAAAAAGAGAATCAACAAACCCTAATGAATGTGAGTCTCTGAAAGAAACAGATGTGAGTCTTAATAACAAAGGTGCATTAGCAGTAATGACTACAATTTGCATTATGATACAAAAATTGGACTCTAATGATTGGCAAAGGGCTGCTTTAAAGGGCGCCATCTAAAAGTGCATAGTTTTTCCCTATTAAGTGGCCACTGATGTGGTTGGAGAGGAAATTTCAAACATTGCTGTAAGAAAGCATGCTGCTCTGGACATTGTTAAAGTTAATATCATCGCCAGAGCCGAATTCCTTCTAACCACATCATATCTTATTGAATCAGTTTTGAAGGCCAAGAGTGATTCAATGCACTATTAGGTAGATATTCCTAATAATTTGAATATCAATATATATTTACAACTGGACAACTTACTTGAGCTGATAAATTGATAATTAGTGGTTTGTATTGGTTCGGATCCGATTCATTAATCACATTTTGTGCTATCGATGTCTTGCCTGTACCAACTTGTCCCACCAAAAGCACTGGAAAATTCTTACTCATGAAGAGGGATACCAAAAAGTTATATCTCACTGTGTCAACAGTAGGAACAACAATCTTAAAGAATGGCACACTGTAAAGAAATGAAATAATATATTTATTTATTTATTTATTTATTTATTTATTTATTTATTTATTTATTTATTTATTATACAAATTTTACAACAACAATATAAAAGAAAAATTAAGTAAGAAATTAAGTAATATTGTATCTAAAGAATAAAAAGGCGCCCAAAGGGCCTGTCCAGGGGCATCCATAAAACAATTATAAAATAATCTAAAATTATATAAATTTGTAAAAATTTGTATGGCATTAAATGGCAACGACAGTATCAACAACAATAATAATAGTGATGATAATTTTTTATAACTAAAAACATTACAATATAACCAATAATAATATTAGTAGCAATTATGATAATAATAAAAACAGTAAAATAAACAGAGGACTGTGTAAATCGGTTTTACTTAAGAGTAAACAGAAGTTAAATCAGAAGTAATTAGGCCCGAGCAAATGTTTCTAAGGAGACGACGTTTAAAAAATTGAAGAGAAGGTGCCTCCCGAAGTTCCACAGTTAATTTTGACCAACAGATAGTGCCGGAAATCGAAATTGATCTTCTTAAGTAATTTACTCTATAAAATGGGATTATTATTTTTTTTTCTCTGTAGGATTTCGAGAATGAGTAATTAGCCAGTTTTAGAATTTAGA
>JAHWFO010081159.1:445-11361 GCA_023313115.1 Rhysida immarginata | reverse complement strand
AAATTCGGAATGTTGCTTCCTATGGGCATGTCCATCTGCACTATTTAGTTTGGTTTTGATTGGTACACTGGGGTCGGAATTACGGGGGTGGGATTCAGAGAGGACAACATATTTATGTGCTGTTTAGGTACGTAAAGGCGTGAAATTCAGTATCCAAATTCCTCTAGGCAAGATCTACAGTACTATGAAGTTTAGGCCCAATTATTCCAGGGGGGTCGGATTTGCGGGGGTGGCAGTCACTTGGTCCTTGAACTAGGGCAACTTATGGCATGTTATATATCATACGTTCGGAAATGATGAAAAAGGAAAGAAGATACGAGGTTTTTTTACATTTTATACGTGTTACGTTCGAGAAAATCAATTTTCTTGATTAATAAACTTGGGGAGAGGTAAAAAGTGCAGAGAAAGGGGTAAAAATAAATGACCGCTGGATCTGCCACTTGCCTTCCCCTACTCGGGGGGGGGGGGGAATTAATTTCTTTTTAATAAATGTATAAATGTATTTCTGCTTCACTGCTAAAGCTCCTCCTTGGAATGTTTACAAGATTTTATTATAGTTAGGAAATTGTTACACTAGGGCAATTCGTTTTCTGTCTACATGGCAAGATGGAGGTAAAGACCTTCCTGAAGAAAACCTGGAAGACCTATGAAATGTTGTAACAACTATGCAGGAATATTGCACTTCAACATTCAGCTTAGTTTTTTGGTATTTTTAAAATTTTATGGAAAATAAGCAGTTAACGTCTGAAGAATACCTCTGGTAGTTGCACAATATAAAATCAATACAGCGGCGATAATAATGGTGCGTCAAGATCGTTTTATTACTAAGATTAACTTGACAGCTTTACTTTTGTCCACTGGCAGAGCTTAGACTATTTTGAGTGTTTTACACCATTACATCATACAACATTTTGACTGCTGTAACAGTTGTGATATTATATGTTCATCATTGAATTTAAATTAGTCGGATCGATAATGGTTGTGCAATATTGTTAACTAAGAAAACTTACGTTGTCTAAGCGCCGCAATAACCGAAATTTATTTTTATAAAATGATAAAATAAAGAAAATAAATTCAGAAGACTAATTTTCAGCGAGTTGTAAAGATAACTCGACAGTAAGGTTTAATAAATAGGATATAAAAAAGAAATACAATTTGTTCAATTCTAAACAAACAGGAAAAAGAAGTTTGCCAAAAGCATTACAAACACTGGCATCTTACAAAACAGTACATAGAAAATATTACGCAGTGGCTACGTACAGTGCAACCTTGTACGCCTTCCGTTCAATGCAAAGGAAGTGGCAAGCTGTACCGCCATCTGCCGACAGAATCAAAACAGTATTGTATGGATTCCGACATTAGAGGGCGTGTTTTGGCTAGCTGTTGTTATAGCAACCACACAATTGGCATGTCACGGTCGTGTGGATTTCAGATTTTCTTTTTTTCTGCTTTCTGGATGATTAGCCATTGTCGAAAGGAACCACGCCTTAAAGGTAAGCCAGCATTTTTTGAGCGTTCTAGTGTTGGGTTAGGTTAACTGAGGTTAACTTAGGTTTAACCATAAAATGAGGTCCCGTAACTTTCTGGCAGCCATTTCTGTGACCACTAAAATATACGGATCATTAGCCTCCTGTAACCGGCCGAGGGGAAACCAACTGCCCCCTGTAAACAAATAGGTTGGGTACGTATATAAATCGACGTCGCCGTGAGCGAAGCGAGGGAGCGTGCGCCGCGGGCAGGGGACGCTGGAGCGGAGCGATGGCGTCCGCGTACTAGTATTGTAGAAGGGGAAACCAACTGCCCCTGTAACCGGCCGAGGGGAAACCAACTGCCCCCTGTAACCAAATATGTTGGGGGTATGTTTATGATTCGGGGTCGCCGTGAGCGAAGCGTTAGCGTCCACGTACTAGTATTGTAGAAGTGGCGGCTAGTATTGCGTCGTGGTCAGATAGTTCAATTTAACCAGATAGGGAAGATGGTAAAGTTTTTCACAATTAACAATATTCATTCTATCCCATATTAGCTGCTTGAAGCTAAGATAAAATTGTTTGAAACGTTGCATTTTTCCACTAAGCGATGGGAATCTGCCATATTGCTTGTTTCGAAATTAGAGAGAGTTTGGAGTCTGAAACTGTTGGTAGATGGCGGTATAGCTAGCCACTTCCTTTGTATTGAACGGAAGGCGTACAAGGTTGCACTGTACGTAGCCACTGCCAAAATGTTACTGCAGCAGGAACAAACTAGTCTATTAAATTGTATCCTGCCCAAGCCTGCAGTTCACGAACTTACAAATTCCCATTGTCTACAAAAGAACAGTGCCACATTGTCTAACCTCTGATAATGATTAAACAAGAAACAAATAACTAGTATATGAGAATTGACATAAAGCCATTCTGAACACAACTGAGATAACACTAGTCAACACACATTTTATAACTAAGACCATACATAGTGTTCTTAGTAGTAATTTGTATGTAGAATCCGAATCTGCTTTTAGATTTTTTCTATCACGTCAAGTTTCCAAGTTATGCACATCGAAGCTTCTATGTTAAAGTAATGGGTGTGAAGAGAAGCGGCTACAATGTTAAAGTATCCATATTTTCGGGCCGCAAGGAAATTTACCAGGCCCCAAACACTGAATGATTTAAAAATATTTCATTGTAAAACAAAAAAACTGTGCGTGCTAGAGAAATTTAAAAATTATATTCGTAATCAGCAGAAAAAATATTATTAAAAATCTCCCACTTGCATTTAGTTACAAGAAAAAACTTAAATTTTTTTGGCTAGTGTAATTAATGCACAAAGCATAGGAAATGAATGAGGCATCCGATTATAGACCCACAAACAAACAGCTCATTAAAAACTCAATCCGCCCAGAAATTGGAGAAACACATCAGCACTCACAATTTCCCAAAAGTTTGAGTGGACTACATGCATTAGCACTAAAAATCCCTGTCCAAATACTCAAATAAATATTAGGAATACTGCTACACGAGTATGTCAACAGCATTCAAAATGTCAAAAAGGAAACAAACAATAGAAATGAGGATGGAAATAAATGAAACGGACTACATGTTGGCAGCAACAAACAGCATAGACTTCAATCCAAGGGAAACCCTTTGAAAAGGAAGGAAAAGAGAATAAATTCAATAAACATAATTAAGATTAAAATATCACAGTTATGTCGTTTTAAACAATACAAAAATAGACGGAATTGTTAATCATAAAATTTCTGACAAAGAACAGTTCAAACAAAATTTCATAACATTTCCAGTATCATTATACAGAAAGATTTCACAACATAGAAGAATGTTGAATGAAAGATTCTAGAAGTCAATCATCAATGGTCAGGAACAAACTCTGTAAATGACTGAGTCCTGTTGATGGAAGTCCATATTGGTGTTGAAAGACGGTGATGTGCGGTGGCTGCTGTCCGACGACGAAGTGCTGAATAGTAAGCTATGGTCATGTCAATTGTTATGTATTGTTTACTTTTTATTCTAACAATGTCAAACAATTGAAAAGCCCTTCACATTTCGCGCAAAGTAAGGCTGGATAGACTATAGGTGCTGTTGCTGTTGCTTCCACAGTAACAATCAAAGCACGCCAGGCCATCGCGAGCAATGCATGTCCCGTGAAACAAACAAAAGCATTGTTGACAAAAAAAAAATAAATAAATAAAGCAATAGGTGTTGCAACAAGCCTAAATTAAATTCAGAAACTAAATTGACAAAATCAAAAAACAATAGGTTGATTTAAATGCCAAATTTATCCGCCAGATGGCATCCGCTACGGTTTATGAATTTTGTTCTAATTTATTTACAAAAGTTTAGTGAAGATGAAAGTTAAAGACTTGAAAGAAAAGCTTCAGTTAATAGGAGCGAAAACTGACGGAAATAAACAAGTATTGACTAACAGTGAGCAAATTTTATAATGAATTACGATTTACGAAAGTGACGATGCTAAATATTGGGCTAGGCTACATCTCATTTAACCTCACTGAATTTTTCGATCTGTAGGAAATCCATGAAACTTGAGATTTTTGTTTTTAACATTGTTGTTCGAACATTGTGGAACTGAACAATTTACATGCATGTTCTTATACAGTATTCTTAACATCGCCGAGATTTTCTCCTCATTTCGACCATAGCGTCATAGCCTGAGATTCATAAAGCGTAAGCGCTGCCATCTACAGTCCGTCCCAAAAAATTACGAACATTGTTTTTTTCTGTGTAATGGAAAGAATTCAACAAATTGTTAACACAGTTTACTGTTACTGTACAACATAGGCATTTATCGCAATGTTGCTATTATGTGTTTAACATTCAGGCACGTAAGAAATAACAAACCATCCAGTCTACCTTAAATGTGATGTCCCAAAAAATTACGAACACACAGAACATGATCATTTCGCAGTAGGTGGAAGCATTTATTAACATGAAAGTTGCATATAGATAGATAGAAGGAACTCTGCTTGTAGTCCTACAAGTTTTTTAAAAAAACTGACCACTTCTCACAAGATGGGGAGAGGAAAGATGTTACAGAACGTGAAAAAGGTTATATGGATGCCCTGGCATCTGAAGGTGTTTCACAAGCTGAAATAGCCAGAAGAATTGGTCGTGCAAGATCGACAGTTAATGAATATTTGAAAGGGAAACGAACTGCAAGCGGCAAACACGCAAGTGGCCGCAAGAAAAAGGCAACTAGCCGTACTAGACGAGAAGTAGTGCGATTAGCTACCCACAAAAATTGCTCAACACGTACAATAGCCCAAGAATTGGATCATGAAATCTCCAAATCAAGTGTGCATCGCATTTTAAGAAGCGACAAAAACATTAAATTCATGAAACGCAAACAACGACCAGCCCTCAAAGCAACACATCTGCAACAACGTCTACAATGGGACAAGGAGTGGGAACATGTCATATTCAGTGACGAAAAAAATTCAGTCTAGATGGACCTGATGGACTACAGCGATATTAGCACGACCTATGCCATGAAGAACAATACTTCAGCAAGAGAGTTCAAGGAGGTGGTTCCCTGATGATCTGGGATAGCTTCAGCATGAACGGAAAGTCATCACTTGCAATCATCAATGGCAGAATGAATTCTACGGCATATCAAGAGATGCTTAACGAACATTTACTCCCACACGCTGTCCGTATCGGTGGAGAGCATTACATTTTTCAACAAGACAATGCTCCAATTCATGCATCAGCATCGACAAAACAATGGCTTAATCAAAACCACATCCCTGTTTTAGAATGACCGTCATTGAGTGCTGATTTAAACCCAATCGAGAATGTGTGGGGAATCTTGGTTAGGGCTGTTTATAAGGATGGACGTCAATTTGATTCCGTTCAGGACCTTAAGACGGCCGTTCTAAAGTCATGGGAGGAAATTCCACTTCTGAACTTGCGCAAACTTATTGAATCAATGAAACATCATATTTTTGAAGTGATTAAAAGAAATGGCAAGTTTATTGATTATTAATTTATACGTTCTTTGTATTGTTTGACGTTTTTCATACTATGTTCATAATTTTTTGGGACAGCAAAAACGCCTGTTTCTTTTTTTTCGGATGTTTTCTTATGTGATCTGATTGTTAAACATATAGTAGCATTGAAATAATTTCCTATCTTATAGAGTAACAATAAACTATATTAAAAATTTGTTGAATTCTTTCCATTACACAGAAAAAACCAATGTTCGTAATTTTTTGGGACGGACTGTATACTTAAATCAACCTATTGCAAACATGTGGTGTGGAAAAATTAAATTTTAATATTTTCACATCACAGAGTCAACATCGTAACACGTGCTGGTTAGTATTCGCATGTGAGCACTGTTACGATTTTGAATGCGTAACTCGGAAACTACTTGTTGGAATACGATCAAATCTTAACGGTGTACGCAGTTTTATGTACCCTATTATTCCTTAAAATTCATTATCCTAGGCGTTACAGAACCTAAGTTGTTAACTTGTTGATCTTGGTGTCAGCAAATTTTTATTTCTGTTCATATCTCAGTTAGCCTTCAAATTCGGACTCATGTTCATATGAACTTTTTTGCTTAGAATCACCCATACTATCTCCCCTAAAAGTTTGTAAAAGTATTTTTGAAACACCCTGTATAGAGCTGCATGTAAAACGGCCCTATCACTCCATCTGCCCAAAAACCACACCACTCAATCGTTATTAGCGAATGCATTTCAAACTCCTGGGTTATTCGTGGATTTTCATTTCCAGAATACCAAATCCGGCAGTTCTGTCTATTTACAAATCCACTCAATTGAAAGTGGACTTCGTCATTGATTTTTTTTTTTTGCGAAATGTTCGTCGCTGCCAGTTCCTTTACAATCTACTCAGCAAATTGCCTCCGCTGCCAGTTTCTCCATAACCTATTCAGCAGATCGCCTCCGCTTCCCATGATCAGCAGGCTTAAGTTGTTGCGTAAGTTGGATTTTGTATACTTCAATAAGCGAATCATGAGAACTGTCAATTACTGCGTTACCATGGAAATTGGTTGGAATAAAATTTAATCTCTTACTGAGATTGCTATTAAATGAATTACTGATCACAAATAGAAAAGGGAAGGAACAATTCCGCGACCTGAATTCGAACCAAGGACCATGCCTTTCGCCGGCACTGCTCTTATTAAATGAGCTACCGCCAAGCTATTCCAATATGTCCGCATGGACTTCCATGCACCGACAAATTAGCTTAATCGGCAGACCAGGTCACCCAATTCGCAAACTGAGAATCTTTTTTTACCTTTAAACCATCAAATAAATTGATGAAATTCAACTCAAAGAGAAGATAATAATGTAACTGAATTACTGTTAAATTGGTGGCCTTTAAAAAGGCCTTTTTTGCATTTAATTCGAAATTAATTTTTCTCAGAAGAATCATAATATCTTCTTGTTTGACATGTTGCTTGAGCAAGTGTTGAACAAAGCGCACTTTAAGCAGGATATATGAACGATAAATAAAAGATCTGTGCAACGAGGCTAAGACAGCTGTTGATTGGCTGGTGAACTTAATGACCACATGAACTATTGCAGGAGAAGCGATTCTCATGACTTGTCTGTTGGATTATACGCATGCATATAGAGATCTTTATGTAGAATTCGAAGTAACGAAGTTGTCGGGATGCGAACGTCAGCGAATCGATTTTCCAGGATTCAAGAGTAACACTATTTCGCACAGCTAGATTTTCCAGATTTTCCAGGACACAACGTTTCCGCCCAGGCGATTTTACCCTTGGCACTGAACCAGTTGTCTGAAACTTCGACATCAGTCTTCGAACTGTGGACACGTAAGAACTGTGAACACGTAAGAAGTTTTCGCACTGTCTGTGTAGCACTTTCACCACTTTGGTAAAATGTCTTGACAATAACCAGGGTTCGCGTTTACTCGCAATTTACGCGTCAAATGGGCATTTTTGCTAAAAATTGACTCGTGAATTTTTGATCCGCGAGTCAAAATTGACTTGTTAAATTTTGAATATCATCGGCCCATATCTTTCTCACTACGTTTTAACCGCACTTCATTTTGTCATAAGCGATTTTGTTTAAATTTCTAATTAACTATAGCAGCAACTATAGAGATTGTGAATGCAAGTAAAAATATAGAATTTAAAAAGCATTTAAAATTTGACTCGCATTTTCTGAAATTTGACTCTCTGTTTTCAGGCTTGGGAGTCAAATTGATTCGTAGATTTTTTGTCCTAGCGCGAACCCTGAATAACAAGACGTTTCTCAGTTGTAAATTGCTCTATGATGAAAACAAGTATAAACAACTGACCTGACAAAACAATCTGAGTGACAACAGATGAGAACAATGATATGAACAGGCTTGACAACTTCGAGCCGCCCGATTCAAATTCAGCGGCCTTTCTGGAATACCCTTTACATGTAGCTATCAGAATTTATATATTTATACAATGCATCGAGATATAATAAAGATAGCAATGACATTAAAGCTAAATATCCAAACGATTAAGCAACGTGTTGAGCAGGATTTTATTTATCCGAGGCGATTTTTTTTACACTGCCTCTTGTATTATTTTAATGTAATTTCGAAATGAAGAGTTCGAGGAAAATTGATCAAAGTTCACTTTTTTTTGCGCGTTTGTAAACTGAACCTGCCATTTGCTATATTAAGAGACGTAGAGTGCAATGATTAGGTCAATTTAGTGGGGGGAAAAACGAGCACCTAATGAATGCACAAAATTTCATTTCGTTTAAAAATTAACAAAAAATAATCAAATACTGTGGAATGGATTTAAGGTTTTCACTTTTTGGTTAAAAATTAAGTTTGCCAAATTTCACAAACACTGGATTTTGATCGTTCTTTCTCCCAGCTTTCAATTTCTGTTAAAGGTGGGCACATTTCCTTCCTATCCTCTGAATATGCCCCTTGAGATTATACTGAATGAAATTTAAGCGTTGTATTAATTCAATTTTTATTTTTAGTAAACTCAATTTCAAATTTAAGTAAATTAATTTTAAAACTACTATCACAGTTAACAGGCAGTAAAATTTGCACCGTTAATAAAAAAATGATGGCATGTAGCATGAGTAATAAGATCTCATTTGAGTAGAGTATATATTCACGTTCAAATTACCAATTGATTATTTTACTAACAGCTTTAGTTTTTGTTAAAAGTATTTCACGGCAGCCTTTCACTTGAAGAAAGATTCACGGCAGAAAGCAAAAAATTCATGTACGAATTATTATTATTATTATCATTGTTTGGGGAAGCCAAACTCGGATCAAGTCCGGAAGCCAATCCCAGAGGCGGACCCAAAAGAGGGCCAAAGCCCAAGGGACTCAAATGCGAGGGAGGGAAAGTTTTGCACTCGTGGGAGTATTGATGTTTGGGTGTAGGAATTTCCTTACTATGTGACAGGTATTTAGAATTGTGGCTTTCTGTAAGGTTTTGTATAAATGTGGGTTTAAATTTAGTGTTGACAGGCTTTTGTGTAGCGAGTGTGGAATAACCCCAGTGGCAGAAAGAATGATAGGAACAATGTGTACTTTGTTAACCCCCTAAAGGCGTTTTATTTCATGTGCAAAATCCGTATATTTATTGATTTCGTCAGTGTATGTCTTTTGTAAATTGTGTGTATTGGGGATGGAGATATCAATTATGTAAGTCACTTTGTTTTGCTTATCTACTAGTGTAATGTCTGGTCTGTTATGAGGGATAGTTTTGTCAGTGATTATAGCTCTGTCAAAATATAGTTTATGTGTGGTGTTCTCTAAGACAGTGTCGGGGATATATTTATAGTAAGGAGTGTGAATGTCCCTTAGCTTGTGTATCTTAGCTAGATGTTGATGTATGATGTTGGCTACCTGGTTATGTCTGTGTAAATAATCTGTCTGCGTGAGTATTTTGCAACTGGATATGACATTAAGTAATAAACTAGAGGATACTCTTTTACCACAACAAGAATATGACATGTTGGATGGTTTCCTCTGCGATATGGCATTTCCTGCAAGACCCGTCAGTCGATTCTTTGATAATATGTTTATTATTATTATTATTATTATTATTATTATTATTATTATTATTATTATTATTATTTACTAAATTAAAAGACGAATTTTTAACTTTTAAATCCTGCTTAATTTGAAACTTTCGTTCTCTTCCATCTACTCGTGTATTCTGTGTCATTATTATATGGCTAGGCATAAGCTTTGAATGAAGTTTTGAGCATACCAAATGCTTTCTTCATCTCTCGTCATAAATGTAAATCAAACGTCTGTAGACGAGGAATTTCCAGCGAAATCAGAAAACGTGCCAACGTTCAGGGAAGATTGATCACAATCGTTAATTCGTTAACTACGCATTAATTACCGTGATGTAATAATGTAATTATTAGTAGGAAATCGATACCGCAATTCTTGTGCCAATCAGAGCAAAAGGAAATAATTATAGATGACGTATTGTTAATGATCAGTTATTTCTTTCGTTTATAAAGATTTAATATGTTGGTAGGTAAAATTTTATAAGCGTAAAAGTCAAATAAGTCTTTTATAGGTTTAAAACTTAATTACCTAAAAATTGTTTTAAGCTAACTTAAAATATTTATATTTATATTTTGGTATTATCATCCAGTTCAGTATTTACTTTAACTCTACTGAAATATATCTAATTACTTAAACGTAAATATACGAATCTCCTAATATAATTTGCTTCTGCAGTACGGTATATTATTTGCCGAATGTATCATTTCATTATGAAATCTATATTAAATAATATAAAGCGCAATCGGTAAACTTGCTAATTATGAAATTATTAAGAAGCTTTCAAGCTTTAAGAGGAAAAAACAATTCAATCTCCTTCTATTATTTGGGGAGGGGGGCGAACCAATTTAATATGTAATATTGTTTTAAAAGAGTAAAAGGGATGGGGCGGGAACAGATGAAGATAATTTAAAAACGTGGTTTTATTTTTAAAATTTTGACAACTCTGCTTTAAGAAAGACATTAAGTTTTAGTTTCAAATTAACAGACAGGAACATTTTATTTAAAAGAAAGAGGGGAAAATCCACTTTTTTTTTCCAATTACTTCCGTGGTTGCCTCTTCAATTACTCATTTTTTGTCTCGCAAGAGAAAGATGTAGATCATTCGTAATCAGGGGAAACGCAAGGAACTGCTTCTCATTTATGCATTGGGTTTTCTTCCCCCTGTTTCCGACTTATCTCGTGCATTCTCCCCTATTTCACAATTTTTTTTTATTCTTTCATCATTGCCAATCCCGTGTCGCTTTCAAAGACTCCTTTCCAACCCCTGTTTGAAGAGTCAGATTGGCTTAATGACAAACTGCTCTCTTTGGAATTTCAAAGAATTGATGAGAACTTCTCTTTACAGTTATAATTTTATAACGTCCATTTTACAATACAATT
>JAHWFO010081154.1:0-16315 GCA_023313115.1 Rhysida immarginata | reverse complement strand
TGCTGTTCAATGATGTCAACTACAATAAAGACTGAATCGAGCCTTCTATGAGTGCGTTAACACAGCCACATGTCTAAAGAATTGCCTGGAAAAGTCCAGACTTATCATCGTGCACCCACGACTGGTAGCCATTCAGTAAAGCATAGGAAAATAATTTTGAACATTAAAAAAACCTGAAAATAAGTTTTTAACTCATGAAATTATATTGACTTCCTTTGGCAGTGAAATTCCAACAGAAAGTTATTAAAATCAATATCTTAAATGTATATTTAATGCAATGATGTCATTAGTTTGAACGTGCGTCCACGCTACTCATCGAGAACTATGCCTGGTGCTTATCATTTTCTTAGACACGTTTGAATAAGGAAGCGCTCATAGATGGGTCGATCCAGTCTTTATTGTAGTTGAGGCTACACATGTGGACCCGTCACAGCCATAGAGATAGCTATATACCAGAGGGGGAAACTCAGTGAATAATCAAGGGACTTGGGATCAAGTGCTCGCCAGGGCGGCGCTTCGATTCGTAGGATTTTTAGCACTCGACCTTTTCTCTTATAAATATCCATTCATCTTCAAAGCAAGAAAAAGGTCACTGTCTACATGAGATTTCGAGAAAATAATATTTATCGATAATAATTCATTTAAATTCAAATTATGGACAAAAATATATATCTCCTGACGAACAATGCAAGGTAAAGTTTGTGCAACAATAGACTGCTCTGTTGGTTTCAACAGTAGTGACTGCAACACAGAATTCTAAAAATGATATGGCATTAAATACAAAAATTGGAGAAAATATACCAGATTCAGTCAATCAAATAGTTATGTATGTATGACATGTTCATTAAGACATGTAAATGAATCTCAAGACTGATCATTTTGTAAATTTCTTTAAGAAAAATATTTTGAGGACACAGGACTTACATGCATAAATCGAGGACTACCCTCTAATAAAATATAATATTCTTCGGGCTTTCTAATTTCCTGACCATAATTTAAAGTTTCGCGTAATGGTTGTCAGCATGCAGCTGGAAGGGTCTTCCTCCTCTGAGAAGCAGTAAGAAGGCGTCGGAAATTTTAACAATACATATAATTCCTGTCCTTTGTGCTTTTCTTAGAATTGACAGTTATTAGAATTTAACATTTTCTTGAAAAGCTTTAAAAATGAGCAGTAAATGGAAATAATGGACAGTTAGCAGACTATTTAGAAACAGTAGAAAGGCAGCAGAGAAAACAGCCCCTTCACTCGGTGCTGTATCGATTTTTCCAGCACACTGCTTCAACTAAACAAGTGGTGAGTGACCCTGTGGCCGTCGATGCAAATCTGTCAACAGAAGAAACTGCGACTGCCAGATCACACCAAGTGATGAATACACCAGTTTTGCTTCAAGACCTCGAGAGCAGAGTGTGAATTGCAACAGTTTACCAATTAGAAAAATTGATGGAAAAATTCCGCGGCCTGGATTCAAACCAGGAACTCCGACTGTCATGGTCGACGCCTCTATCAATTGGGCTATCACATACACTTGAACAGCCATGTTGTCACTAAACGTCTTAAAGACAACCAAGTTGTCAAGAAGGAAAGCCCAATGGGAGGTGGGCACCCTGTTCACAGATCGTGAATTTCTCCTATCCAAACCATCAGAAAGTTTGATGAATACACAATAAGAAATAAAGAAATTAAACTAGAGCAAACACCAAACATTAGGTAAAGACTACTTGGTTGTCTTAAGACACTTAGTGATACCATGGCTGTTCAGGTATCTGCGATAGCCTAATTAGTAGAGGCGTCGACCATGACAGTCGAGGTTCCTGCTTCGAATCCAAGTCGCGAAATTTTTCCATCCATTTATCTAATTAATATCAGTTAGCTGATGCTTGGAGTTTCTACCAGTTTAATTTTTTATTTCTTAACAATTTATCAATTGTTGGAATAACAGAATACACAGACACAAGCGATCATGTACATCCATCGCCACCCAAGAAGAGAATTTTGGAATTGTGGGTTTTTTTTAGATAAACAAATGAATTTTTAAAGGTCAGGTCACACAAAATAGAAGAACTACAGCCATAGCCAGGGCTGAAAGAACGTCAGATCAAACTATTATTTCTTTCTTTTTCTATTTCCTCCCAATTTCGTAACCATACACATTAATCCACACATTTTTTCTCCTGCACTATGGTAAACTCGCTCAGCTATTCACAACATTCCAACACGAACCGGGGAGAACGGTTACAGGGCCATCCATTAGGAACATTTTAAAAGGTTTTTTTCGGTGTTTCTATATGAATTTTTACTGTTTTATTGTGTTAATTTTTACTGTATATTCCCATTCAGATATTGCAAACTTTCATCCAAAAAGAACCCGAGCAACGCCGGGTATATCAGCTAGTAATTTTATAAATTACTAATTTTAATAGAGTTTTATCAAATTAATTTTGAGATTTTTATCAAAACTTCAATTTAATAGTTTATCTTAATTTTATTAAATTATAAAAATTATCAAATTATAATTATATTAATTATAAAAAAATAATCAAAATATCTTTCTATATATATATAAAGAAGGATGTTTGTTTGTGGGTTTGTTTGTTTGTGGGTTTGTTAGTTTGTTTCTTACACAAATCTACAGTTTTATTCCTATCTTAATGAAATTTTGCATACTTGACCTTCAAACCATGAGGAAAGTCACTGTCTGCCTCAGATTTCGAAAAAATAATAATTATTGATAAAAAATCGATATTCATGGTTATGGCAAGGCATATTAATGAGAAATGTCTCATGACTAACACTACAAGGCAAAGTTTGTGCAACAATAGGTATCAACAATGGTATCAACTAGCAATTCACAAACACTCTGAACAGACCAACAATATATATCACATGACCAACAATGCAAGGAAACGTTTCTGCAACAATAGGTATCAACAGTGCACCAACACAATGCAGGGATCAACAATATATATCTCATGACCAACAATGAAAGGCAAAGTTTGTGCAACAATAGGTATCAACAATGCACCAACACAATTCAGGGATCAACAATATATATCTCATGACCAACAATGAAAGGCAAAGTTTGTTCAATACAGATAAGGTTGAATTTGTAACAATGCATAGAATTCCTGTTATTCAGGTTTTTCTTAGAAAAGAGAGTTCTTAGTACTTAACAATTTCTTGAAAATTTTTAAAAATGATCAGTAACTGGAGATAATGGAGAATTAGCAGACTATTGAGAAAGAGTGGAAAGACGACAGAGAAAGTACTCCTTTAGCTCCGTGCTGTATTGAGCAAATGGTAAGCACTCCTTCAGATCCAAACATTTCCTAAAAATACATTTTGACTATATTCTGCGGGAATGTGTATATTTTGGAACCTGAGATCCTGATGATGCGATGATTGAACGTTCGTTTCCAAGAATTAATAATAATGAGCATAGAATGATGCTGCAGTGACAGCACATTAATCAGGCAGTGTATATTGATGAGGCAATGGAGTCACGCGTGTCTCTCTTGAGTTCCCTATCAAACGTCCAGACGACTGGCAAAAATTTATGTGTCTGTAAAGGAAAGAGAAAGACTGAATATTGGTCAGAGAAACTTTGCAACTAAAACAGAAAAAGCTATACAGGCATTTGAAACATCTGAACAACGGTAGTTTCGAATAAAGCAAGAGGGTATAAGAGCTTCTATGTCAAGGGCAAGAAAAACTTGAGTCTAAGGTATTTGGTGATGCTCCGCAATGGTGAGGCAAGTCAAGAAGAGTTTAGATAAAGTCCCGGTGTATCACCTAGAATTCCTGTTTTTTGTATTTCTCGTAGAATGGATAGTCCCTTTGCTCTGTGTTGTATTGATTGAGATATTATTTAACCAATTGGGAGTTATAATTTAAATTTTTGAGAATGTTTTGTTTACCTACAAGTGTAATTATCCCGGGCAACGCCGGGTACCTCTACTAGTAATTTAATAAAATAGGAATTGTTAAATTGAAATTTTTGATATAAATATAACAGTTAATTTGATAATTAAAATTTGATAAAAAAATTATTAAATTAATTTTGATAAAAATATATGAAATCAAAATTTTAAAAATTTTAATTTGGAAAAATGACATTTTGGTAAAAAAATTTACATAAAAAAAACCTACGCATGCAATGTATTTTAAAATTTATTCATTTATAGATATTTATTGTTTTGAAGTGTAAATCAACGAAGATCATTTTCTGGCTAAAATTTTCTATATTTTTTTTCAACCACACAGCAGTGTTGGACTCGATCCGGATCGGGATGTTAACATGCACGTTTATGGATTGACCTACTTCACAGAGGCATGCTTCCCTGGTTTCAAACCACCTCTTTCGACTGGATTGAACTCGATCCGGAACGAAGTGTTTACATGCTACTTCTTTGCAGGATTGACTTGAAACTGGTCTTTCGATCCGGATCGAAAGTGTGCATGTAAAAGCAGTGATAATGTTTTCAGAATCACATAAGCGTTTAAAGTGTCCGAACAAACCTTTAAATTTTTTATAGGTTTGAAAATTATCGGCGGCTGAGCTTTTTCTGTATGTTTTTTTCAGTAATAGAATGCTTCCTGAACTCTCTCCCTTTTTTCGTGCCCCCCACCCCCATTAACAGATTTTGTTTCTTAGGAGTTTATTTTAATGTTCAAAGTTGCAATGCAAATTCATTACAAAATGCATTTATTTATGTAATAGAAATGAAATATATTGAACACTGAAGAAACGGTTTTATTTTTTTATTAGTAGTAATTACAATAAATATACATTTTCGGTATTACCGGTATTACGAAATCCGGTAATGCTGACAACTCTACTGTTAACATTATCGCAAAATTTGTTATTACGCACTTATCATGCAACAGTTTAGTCACATACCCATTTGAAAGTTTTACTAAATACGCATTTGTTATGGAATCGGAAGCGCAGCAGTCACATGATCCTGTTTCTAGAGTGATTAATTTTGAGTGAAGTGGGATTCCCGGGTAGGGAGGTGTATTTGGCCAAAGGTTAAGAAACACAGCTGTGGAGCAATATTTTAATCTGGAGCAACTTATTGATAACTCATCAAATCTAGAGATCGGTAACACAAATAAATAATGCGACATATCTGACCAGTTCATTAGATTTGTGATGAGCGAGTTAAAGAAAATGATTAGAATAATTATGATTATTAAAAATAACAGTAATAAACAATTAGCTGCATTAGAAATTAAGTGATCAGCATACCTGGCTACGGATAAACCTTCATTACGGGCGAAAATATTTTCTGCAGGAACTAATTTAATACTATCCACAGGTTGAACTTCGTCGAGTATCATTTTTGACCCTATTTTCTTTTAATTTAATACGGTTAAATAAATATCAGGTTAAACTGATAGAGAATCAACTAGTGATAGTCGTGAACGCTTGAAATTAGCAAACATGTGAGAGTATTATGCAACATTTCATTAATAAATACTATCATCTTTTAACAGAGCACTTCGCGACACAAAAAAATTTAGGCGGGACCGTAATGTTTAAAACACACAGGTTTAGGTTAAGTTATAAGATTTCATGATTTCAACTATTTGAGGTGTTCACAACGAATATCTATAAATTTTTAATTTAAGAAAAATTATCATTTCAACATAAGAAAAGTGAAACAAACTGTTTCTTCTCCAAAATAAAAAATAAAAAAAACAGGATGAAAAAATGGCTTATATATTAAGTATATCGGTTTGCTTTTTGTGCAATTTCTTTGTGGAAATGTATACAGTTATTATCCTTAACCTTCTATAAGTTTTAATCTCATTTTTTCTATCTGGCTTTTACTTGACCGAAACAAGAAACCTACATAATCATCAATGGTTGTTATTTGATTCTATAATATAAATGATTCGTTACTCACGTTAACAAGACAAATCCAAGTAAAATAACTCCAACTAGCACGAAGCTTGTATTGGAGAGTGGATGCTTGCGTGGTTCCTTAAAAACATCCATGGCCTTTGTCAGCCAGTAACCATAAACTGAAAGAATCAGTATCCAACAGAACCTTGAACCTAATATGATCTGGTGGTCAACGAATCAGTCGATAAGCGACAAATTTAAAGCGAAGCAACTATTTTGTTTCCGGACCACCTTCGTGATAACTGGAATTTATTTTACGAAAAACTGATTCAAAGTCGTCAATTGATCGTAATAGATCCTTCGTCCTCAAATTCTCTTACGCTCTCTCTCTCACTCTCTTCTTTGAAAGTGTATTTGAAATGAAGTTTGAGAATATGCTATGGAGCATGAGGCTGTAAACCATAAGCACGCTTCGTATAGGTTTAGTGATTCCAATTCACCATTCTAATTGGTAGAAAGGAAGTTAATGGACTTCCTTTAATCATTTTTAAAGGAAGTTCGTATGAGAATTGTAAGTAATTTATTCCCTCGCCGTGTATTTCTACTATTTATTTTTTACACAGCTTATTTTATAAATTTCAAAAGAAAAAGCTCTAATATGAGTGAGAAATCGTGTAATTTTAAACGGTTCAATGAAGATTGCAATCGAGAAATATTAATACACTAGAATAGGTTCATATCACTTGTAGGTAAACAGAACAATCTCAAAAAATTAAATTATAACTCCCAATTGGTTAAATAATAACTCAATCAATACAACACAGAGCAAAGGGAGTATCCATTCAACGAAAAATACGAAAAACAGGAATTCTAGGTGATATACCGGGACGAGATAATTTAGACTCAAATTTTTCTTGCTCTTGACGTAGAAGCTCTTGCTCTATTCGAAACTCCCTTTGCTCAGATGTTTCAAATGCCCGTATAGCCTTTTCTGTTTTAGTTGCAGTTTCTCTGACCAATACTCGTTCTTTCTCTTTCCTTTCCCGGCACATAAATTTTTGCCAGTCGTCTGGACGTTTGATAGGGAGTTCAAAGGAGACACGCTTGACTCCTTTACCTCATCAATAGACACTGCCTTATTAATATTCTGTCATTGCATCATCATTTCATGCTCATTATTAATAATTCTTGGAAACGAGCGTTCAATCATCGCATTAACAAAATCTGTTTCCAAAATATACACATTCCCACAGAATATACTCAAAATGTATTTTTATGAAATGTTTGGATCTGATGTGCTACCAAATAAGCTAGGTGATAACCCCGGTCGTGCCTCGGGGCTAAAGCTAGGTGTTTTTATGATTAAATTTTGCAATATTTTAAAAATAAACACATGAAAACGCTTAGAATTAATACAGCAAAAATTCATAACGAAAACTCGGAAAAAATTTTTAAATGCTCACAATGGATGGACCTCTCCATGTATGCCGCTGCTAGCCTAAATAAGTTTTTAGTCACGTAATCTTATTTTAGACGTTCCAATTGATGTTGTTGCAATTCCCACTCTCGATGTCTTGAAGCAAAACTTGGCCATTCATCTATTTGTGTAGTCTAGTGGTCGCCGATTCTTCTTTTTACTTGCTTAACATTGCTCAGTACAGCACGGAGCTAAAGGAGTGCTTCCTCTGTCGTCTCTCCTCTCTTTCTCAATTGGCTGATAACTCTCGATTATCTCCAGTTACTGATCATATTTAAAGATTTTCAAGAAATTGTTAAGTACTAAGAACTCTCTTTTCTAAGAAAACCCTGAATAACAGGAATTCTATGCATTGCAGTGGCGCCTGCAGGGGGGTTTCCTGGTTGCACGGAAACCCCCTTTGCTGATTTATGGGGCGCTAAATTATCCCCTTCTTTGGCTTAGTCGAATTTTAAAATTCTAAAATATTTACAATATTAAAATATAATTAAAATATTAAAATAGCTTCCGATATCAAAACTAAGCTAGGAACTGGTGAAAATGGAACTTCCGTGTGTCGTGTCGTGAATTTTAGTACTTTTCCATTGACGAGTTCGCCTGCATATACAGGGTGTATCTGAAACCCTGTCACAAACTTTTAGAGGAGGTAATATGGATGATTCTAAGCAAAATAGTTCATATGAACGTGGGATCGAATTTGAACGCTAACCGAGATATGAACATAAATAAAAATGCCGCCACTAAGATCAACAAGTTAATAACTCAGGTTCTGTAACACAGGTTGTACCCTATTATTCCTCCAAACTTCATTATGCTATGTGTTCTAGAACCTGAGTTATTAACTTGTTGATTTTAGTGGCGGCATTTTTATTTGTACTCATATCTCGGTTATCGTTCAAATTCAAACCCATGTTCTTATGAACAATTTTGCTTAGAATCATCCATACTACCTCCTCTAAAAGTTTGTGATAGGGTTTCAGATACCAGGCACGTACCCAAGAATTTTTCCATGGGAGGTCGAACTCTCGATTTATTGGACCTTTTGTTCGAATCATCCATTCTTTTTATTATGTTTTAATTACAGTAATACTAATTAAAAATGAACAAATTTCAGTGATATTTATGTAAAGTTGCTTGTGAAGTTTATGCTATTATACATTGTTGATATAAAAAAAATCAATCTGCTTACAAAATTCGGATTTCATTTTTGTGAAAAAAAAATCTTATAATAAAAATTAAAAAACCGTGAAAAGAAATAAAATTAAAATCGCAAGCCCTTTCGACGTAAGTCATCTTCTGGCAATGAAAGATGTGAATGAGGAATTGTCGGTCCGGTCATAGCCTACAATTGTCTCTTATCATTGTAGGCTATGGTCCGGTTCAGAGTAGGTCAAAGGGGAAAAAATCCTTATGTTTAACTGGAGTGAGCAAGGAGTGGGATGATTAGTGGGGGAAGGGAAATGGCACTGGAACAGGCCAAAGCAGGAAAAAAAAGGGAAAATTAAAAATCTGAAATTAAAAACAACCCGTCGCCAACCACTCCACTACTCTTTGTTCACTCAGAGTTTTTCCAGGGGAGGTCACAGAACTCAAAATCATGGACCTTCGGCATTTTTGGGGTGGTCGCTGGACCCCCCCGACCCCCCCGACCCCTTGCGTACGTGCTTGGATACATCCTGTATAGAGGGCTCTCTTGCTTCAATAGCGCGCTGGTTCTATGGACACCCTGAAAACAACAAACATATCCCGTGAATGCTACACAGCTCGTTCCACGATTTTTAATAAGCGACATTTTTTTTATATTTGCCTAGTGTTAAGCTACTAATCGCAAAGGCCTGCCCATTAAATCAAACGAGCTTCTCAACTTCCGGTTTGAAACAGGAAGTTTGTTTGTCATCATGACCTGCAGCGCCCTCGGCCTAAGATTGACATTTACCGGACTTAAAAAGGCTGGGCTGGATTGCGAGAACTTGAGAGGTAAAGGATACAATGGGGCCGCATCTATGGCTGGGACTACAAACGGTGTAGCAGCATGAATTCGGAATGAATATCCTAAAGCGCTGTATATACATTGCTTCTCCCATGGTCTGAATCTAGTAATTGCGAAAGCATGCTCCCTTCCTCTCGTGAAAAATTTATTTGGCTCATTGGATAAAGTTTATATGTTCTTTGAACGGCATCCAAAACGACAGCAGCTATTGGAAAAGCAAATAGAAAACGTGTGTCCCTACAGGATCTCATGCTTTCTAGAACTCATGAAGCCCGGGAACTCATGCTAGAACTCTATGAAGTTGTCATCTCGTGCTTCGAGCATGCATGCAGTCCCCATGATAGAAATAAAGAATACAGTTCAGATGCGATCTCTGCTGCTAAGTTACTATGCCTAAATAATAGCAGCTTTGAAACAATCATCACGTTTGTCGTTGTTCAAAATTGCATGGCTTTTCTCAAAGGACTAACTGTTTCTCTGCAAGGTCGTTCGCGGGACATCGTCACAGCTTACAAATTTATAGAAGTTGTTAAAAGTACCATATGCAACGTCAGAGAAAACGTCGACACTTTTCACGCAGGATGGTTTAGCGAAGCTGCGAAGATTGCCCAGCAGATTGACGTGCACGTTAAGTGTCCAAGAGTAGCTTCAGCCAAATGTATCGACAAAATGCTCCTCCAGAATCAGCTGAAGAGTATTACCGACGCAATCTAACCATTCCTTTTCTGGACAGTGTTCTTGCTGAAATGGAGAGTAAATTTCCCGAAGCCCATTCTAAGTGCCTGCAAGCATTGCTACTCGTTCTATCGGCCGTCATCAGTGATGAAGATGCTGATCAAGCAAACCTGGATGGGATTTTGGACGTATATGGGGACGATTTGCCTTCACCAAGATGTCTGTCATCGGAAGTTCTACTTTGGCGAGAACACTAGAAACGACAGGAAAACATAAACGAGGAGATACCATCAACTCTGCTTACGTCTCTACCTCATGCAACCGCATCCCAGTTTCCGACAATCAGAAGATCATGTTGACCATTTCCGGAACATTGTAGCTTGCCATCCTGGAATTGTTCTGTCTTCTGTGTGCTGAAACATGCCTTTTATTTGCTTTTCCGCATCAAAGTGAATGCGAGTATGGTAATTTATGTTAATTTTTTGATTTGCATGCTTTACATGGCGGAAATATCAACATTCAGTTTTCCTTGTGCAGTGTGACTGTTTGTAAGCTACAAATAGTCACCGCGTAATTGTGGGTGATTGGTTGGTCCGATTTGGATGATTTTTTTTGTTTGTTTTTTTAGGCTGAACAAGTATGCAATTGGGTTTTTTTCTCTATCCCTTACGGTTTTTGAGATAAATTTTGAATGTGTCCTAATTTGCATATTTGGGATGATGAAAAGTGCACCATGGGGTAGGCCACCCACAACTTCCTATTCATTGGATTCATCAAAATTGACATATCTGCTTCGGTTCAAAAAATAAAAGGGGGGGACAGACTTATGGACCACCCTGTATATAGAGAAGGATGTTTGTTTGTGGGTTTGTTTGTTTTTTATACAAATCTACAGTTTTATTCCGATCTTGATGAAGTTTTGCATACTTGACCTTCAAAGCATGAGGAAGGTCACTGTCTACCTCAGATTTCGGAAAAATAATAAATATCGATAAAAAATTGATATTCATGGTTAAGGCAAGGCATATTAATGAAGAATATCTCATGACCAACAATTCAAGGCAAAGTTTGTACAACAATAGGTATCAACAATGATATCAGCACGCAATTCACAAGCACACTGCATGGACCAACAATATATATCTCATGACCAAGAATGCAAGGCAAAGTTTGTGCAACAATAGGCCCATCGTGTTCGCATCAACAATGGTATCAACGCGCAATTCACCATAACAATGAGCACAGAATGATGATGTAATGTTAAAGCAATCTTTCCAAGAATTATAACAATGAACGTAAAATGATGATGCAATATGGATAAGTTTCAATTTGTAACAATGCATAGATTTCCTGTTATTCAGGTTTTTCTTAGAAAAGAGAGTTCTTAGTACTTAACAATTTCTTGAAAATCTTTAAAAATGATCAGTTACTGGAGATAATGGAGAGTTAGCAGACTTTATTGAGAAAGAGTGGAGAGACGACAGAGGAAACACTCCTTTAGCTCCGCGCTGTATTGAGCAAATGGTAAGCAAGTAAATAAAAGAATCGGCGACCACTAGACTACACAAAGTGATGAATGGCCAAGTTTTGCTTCAACACATCGAGAGAAGAGTGAAAATTGCAACAACATCGAGTGTACATCTGAAGTAAGATTACGTGAGTAAGAAATTATTTAGACTAGCAGTGGCATCCTTGGAGAGGTCCAGCCATTGTGAGCCTTTAAATTTTTTTTTCGAATTTTCATTAAGAATTTTTACTGTATTAATTCTAAGCATTTTCATGTGTTTATATTTAAGATATTGCAAAATTTAATTTAATTTTCTGAATTTGTTCTCTTTACCTACAAGTGTAATTATCCCGGGCAACGCCGGGTAGCTTTGCTAGTACTAGAATAATATTGAAGAGCTTGTGCAGCCTTCCAGTCACATCTTCTGAAGCTAAAAGATAATTCAGCACCTGGAGAAGACTTAAAACCTACCTCAGGTCACAAACGGTCGAGGATAGATTAAACGGCTTGGCGATGACGAACATCCACAGAGATATCGAAATACCTTCTGAAGAAATCATAAAAGTTTTTGTCCGATCAAACAAGAGGAGGATGGAGTTGGAGGACTTTGGTCACAGATTAGATTAATTATTGTTGTATAGCTTTAAAATAAATGAAGGTGTTTCTCTTTGTATTTACGGGTAGAGAGCTCCTTTTATTTTTAACAGTAAGATAATCTACATCTTAAATTAGAAGCTAATTTAAATAAGAACGGTATGCGTAATATCGCCAATCCAAAAACAACATTATGGTTTAGTTATACTGGGTGGAAAGGGCGCAATTTTTAGCTCGGAAACCACCATGTAAAACTCCTGCAGGCGCTACTGCATTGTTCCAAATTCAACCTTATCTATATTGAACAAACTTTGCGTTACATTGTTGGTCATGAGATATATATTGTTGATCCCTGCATACTGTTGGTGCATTGCGTGTTGATACCATTGATGACACCTATTGTTGCACAAACTTTTACTTGCATTGTTTGCCATGAGATATATAGTGTTGGTCCGTACAGAGTTTTTGTGAATTGCGTGTTGACACCATTGTTGATACCTATTGTTGCACAAACTTTTACTTGCATTGTTTGCCATGAGATATATAGTGTTGGTCCGTACAGAGTTTTTGTGAATTGCGTGTTGATACCATTGTTGACACCTTTTGTTGCACAAATATTGCCTTGCATTGTTAGTCATGAGATATTTTTCATTAATATGCCTTGCCATAACGATAAATATCGATTTTTTTTATCAATAATTATTATTTTTTCGAAATCTGGGGTTGACAGTGGCCTTCCATATGGTTTGAAGGTCAAGTATGCAAAATTCCATCCAGATCGGACTAAAACTGTAGATTTGTATAAAAAACAAACAAACAAACAAACCCACAAACATCCTTCTTTACATATATAGACTAGCAGAAGTACCCGGCGTTGCCTGGGATAATTACACTTGTTGGTAAACAGAAGAATCTCAAAAAATGTAATTATAACTCCCAATTGGTTAAATAATAACTCAATCAATACAACACAGAGCAAAGGGACTATGCATTCTACGAAAAATACGGAAAACATCAATAAGGCAGCGTCTATTGATGAGGCAAAGGAGTCACGCGTGTCTCCCTTGAGATCCCTATCAAACGTCCAGACGACTGGCAAAAATTTATGTGCCTGGAAAGGAAAGAGAAAGAACGAGTATTGGTCAAAGAAACTCTGCAACCAAAACAGAAAAAGCTATACGGGTATTTGAAACGTTTGAACAACGGGAGTTTCGAATAGAGCAAGAACGTATAAGAGCTTCTACGTCAAGGGCAAGAAAAACTTGAATCTAAAGTATCTGGTTATGCTCCGCAGAGGTGAGGCAAGTCAAGAAAGGGTTTAGATAAAGTCCCGGTATATCACCTAGAATTCCTGTTTTTCGTATTTCTCGAAGAATGGGTGTAGTCCGTTTCCTCTGTGTTGTATTGTTTCAATTATTATTTATATTGGGAGCTATAATCTAATTTTTTGAGATTGTTCTATTTACCTACAGGCCTAATTATCCCGGGCAACGCCGGGTACCTCTGCTAGTTT
Source organism: Rhysida immarginata (assembly GCA_023313115.1). Lineage (NCBI taxonomy): Eukaryota > Metazoa > Arthropoda > Chilopoda > Scolopendromorpha > Scolopendridae > Rhysida > Rhysida immarginata. The sequence continues at coordinate 2,710 of JAHWFO010081154.1, read as the reverse complement.
CTCATTAATATGCCTTGCCATAACCATGAATATCGATTTTTTATCAATAATTATATTTTTTTTCGAAATCTGAGGTAGACAGTGACCTTCCTCATGGTTTGAAGGTCAAATATGCAAAATTTCATCAAGATCGGAATAAAACTGTAGATTCGTATAAGAAACAAGCAAACAAACCCACAAACAAACATCCTTCTATATACCGGGTGGGCAAGAAATAACGTGAGGTGTTCAGAGCTCGCTAGCGGGAATTCTATTAGGCCAAATGCAGTACATTTTGGTGTATATACTTAGTGGAACATGCAGTTTCGATTTCCGCAAAAAAAAAAAAATGGTCCCAAAAGTCGCCATAGGGGGCGTTTATGTCAAGAAAACAATGAATATTTGCATAAGCGCGTTCCGTGTTGAGCAGTCATGACAATAAAAGGCAAGGCTGAGGATTTCCCATCATTCACGAACGAATGGCCTGACGATGACGCTTACTCTGCCTGACCGGGCGTTATTAGTCAAGTTGTTTTATCAGAAGAGCGACAATGCAAGTGCTGGCTGCCCTTCGTGAATTCCGGCGATTGAAAACGTTACGAAGAGGACTGATGAGCATAACTAACTTACGGAAAATGATTGAACGATTTGAATCTACCGGAACTCTAGGAGTGCAACCAGGCCGGGGACGCAAACGAATCAGGCAGTAACACGTTGAAGAAGTTGCAACTGCTGTTGTGGAACAGGAGATGACTACTGTGCAGGGTACCAGCAGTGCACACGCAATAGCACGCCAAACAGATATCCCATATTTGATTTTATCCCTATAAACTCACACCTGTTCAACAATTGCTTCCTGGAGATGAACGTACCCGAACTGACTTTTCGTTGAGATGGAAGTGGATGATGCATGACCATGGCAAATTTTATGGAGTGATGAGGCACATTTTTATTTGAATGGTGATATCAATATCCACAACTGCCGTATTTGGGCTGCATCAAATCCACAAGTGTGTCTGCCAACTCCTATGCATTCACCGAAACTAACAGTATGGTGCGGCTTTACTGCTTCTTTCATCATCGGCCCGTACTTTTTTGAAGAAATCCGTCCCCGTGGACCGGTGACTTGTTCCGTCAATTCTGCCAGGTATGCCGATATGCTCGAGAATTTTGTGATACCACGATTGCAGGAAAAGGGTTTTCTGGATTCTACCATTTTTATGCAAGATGGTGCGCCACCGCACATCGGACGTCAGGTGCAGCAGATCTTGCGAGAACGTTTTTCAGACAACAGAATAATTAGTCGTGCATTTCCCATGGTATGGCCACCCAGGTTGCCTGATCTCAACCCTTGTGATTTTTGGTTATGGGGATATTTGAAAAGCCTTGTGTATCAAGCACATGTTCCTGACCTCTCAACCTTAAAGGATCAAATGACGTTACATATCAGACTAATTAATGCAGATATGCTGCGAGCTGCCGTAGAAAATGTCGTGTACCGCATGCAGCTATTGGAACAGCACACTGGTGGTCATATTGAAACACATTTGGAATTAAAAATAAAACATTGTTTATTGTTGTTACTAAAGTTGGTTTGTACGGTATTTGTTCATTTGACAATTAGGTATTCATTGTTTTCTTGAAATAAGCGCCCCCTATGGCGATTTTTGGTACTATTTTTTATTTTTTTATTTTTTTTTTGCAGAAATCGAAACTGCATGTTCCACTAAGTATATACACCAAAATGTACTGCATTTGGCCTAATACAATTCCCGTTAGCGAGCTCTGAACACCTCACGTTATTTCTTGCCCACCCGGTATATATAGAAAGATTTTCCTCTCCACACGAAAGGCACAATGTAATTGTTCCAGAGTCAGGGCTCTATTTCAAATCTCGCGGCCGCGATTCTTAATTGCACATTAAATAATTATTTAAAAACACCAAATCTACTATTATAAAAAATTGAAACAATGAAACATGGTATTCGTAACCAAACATACTTCGCCGGCTTTTTCGTATATGGTTATTATAAATGAAAATTATCCTATGAACCGTGGATAGATATAACTTCGTTCCTGAAAAAAATAATATTAAGAGAAAACAGTTCTTTTTCAAACTACACTTTCATTATCTACAGTATATGACTGAGTGAGTGAGTGATCAACGCACAGCCCAAACCATAACACCTACATGTAGAAACTTGAAATTTTGTACAGAGGTGCTTTACAAAATGTAAGTGAACACTAAGAAGGGGTTTTTGGAAATTCAACCTCTAAGGGGGGAAGGGGGTTGAAAGTTTGTTAACGCTTTAATTGGTGTCGCATTATATGATTAACACATTAACTGGTGTGGGACTACAAACGTATAACACATTTACTGGTGTGGCACTACATAATTAACCATATTAACCTCTTTTAGGGAGGGGGTAACGAATTGTAGGGTGTGCTATCCATGAAGCGCGATATCTCTACCATGACCTACCTAAAACTTTCACAGGGTCCATCGGAATTACCATGAAAAATTTCATCAAGATAGTTCTAGCCATTTTGAAATGCGTAGCGAACAGACAGACAGAGAGACATACCGAGAATTTTATATACAGGGTGTAAATTTTAAGTTGACAAAGCAGAATAACTCGAAAAATAAGCTTCACACGAAAAAATGCGTAGAATCCAAAGTTGATTATTTTCGAGGGGGCATCTGCTGGTGCTAAAATTAGCCCACCCCCCC
>JAHWFO010081140.1:1365371-1408703 GCA_023313115.1 Rhysida immarginata | reverse complement strand
CATCTGGTAATTCAAATGATTCCAGATGAGAAATTCTAAAAAGTAGTCTTAACTCAAATTTTAAGTTTTAGTGGTTTAAGTTCACAACAAATATATCGTTGGTGTTCGCTCGAGTCGAGGATTTTAAAGAGTATCTGCCTAGCTGAGAACCAGCTCCATCAATTTAAATAGTTCATGAATTGCCAATATTAGTTCGAGAGTGCGTGCCCAGCCCCGAAAGGTACCCTGTTTTGTCAAGAGAGGCAAGAGCCTAGCTGAGCAATCTACCAGCCACTTCGGAAGAGGAGTCCACCCCCCCCCCCCGGACGTTTCGACGTAGCCAGAGAGCGAGAAAGACATCCAAGAACGGACAGATTGAGAAGACATGGTATAGCCCATTTCCAAATTTATGTCTCAATGGCCATTCTTTCTGTTTCATTTTATTACATTCATAATTGGGAACGGATTATTTAATCAAACAGATAGTGGGGAAGACAGGTACATTTTACATTATATTAAAGCATTTTATTTTTCATAGAGAGCTTAAATTATACTCTCCCTAAATTCTTATCTGATCCAGACAGACCATTTGCTATATTCCATTAAATCTTAGAAATAATGCATTCCTTATTTTATCGAGGTTTAAGTATTCAAAATTAAATTGTTAATCTTTATTGTACTCAGTAATTGTTAAATCAGTCATTCCAGTTTCGCATTTAGATATGGTTTAAACGTTTCTACATTCGATTACCCTCTTTAAGTAAAGATTTACACAAAACTCATTCTGATTTATAATCACTATTATTCAAGAAATTACCAATCATTACCTCGTAAATACTTATCTATTCAAATCTTTAAATTGATAGATTACCTTGTTGTACATCGTATAAATTGATTGCCAAGTCTTTACATGAAAATTATGTTTTCTTATTAATACTTACGATGATCCAAATTGATACAATTTGATACAATGTCTGTCATTATTACAATTTGAATTATTCTCAATTTGCATACTTAAATTGAACATCACATTAATTGAATTTCATTATTCATTTATCCACATCTTTTATTCCAAATTACCAAATATTATTGTTTTATATATCTTTTGTTATATGATCAATAAACAACTTATTTAATTGTTTAAGACCGTTTCACGTGCCTATTTCTTCCCTCGTTGGCCGGCCTGTGTGCGGAGATTTTAGTATGTAAGTTAATGGGATAAATCCTAAATTATCATAAAAACTTTGTGAATAGTATAATTCACTGGCGCAGTCCTTTATAAATGATTAATTATTCATTCGACCACTTATTTCCATAATTATCCCCAGGAACCTTACATTTCCTTTGTGCTGCAGTGGAAATATTTTGCCCGGCTATCCCACTCACAAATAAAACAGCAGGATTTGGTGTATCCGTTCTGCATCCTTAAAAGAAATCCAATGACCTACAAATCTTCACAAAGATACCATTTATACTGCCAATACCTAATTTCAATTCGTTATATATCAAAAACTGTACGTATTAGAGAAATTTCAAAATTATATTCGTAATCAGCAGAAAAAAATTTACCAAAATCACCCATCTTCATTCCGTGAACAAGGAAAATCTTAAATTTTGTTGGCCAGTGATGTTGGCAATACCTTTGGTCTTGTCTCTGAAGTTGAACTTCGGTGTGCGTAATTTAATAAAATAAAGAGTATATTATATAATCGTAAAGTTTAAAAATGTAACGAGCGTCAATATTTCTTATTGTAATGCCTACCCTAATATATCCTAATATGCGCAGCGTTTAGATGAGCGCTACTTTATTTGGTAATTTAGTGGGGGACTTAATGGACTTAAGATAAATATTTAAAGAGCAAGCTGCTGAGGCTTGCGCAAATAAGTAAATCAGGCGGCAAGAGATGAGAAGTTTTTTTTTAAGAAAAGTATTTTTTGCACTGAATCCTTCATCTTCTTCTTTTTAAAATTCTTTCGTTAATTAATCATGTTCAATTAACAAAAGCTTTCTCTTTTTGCCTGTCTCCTTTATTATTTTTTGCTTTTAAAATAACCTGATAAGGAAGGAAACATTAAGGGGGTGAAATTACAAAAGAATCCTTTTTTTTTTTAATTTCTTAATTATTATTGCTTTTTTGGAATTTATTGGGCCTGAATTTGTTTACTTTAACAAGAAAAAACATATTGGGAGTGGTGTGAAAACGAATGGAATTAAATGGGGAAAAAGTGAATGCAACTTCACTTTATCTGAAGTCTTTCTTAACGATCATCGAGTTAATCCATCATTGTCTCCTTTAAGCCTCTTTTAGCGTCAAACATTGAAGTGAAATCACTTTAAAGTCTCCATCTCTCACTTGAAATTAAGCCCAAGTTATAATTCATTTCCCAACGACGTCATTTTCAGCCTTTTTTGTTCTTCGTTTTCATACGCGTTCCTTTTACACCAAATCGGTTTCATGAATATTAAAATTTTTCCTTTACCTTTTTCCTTTCTCTTCTTATTTATTTGGCGAAAATTAAAGGAAAAAATAATACGACGCCACGAATTCAAAGAAACCATATGCTAGTAGATTTCTGTAAGTGGTTTAACCGCCTTCCTCTTTCATTTACCTCATAACCATTTGTCAACCATAAAATGGTTATGGTGAAACAAGGGGGAACCATCTATTAAAAGGGGTTAAGAGCGTTTTCAACGTGGGTCTCTTTTATTGATTCCCAGCGGTACTAAAAAAGAAAGTTGAAGTCGCTGGCTGAGCTTGCACATTTTAACCCCTTGACCATTTTCGAGGGTTTCCGTGTGACTTGGTCTTTCTTTATTGCCTTTGTGGTTTAAAGAAAATTTTAAGGGTGTTTATATTTGGATTTCATTCTTGCTTAATTCTGTAGTAAAAATAAATATTCCCTTTAATGTCTAGCTCATTCCCTAACAAAGCAAAGCCTCAGAGTACCATTTTCATTAAATATTAGATGGAACTTTAATATACACGCACACAGAAACACATACAGACACACACTGACCACTGAATTAGCAAAGTTGATGCACCCATCACGCATGGCGTATTAATGCAAATTATATGATGTCTAGCGTAATCGCATGGCCGCTGCAACTACATAAAAGTGCTGGATGGTTTTAATTATCCTCCTATTTGTCCTCCTTCCTGGCCTATCCCAACACGTCTTCAAATTCCTCTTCTTTTGAAGATATTAGCAACGTCTCTTTCCCAGACTTCTGGAAGATGTGATAATCTTATTTCTCCTTGTATTTTTTTTTGTTTGTTTCTGACAATCGTCAATCTTATTTTCTTTTTTGTATAATATGGAAGACCGCTTGGGTTGGTTAGGCTTCTTGACTACCTCAGTGTATTTCATTTGGAGTTTATTCTGGTTGGATGAGCTTTGTGAAAGCGCTGCTTTCGTCCCATCCTAACAAATGTACACTTCACTGTTCGATTGTCGATTGTCGATTTTTTCATAACTTCAGGACAATTCTCTAATATTCTAATTGCCTTTAGAGAATTATCCTTTTTGCTTTGGTAAATGATAGTCTCTATCCGAAACGTCAGCTTTTTATTTGATTTTATATTTCTAGTTTTATTTTAATTTTACTTATTATTTATTAATTATTTTGTTAATTGTTAATTATTATTTTATTTTTCATTTTTATTTAATAACTATTATTTATTGTATTCCAGGGTTTTTGTGTCTCGTCCTTTTCTCTTATAAATATCCGTTCATGACACTGACAACAAATTTTCAAAAAAGTTATGCTTCAGATGTAAAATTAGTGATTATTTATTGATATTTTGATGTGTTAAAACCGAATATAACGACCAAAATTTAATTGGTTCTTGTTTCTTCGTGATATTACATATATTTCTTTTAAATATATATTTAAAATTTTCATATGTAATATACTGTTCTTCATATCCTTGTGAAATGCAAGCAAAAAACAGTCAAGTTTACTTTTGGGTCCGCTTTGTTGTCATTTCAAATGAGGAGCATCTCTATCACTACCAACCGTAGTCAGCTTTCATCCAGGTGGACCACTTCCCCTGGGATCTTTTCTCCATCGTCCTGTCGTCGTGATGGGAATGCTCACCATGTCCATCGCTGATCTTCCGGACATGCCCGTAGTAATGTAGATTCCCAATTCCAATCCTTCTACCTCAAAAAATGTAGAAATTATGAAGGGGACGGGAAACAATGTACTTGCACTTGGTTTAAATAAACAGTGGAAATACCTTTGATTCAAAACGCATTCACATCATTTTTAAATATAGGCCTAACTTCAATTAGCCATTTTAACAATAGGCTTAATATTAATTAGCCATTTTTAAGTATAGGCCTAACATTAATTAGCCATTTTCCACAATAGGCCTAACATTATATAGTCATTTTAACTGTAGGCCTAACATTAATTAGCCATTTTTAACAATAGGCCTAACATTAATTAGCAATTTTTAACAATAGGCCTAACATTAATTAGCCATTTTGAACTATAGGCCTAACATTTAGTCATTTTAACTGTAGGCCTAACATAAATTAGCCATTTTTAACAATAGGCCTAACATTAATTAGCCATTTTTAACTATAGGCGTAACATTAATTAGCCAATTTAACAATCGCCCTAACATTAATCAACACATTTAACGATAGGCCTAACAGCACTGAATTTTAAAATGAAATGAGCACGTGCATCAAGAAAGCTTCATAACGGGCACGTGCTCCAAGCTGCCATCAACAATGCTTAAATGATAAACAAAAAGTAACACTGTATTCACTTATGACTCGTCAGTAGGATTCGATTGATGTATTACATGCCTTAAGTTCATATTCTTAACATTAGTGCACGTGCTTGAAGGGGTCCACGAGAGCTCATCAAAAGTTGATATATCGCAGTTAAGTTCTTCCGTTTTCACGTTTTCGTGCAAACGAAGGCTGGCCGGGCACATAAAGGTGCTGATTAAGCTTGTATTCTTATATATAGCTTTAGCTAAAGCTCGTAATAAGGGGTCATTGAAGTACTTTTTGGGGGTCATTTTCTCGGACGTAGCATTTCGAAAATCAAAAAGAATGTCATATTCGTCTTCTGCTCGTGATTCCCGTTCGAATGACATATTACATGCCTTATATTGCCAATAAAAAAATTTAATGGGGGGGGGGGGTTGGGTCTCAATAGTCACGTGACTGTTAGACCGATTTCAATCACAAACTAATCAGGTGAGCTCAGGAAGTGTCTCTATCGAAGAGCGAAAGCAGAATTTGAAAAAGTTAAAGCGTTCTCGAGTAATCGTCGGACATACAGACGGACAGACAGACAAACAGCGCGAAACCAAATAAAATAAAAGTTATCGTGCAAACGGTGGACGGACGGCCGGATAAATGTACAGACCAAGGGCGCATTCTTATAAGTAGCTTTTATGCTAAAGCTCCTAATAAATCAAACAACACTTAATGACAACCTATGAACTAATGAGAACGTTATTAAGTATTACTTTCACCAATCGATAAATATGGTCCAGCGCAAGAACCAGTTCGAAGATGGTCGAAACCGATACAATGGTTCCATTAGGACATCCCCTAAAATTTTCAAGACGAAGATATAGCAAGTAATAATACATCAACAACTCGTAACGACGAGCTATGAGCAAATATAAAGTTATTAATTGAATCTCTATCGAATGCTCTATCGAATCTGCCATTCTTGTAAGCATCGGTGGAAGGCTTCTTGTGGAACCTTCCGGAGCTCGGTCTTCGCATTCGACTTGATGTCCTCCATTGTTGCAAAACGTTGTTCCCCTTTGGGTCGTAAGAGAACATCCATGACTCATCACCAGTGACAAACTGTTTGAGAAACGTCGGGTCCTGCGTGCTTTTGTCGAACAGATGGCCAACGACCATCATGCGCAATTCCTTCTGATCCATGGTCAGCTCCCTCTGAACAACCTTCGCACTGACGCGATCTTCTTCAAATCATCGGACAAATTGGCATGAATAGATCCGTGAGAGATACCAACTTCTTGCTCCAACTCCGCGGTGGTCATTTTTCGATCACTTCGAATTGCGAATTGCTACGAACGACCAACACTCACGTCTACTTCAAACGGAGCAGTAACGAAATTACAGTAAAGAAACTCACACTGAAACCTATCAAGCCTCAGTGCCCTACGAGCCGAGATGCTGTTCTCCCTTCCACAAAAACGGGATCGCTATCTTATCGCTCGTTCACCGTCTGTTGAGGAACTTCGGGAATTTCTCGTAAGTCTGCCGTCTCGTAAGTCAGCACATTGCAATAGTCTCAGTATTGTGGGAATATATAAGCATCAATATATTAGTATCCCATCAGTGTGTTACCAACTCAATCAAGTACCGACTTCCAACGAATGAATGTTTAAATCTTTTATTATTTTAATTTAATTTAATTTCTTTTATTTTAGTACATTTATAATTAAGGAGGAATCTATCTATACACCGCGCCGGTAAAACAAAAGGATTGCCCAAAACCGGAAGCTAGGGCATAAGTGCTTCCGCTTTGCTTTTATCGCCATTGATACGCGTTGATTACCAGCTCCTCTTCTACACATAATTTAATAATGAGTAGTGCTTATTTCAAAAGTTTGGACCACGAGCATGAAGAGCGATAAATTTTCAAAATTATAATATCAATTTTTTTTATGAGATAATGTGTGAAACTGTTAACTTTTCCATAGATATGCTTAAGCTATGCTCCTCCTATCATCATTATTTTATTATATCTTAAGGATGGCGAGAGAATATTTTGGAAAAGTCATGAGTTTCTATTACAAAATGCAGAAACTGATAATGCAAGTCAGTCTCAAATTTAAAAATAATAAAATGACAAAAGCAAATGCAGAAAATACTGTAGTTCATTTGCATTCAAATAAAATCATAAATTTTTGTACATATCCACAACTATTATTCAGTAGAAGCATTTTAAAAAGAGAAAATCGGTGAATATTGCTAAAAATCTGATCTCATGCCTTAAAAAGTGAAATTTAAAAATTCAATTCTGTATAAGTCTAATAGTAAATTGTCTGATTTAATACTTACACTTACAAAATAATGCCCTTATTTTCTTCCTAAAATTGATTAATAGAAAAGTAAATATTTAAGAAAATCTGTATTTTTTAACTTATCGATACAATAATTAAAGCAGCTACAGGGCGAGTTTAAAGTCGCGCACATCAAAGTTTAGCTGCCCGTAAAAGTACCAGTTTTGAGAATTTTTAAATGAAAGTAAATTACCACAGAATTAATTGAAAAGATTACCAGATTCCGTGAGACTCTGCGAAGCATGGCAGTATTGATGTCAGAAATGGCTGTTGTGATGTTCATTTTCAGCTCCGCAATTATGTGTGGATCATTCACAGAAACCACATTTTTCAGATAACCCCTTAGGAAGAAATCAAGGGATGATAAATCTGGCGAGCGAGGGGGCCACAATTCCCGGGAAATGACGCACTGATGGATAACATAAAACCAAAACAAAATATTTAAAGTTTTTCTGGTAAAACGAACACGCTTTTGTATTCACGAAAAAGGACGTCATTTCCAACATTTATTATAACACCTAAAGTTTGTCTGCTAAAAGTAAAAGCCAGCATTTCAATTAATCTTTGTGATATTTACTTTCATTTAAATTCTCAAACTGGTACTTTTACGGACAGCTAAACCTTGATGTGAGCGACTTTAAGCTCACCTTGTTTAAAAATAAATATATCCGTTTCATGCTCAATTATTTTATTGTGACCATTATAAATAAAGTAATAAATAAATAACTGCATGTATATCAGATAACTCTGTGATGTTTTACACACAAAAAAGTAAAATTGCACATGAAATAACTTTTAATTTTCATAAGTGTTTATACAAACTGTTTTGGGGAGCAATGGGATCAGTTGAGTTAAGCAAAATTGAGCACAATATAATCTTGTACAAGGTACACAAACCTTCATTTAATTTTATATTAAATTCGAATTTTTAGATGTTTGCTAAATTTCTCAATTTCAAGTACACATACTTTCTAAAAACGTCCAATGTATATATTTAAGTTACCAGGGCGAATCTTTCTACAGTTCATCTATAAACTTCATTTTGGTCTTAAATGAAAGGTCTTGGACTGTAGATTTGTCAAATTTAGTTTTTCTGTCCATAATTACTATAAATTAGCGCTAATTTACAATTAAAATTTGCTTTCAGCGCAAGTGTATTGATAGGATAAAAACTGAAACACTTCTGCATTGTTGTTGCACGTTTAAGCATTGTTGGCGCCGGTTGAGACACACGCAAGAACTGAAAAATCACTTAACTATTTTTGTCTCAGCAACATCTACAGGGTTTAAATGGACGACGTTTCACAAATTTAAGGATACGTAGAGGATGAAACTCTGAGCAAAAAAGTCTAGTCGCGTTTTTCGATCTGTGACTCCGTTAAAAAGTTATAGTTATAGCGCTTTAAAGTTCGTATCGGTAAGGAATATCGGTATCGGTATCGGCCAGGGTGATTCTAAAAGGTCGTGCCCAAATGAAAAGGCAGGTAGAGGGTGAAATTCTGAGCAAAAAAGTCTAGTCGCGTTTTTCGATCTGAGGCTCCGTTAAAAAGTTATAACGCTAAGTTAAAAATTGCTCAGCGTATGTACCAAGATAGATTTCCGGAAGTGACGTCACGAAACTTTAAAGCTCTATAACTTTTGTATATATTTAATTTCCAAGGATGATTCTTTCGACAGTTCGTTGGAGAAAACTATTGTATCTATAAACTTCATTTTGGTCTTAAATGAAAGGTCTTAGGCTGTAGATGTCTCAAATATAGTTTTAGTGTCCATAATTACTATTAATTAGCAGTAATATACATTTAAAAATTGCTCTAAACGAATGCATAGTGATACGATAAAAACTGTCTTAACGTACAGCACATAATTCACGATCTTATGTTAATCAAAGTTCTCACGTTTCCTATGAAAATTTTCTTTCTTCAACCAGTTCAATGCCAGTCGCAATCATCTTTGATATCATTAGCTATTAATTCCGAACAGGATGGTAATGTTTACAATTTCAAAGACCCTAAGACAAATAACCCCCATTCTTAATTATGCATGCGCTTTAACCGAAGACACTAGTTTATTCCATGCAAATATTTGTTCTGATTTTGCTCTTGCCTCGGAATTTAGGAGTTTGTCTTATTTGAATAGCACAGATTGCATGCCCAAAACCTATTTTATAAAATTAATTTAAGATTGTAAAATATTGTTATTAATGCATGAATAGTAAGTCTTTTTGATACATAAGAAAATGAAAAGAAACATTAGAATTTGTTCTGAAAAGACGCTTCAAGAGTTTTTATTTCTGCAAAAGAGTTTTCTCCTTAGAGAAAAAACTTTTTATCATTTAATTTAATTTTAATTTATGCTGCGTACATAAAAACAGAGCACATGGAAGAACTCAAGTTACAATTTTGATTTTTTATCCTCAGAATATGTAAATTAGCAGTACCACACAAAACGATTAGCATTTCGGTTCATTCGTCCATGCATAGCGACTTTAGGCTAATCTGATCACGCAACGGCAGAGACAATACACCGGTTCTTCTTCTCTTCTAAGTACTGGCAAGTGGATGCTTCGGCTTACCAAATATGACGTGAAAACCACTGTATCGCCAATAACCTAGTCCGGCAAGATGATTTCGGCTTTCGTATCAATTATTCTTGTTAGAAGGCAGATTGAAGAGTTGAGCACCCACCCTCAACCATTCCATGTACTACATATTATATAAACTTCATAGATATCAAGTAAAGTCTTTGACCATCAGGCTTTGTGTGAGAAGCTTATTTACTCTACAAGAAGATCAAAGACGATTTTTCCTCTTGACTTACCCTTCATGGCCCATTTTTTCATTACCAGTTGGTTGTCAATATGGTGGCAAAGAATCCTCGTCTCGTGCTATGAAAGCTGCTCTCCCGCAAGGTTCCGTTTCAGGCTTCAAATATTCAACGATTTTATTCAATACGGGAAACAGGGACCTATGGCAATAAAATATTAGATTAGAAAGTTGCCGATTAGAAGGAAAACAACAATATATATGTTGTGATAACATAGTGAAGATGGACAAACAAATGAATAACTTAAAATTCTTACCTTTATTCCCTTCCACTATGATAACAGAGCAATAAAAGATGTACAAGGTTTTGAATTTGTTCAGAACGGTGTAGGTAAAAAATTAATGGAACATACATGCTAGAAACCCCTCTTGCTCAGTCGAGCTAATTCACCTAATACAATGTATATACTCTCGACAAGAGAACCTTACATCGCAACAGTAATGCGCCTTACGATCCTTGCTAAGTTCCATAAATCTTCATGGCAGGCCTTCAGGCAATTCAGAATCCTTTTATTTAATAGCTTTATAAACCAGCGAAACAGTTAATCGGCTTCATTTGATTAGCTAAACAATGCTATTAACCCTTAATCGGGTATTGGGAAATATCTTCCCACTTGTTAAAAAATTCATTGCAAGGCAATGTAAACATATTTCCCAGTAAACTGCATGCTGATTGGTTGCTGATCGTGTCTAGTTCAAGAAACAGTCACTAGGTTTAAGTTGGCGGCAATAGAAATTAATTGAGAGAGAGCACATGTTTGAAATCGTGTTTTAGGCTTGCCCAAACTTGCACTTCGTAAATTTTGGGCCGTATCTTCACCAAAAAATCGTGTAAGTAACTTTGAACTATTGAAAATGATGCTTTAGAATGTTTTTTATAGAATTTCTAATTAATATGGGTTTATTTTATGTAAAATTTGTCAGAAAAATCTCATCTTCTATGGGATTTATCTTCCCAGTGCCCGTTTAGGTATACTTTTTGAGCTATAAGGTAAAGTGTTTTTTATTTCATTCAAAAAGTAATTATGGTTATAATGTAAAAGCTAATGTTTTTAAATAAATTTTAAGTTGTATACTTATATACTGTTATACATACGAGCGTAGATATCATGAATAAATCAACAGAATTAACTGCAAAAGAAATTTTTGAGCTTTTGCAAGCTCCACCTGAAGGAGAAGAATCTGAGGATAAAGACCACGTTGAAGATGATTTGGATGTATCATGGCCTACTAGTAAAACTTCCAGTGTCTCAATATACACCTGTAGAAACAGATGATGACATTATTGATCATCAACTTACTCTATTTCAAAACAGCGAAACATACACAACCAGGCAACGGGAATATATTTCCCATCAACTGATGTCCAAACGGGTAACGGGAATATATTTCCCACCAACTGATGTATCCAAACGGGCATTGGGAATAATTCCCATGTTAATAATAAAATTATAAATAATTTTAAAATACAATTTTTTATAGTTTTTTATGTGCCATATAGAATCAATAAACTAAATATAGAAGAAATATCTTTTAGTTTTTACATGCCTGATTAAGGGTTAAAGGCGACTTTTTGAAGTGGAATATGTTTCGTGAAACATGCTTCCCGTGATCGAATCAGAGTCTCTACCAAATTTGAGATAATTTGGTTGTTAGGTCGAGTTACAGACAGCGCTGATAAGGGAAGTTTAATAACGGCTGCTTTGAATATCGCTGTTATGTGTTATACAGGGTGTTTTTGAATTGAGTACAGATTTTTTGGGAGATGATAGAAGAGGTCCTTAGAAGCATTTTTTGTCATATGAACATGGGGTCCTCGCAGCTCCGTTTACTTACAATACTGCATTGAACAATCAAACGACACTGGGACGGTGTGCGTTGGTAGGTCTAGATTATTTTATTTTTAACAATTAACACAAGCAATCTACTGTATGACTTTGACAGTAATTGTTCGAAATGACCGCCATTTACATATGGACTAATCGTATTTTACAAAGGGGTTGGATACCATGGAATCTCCTTGACGAAGTTTGTCCTAAGACTTTTCAACAAACAAGCACGTGCACCTTGAAATTTCTTTGCAAACAATGTTGCACCTGTATTTGTAAAATGTTAAATGTTGAGGTTTATCTGTTTTAATAATTCGTCATCACTGTTGAAGTTTAAGAAAAACAATGCGTCTGAGAATATGGCCTGTAAAATGTCAATGCAATCGAGCAATAAAAACCGGAGTTATAAGCAAGGAAAATACTGTCATATTTTGTAGGGTTCCATGTCAAAAAAGCTAAAGTTAAAATAGCGAACGTCAAAATAGCGAAAAATAAATAGCGAAACAAAAATAGCGAAACTAAAATAGTCATAGTTGTGAGATTCTTCTGTACCGTAGCTATGAACATAACGGATTGTAGTCTTCCAGTACAGCATATTTGGTAAAAAACAGATACCAAAATAGCGAAGCAAAAACCAAAATAGTAACCAACATAGCGAAAATAGAGAATTTTTAAAATATGTTCAAATTTTTCACATTGGCTGTCCCCGCCAAAAACTTACTATGGAGTGCAAATGTTAGTGGAGAATGGGTAATGACGGTTACTGGGCAATGTTGGTCACCAGAGTGTCTCGCATCTGCTTTGTAGTAAAAAACACTCTAGCATATGCTACTTCACCGTTTGGGAAGTTACTGGCGAGTGAGTCGTCACCTTGACATTATCTGTTTGGCTGTTGTGTTGTGAATTTGTATTCATTGTCTTTCCTTCTAAGAAATTAACTTCTTTGAACTACAAGTTTACGAATTCACTTGCGTATGAAATGTCTTTTCCCATAAACTATGATGTGTGTGATGTTTAATGTTAGGTAGTTATTTTGTTTTTACGTCTACAAATATTGATTACTCTTGGAGTAATAGCAGTCAGTCATCTGATGCAGAAGAAAGTCAACACTACAATTCTGGTGATGACGTGGTTGGAGTATAAAGATGATGGAGGAGCTAGTACATGTTGCATCTGTGCGTATTTTAGGCGAGATAGTGACTTCTGCACTTCTTGCGATATGTGGGCTCACCAAGCCTGCTTTAGATGCTCTAGATGGGATACAGCAGATGGATTTGTGTGTAACCAGTTTGCAGTGTGAATTCTTAGTGAACTCTTCCTTGCATATTCAGGTCCTATAGAAGATTTTCTTTTTTGTTTTGTTTGTGTTTAACTTGATTAAAAATGATTTCATTCTAGTCCAATTAAATTTATTATCTAGCTAAGTTTGTGTATTTAGAGTGCAATTGAAGTATATACTTAATGGTTATTTGAATAATAATTTATTCTTTACGTGCTCTTTAAGAAAACAACGATTTTTCAATGTGCTTTAAGAAACCAAAACTCTGATCGCCATTACCCGTTCACGGAGGGCGGGGGGGGGGGGGGTCGGTCAATGCACCTTATCCACATTTTCTTCATTTACATCAAATCCATAACAAATAGTAAGATTTCCCATAATTCATTCGAACTGTACACCTTAGGCTATTATGTATCAAAAAATGGTGTACGTAAGATATATACTTTTAATTCTATTGTGACTTGTTTTAAGTGATCATCATTACCCCGTTCTCCCTACATGTCATTAATCGTTTGTAAAATAATAAAACATTCTTTCCTTCGTGAATTTAATGTTTGAAACGTATAAGAGATAAAATTATATTGTGACAAAATGAATTTAGAGTAAAAAATAATATAAATTTAAAATTCGATTATATAACTAATTATTATACTTAAATTCAAACACTTATCCTATAATGCTAAAGCAGATCTTAAATATTCGCTATTTAAATTTTCGCTATTTATTAGTCACTTTTAAGGTTCCGCTTTCAATGTTTGGCGATTTTTGATTCGCTATTAAGTATTCGCTAATATTGTTTCGCTATTAATTATATTCGCCTTGAAGGTTTCGCTATAATTTTTCGCTATATTGACGCCATACAATTTTGCAGACACCCGGTATAATTCTTATCATTTTGCAAATATCTTTGGAGCTAAGTCGAACATCCCAGAGAAACAAATTCTGCAAGCCATATTGGGACATCCTTTAGAATTGGGTCCATGACGTTAGTGACAACGTAAAGAGAATTATAATCAATCAAGTAAAACTTTAGAGAATCAATCAAGACAAAAATGGATCTATTTTTAACGGGCACTGTTTTTGGATCCGCTTAAGTTCTTGAGATATCAGGCCTATTAGGCCTACCCAAGTCCATCGTTTAAAATGTCATTGTAAAAATGAAATAAAAACAAAATTAGCTCAGGCTCTGTAACTTTGCGGTTTTTCCGTAAAACAAGCATCTTCAAGAAACACAAGCGCTAAACTGTTAAGTCGCAATTCATAAAGATGGTGTGCTCTATTAACAAATGAAAGCACCATTTCCAAATGAAGTTTCTAATGATGAACTCAGTTTAAGAAAGCAGCTAATTAAAATGAATCCATTTGAGGATTATACCCCACTGTCTTGAATTTCGCTAATGAATGAAGTCTCTATCTCCAAGCTGCTCAATAATGTTCTCTCGTGTTTTATGGATGCACTGAAGTAGACACTCCTGCTCTGTAAATTCCTCATTTCAGAGACATAATTTTCAGACAAGGGAAAAATGCATATCTTTCAAATCATTTCAACCTCCCATTGTGTTTGTGCTATCGCCAATGAGCTCACGGAACCGAAAGGGAGAAGTTTCTGTCTGTTCGTTTCCACTCCACGAGATACAATTGATTACCCACATCGATCGTAATAAGTTGCGACGCGGAGCAAAATATCAAAGGCATCTTTTAATATCGATTTCCAAGTCAGTTGACGAATTCCTGTGGATTCATTACTGCTTGCAATTGAGTTCTTTTGAAATCGAATGCACTCCTGCGTCGTATTTGGATTACTGTGGCAACACGTGTTCTCGGAGGTGATTGTATATTTTAGTGCAATAAATGGGGTTTCTAAAATCAGGAAATGAAGAAAATGACTGAAATCAAAATAGATAAAAATCTCTCTTGAGGTAAAAATTCCACGAAAGGATCGGTCTCCTAAAAGGGCAAAATCCCAAGTGTCGTCTTGCATATTGTCACCGGCGGCGATTCGGCGCGCTCGTCGCGGCTTGACTAGACGACAGTGACCCGAGCTTTGCGGTCGCGTCAAACAAAATTTTCAGTGTTTTCGAAGTCCAAAGTGGAAAGATTGGCGTGACTGACTTATGTCAAATTGCAATTTTTTCGACGGCTATGTTAAAAGTTTAACTTAACAAATGGTAAAACTAAAATTCAGAAGAACGGATAAAACCGATTTAAATCCAAATAATATGAATGGGGTATGAACCTAGTACTTAATTCAGCTCATCTTAATACACGTTTAATGTAAGGGGCTCGTAAGATCTTGAATTTTAAAGGTTAGCTCAATTCCAAATACACCATTGACCATTAAAAATTACAAAACCGAGAAGGACAAGAGTAATATATTTCAGATACATGTAAAAATATCTTGTAATACAAGGGTTATAAATCGGTTGACTTACGGAACTGTACAGAAATCATTATCACATGAATCCACCATAAGCAAAGAGCAAGAATATATGGTTGTGTTTGGGATATGTCAGTCCATGTAGTTTCCACTTGGTACCAAAATTCATCTGTTGTAGTCGAAGATGGTTTCTGGCATGTTAGTCGTTGTACGACAATGGACGGGATCTGTTCATTAGGCGAAAGATCCGGTGAAAAGGTAGAAACCATTCCGTGAAAGTGCGGGACATTTAGGAATTGTAACAAGATTTCGTGTCACGTTCTGTCGTGCACTGTCATTTGGCACGTAGTCCCAAACATGTCCTGATGATAGACACAGCAAGCTTTCACGCATCAGATGTCTCTGGAATACTAGTAGACACGAGCGGGACTGATTCGTATGTCGAGCATAACGACCAAGTCAGATAGTCAAGTTTCGGTTTGGCGAATGCCCAGAGAACGCTTCGTAGTTGATGACTGTAACGCCTCCATCCCGCTTTATCTTTAGTTTGAGAAGAAAAAAAATTATTTGATCAAAACCGTTTTCTGTAAGAAAACATGTCTCAAATTATGTCCATGATAAAATGACAAAACGACCTCGCACAAAGTCACATTAGCAGTATTTTCTCAGTCCCTAATGTACGTGAAATACAATCTTTTGAGAAGCTGATTTATGAATGTTAGGGAATGACCTCCTTTATTATTGCAGACCTGTTTTACTGACTAACTTCCATTGTTGCTTTTGGCCTCCCTCAATTTTGCCATGTTGCTGTTTAACCTCCCTTTCTTTACCATAAACATAATGCAGTGCAAACAAAATAAAAAATAATAAAAATTTTCTACATAGACTCTTTTAAATTAAAATAAATTAAAAGTGGAGTTAGTTCGTGAATAAAAAAAAGATCTAAATTTAGATAATGAAACGAATAATTATTCAGTTTGTTTTTAACATCACTGAAAAGTCACCTGATCATCTTAGTCCAAGCAACAATATAATTTTCATTGTTTCCATTTTGGGTTTTAACAATCCGTATTTTTTCGTTTGTTGTAAACAATCAGAGGGAAGTTAAACAGCTACTATAGTACTTCTGTGTGTCACGTGGATATCGTCGACGACCGACAAGAACGTCGGGGAGAAACAACGTAGGTGACGACGATGACGTCGAGCGAGCCGCTCCGAAACACGTGAGCGTGAAAGAAAAGAGAAGGCAGAAAAGCTATCGTCGGCGACCGAGAAGGTCGTGTACTCCTGTTCAGCGCGATAAGGCGCAGATTCAATGCCCTCGTAAAAGGCGCCGTGGCGACTTTAATGCCAGAAAGAAGTTTTCGCCGAACTGCGGTTTGCAGGCGACGACGACAAGATCTTGGCAGAGCTACGGACGCGACGACGGAGGAACGTTGAACGCAGCCGGCGAGCGAAACGCATTCGACGTTGAAGAACCGGAATTTCCGAGGCAAGAAACCGGTCCAGAATTAATCTTTTCCACCGAATGGGAGAGCCGCCTGAGAACCGTTATCGAGCGGGCCATCATTTTCGTCGCGGGAGAAATTGCAAATAGTAGCGGAGAAGGAAAGACCGACGCTCTTCCCTCTACCCCGGCGACGACGAAAGTAGCTGATGGACAGTCCCCGTCAAGAGAAGGAGAAACAGCGGTTACCCGTCAAGTTTCTCAACGAAACGGTAAGAGCCTTATTCTATGGGACATTTATCGGAGTCTACATAGTAGCTTCAGCAGAACACTGACGTTACTGTATGTAGCCGAGCATTTCCGCCGCCACGAAATCTTTCAAAGTTTATTTCAGCCGGATTTGGTTGAACTCGGCGAAGGGGAAGACGCAGTAGGAATTTATCCTTTCTCGTTGAGTGCGTACTGTATTCATGGAACGGGAGGATTTATCCCTGCGCATATGATAAGATTTTTCTTAGCAGGAGAAATTTAAGTGCCGAGTACTGTGCCTTCTTTGAGTGTGCGATTGGGTCTTATGCACGTACGCGGAAGTGTTTGTCCGAGTGATTTATTTTACTATCTTAGCCAAAAAGCAAAGCAGCAATTGCCATGCTCTTTCTCTGCATTTTATCTCATATGGCTATACATAGTTAATTGGTCTTTTCAATATATTTTAGTGCCTACAGAATAACGTCATTCCGACCAAGATAAGAGTGTTTTACAATAATTCAACTATTATTGCGTCATTACGGTCTAAGAGACCAAGTGTTGTGCTATGTGATTATTTGGTCGTATTAATCTACTTTAGTGCCTACAGAATAAAGTTATTCCGACCAAGATAAGAGTATTTTACAATAATTTACTATTATTGCGTCATTAAGGTCTAAAAGACCATGTGCTATGCTAAGTGTGTAATTGGTCGTATCAATCTATTTTGGTGATTTCAGAAATAAAGCCATTCCGACTAAGTTAAGAGTGGTTTCCAATAATTCAGTTATTATTGCGACATTAAGGTTAAAGGAACCAAGTGTCGTTCTATGTAGTGTTGAATCTAAAGTGCTTAATTCGAGAGTTGAGCTGATGTAGCTTAACTATTCCTGTGAAGCTCGAATATTTCGTCGAAAGGCGAAAGTGCATTCTTTTCTCCAAAAGAAAGTGTATCTTATGAATCAAGTGTTGTGAGTGCAAGATTTCAAATAACACAAGGTGTGCGATAAATAGCAGTGTTTGTGTTTTGTGGCTGGTTGCACCTCATGAATTGGTGGTGCAGTGATAGTGAATATATTATTGTTTGTTTTACGGATCAGAATCCCCAGGCAGGCTATTCGGGAGGTGTCATCTAAGATAAACGATATCATTTTGAAGAGGTATTCAGCGGAGGCAGCAGTGTATGCGTACCGTCTTATTTTATTGGCTACCAGCGCAGTTATCTACAAAGTTAAGAATTACTCGACGAGGAATTTATACGAGGCTGGAATTCATCATGTGTTCATCCCCAGCAACTAGAAGAGTTTTTGCTTCGGCCGAGCTAATGTTACACGGATCCAGGAGTTAGATTCGGAGTTTCTTTTAATTTGCTTCAAAGATAAATATATTCTCGTTACAGAGACGTCCAGGGGTACGTCCTATGTTTTCTTTTCTTGGGAACTGCAGCCACATTAATTCAACGGGATTTTGGAACTCTATAATTTTCCTTCGTTCTGCATTCTAAGTTAATTTTCCACTGTGCGAAATCGAAGTGACTTTCGTCATTACCGTTCTTTTGTTTTTTCCTTTTCAATTTAAAACGCCCTGAATAAAGAATTTTATTTCAATTATACGTTCCCGCTTTTCTTGTCTCACTCTGCGAAATCCACGTGACACTGTGGCAAAATTGAGAGATTCTAGTGTCTCCACACGACTTACTAGATATTAACGACCTATTCATTTAGGTGATTTCCATTGTTGTTTCAGGCGGACGAAAATGTTTAAAATTTTCCGTTTACTATCACCCTCTATCGGCAGATTTCAAGCTTTTTTTCCTACCTGAAACAACAATTCGGAATGCAATTACATGTATATAATTTATATTCACAGAAAAAAAAAATTCTGATCAAAAATATTAATTCTCAACATTTAGACGAAAAATAAAAAAGGAAAATAAACTGTTTTTAATATTTATTTTATTTCTATTTTTTTTGAATTAAAATGGAGTTTTTTTAAAATAATTATACAGAATTCAACTCCTACTCTTATATAATACAGGGATCGCCGCTTAACTGGCGGCTGTTTTAAGAAAGCATAATAAAAGTACTTATATTTTTATCCAACAAGTCGAGCATGTGCTTGTACTTACATATAGACAAGTTTGTTTGCTTAAAAACCATTTACACACATACAGTACAGTATCTTGTCAAAATAGTTTATTTAACATATTGTCTAATGTCTCTTTGGCAAGTTTGTCTTATTAAAAATATCTCTAATGTCATTACATGTACTTTGAACTTTTAAATAATCATCCATTTTATCATAGCCATTCATTTGAAGAGCTGTTTGGATGGTGCGCAGGCTTGCTCGAACTTCTGCATTTGACGGTTTAATTAATTCATCTTCAACATCGCTGTTAGATCTCAGATTCTTTTTGAATCTTAGAGATGATGTCGACAATCGAGTAGTGTAGTGAAACTACATTCGAGTGCCACTTGAAGCTAAGCTTCCGTAATGTCACTCTTCCTAAATAAATGCCAAGAGGAATTGCACTGAAGTAGTTAAGAAGCGTGATGTACCCATAAAGATCATCCATAATATGAAATAAGATAATACCCCCTCTTGGTAGAGGATGATTTTGATTGCTGACTGTCTAGATCAGAGGAGTGAAACTCGTAGCTTTTTTGAGTTTCAAGATGACGACGTAACCGGTATGCATCACTGGCGTTTGTAGTAAAATCAGGGTCGGTTTTATCATTAGGCCACGGCCCAGGGACGCCAAACAACGGGACTTTTTTTCATATTCTTTTACAATTATAATTTTGTTTGTTAATGAAAGAAAATCAATAAATATTTAAATTTTTTAAATATTTGAAAAGTGCAGTAGGAAAACTAAAGTCTAAAGCAAAGTTGAAGATTTCATTAAATCCAAGACAGTAGTAAATGTATTTCACGTTTAATAAAACATCAATTAAAAATTTACACATGTTTATTTTTATTTGCTTATTTCTTCTTTCACGCCCTTCTTTCACCAAAATCAGTTTTTTAACTTTCCGACTTGGGAGGTGGAGGTAGGGGAAGAGGACCAATATTTTCTCCTGAAGCATTAACTTGGGTCTGTAACAAAAATTCCTTACAATATTAATAAAAATTAATAACGATTTTTTTAATTACTCTGCTTGTAATAATGGAGTTCGTAAAAGGTTTTCCAGAGGTTGCAGTTACATGAACATCATGATTGCACCCTTCAGTATCAGCTTCGGCTCTTCTTGAAAAAAAAATCAAAAATGGAAAACACCTCCACTAACATTTATAAATAAATATAGTAACATTAAAAAAACAGGAGCGCAGAAAGCACATGGTGCTATGGAAGATTGCACGATTCCTTAGCAACGCATTGTTTAATTCCAGTGACGTCGTTGGCAAACCACTTATGACGTCATCACCTCAACGTCATCTATTCCCAGGAGAATCAGACAGTCTTCTATGCCAAAATTGTCTTCTATGCTAATGAAATTCGTTTTATGACCCGATGTCCAGTTTAAGATTTTTGAAAAAAATTACTCGTTTTTTAAAAGTTCTTTTGCATAATTTACGGAGTCGCTACCATATAAAAGATAAAACAGGATCATTTTATTCGGTTTTAATAAATAGTGTTATTTCTTTGCTGCGCATAAAAATTTAATATCTCTTTTCGTCGAGATTTTTATTAAATTTTGCATTACCATTTATACAAAAGGGAACGACATTCGCTGACTGTCCCTTCACTTGGCTTTCGTCGGTAGAATATAAAATCGAACACGGGAAGTACGTCGAAAGCAATCCTCTATTCAAGTCGAGCGGTCATTCGTTTTCAGTTGAATTTATATTTTTGGTCTACCACTCACTAAGAGTGAAGGCCTATGTATTAGTTTCCCCAACTCATTTTTTTCTGGAATCGATTTAAAAACTCATGATTTGAAAAGATATGTTGAAATTTTGAAAAAAAAAATTCCATCTGTACGTATGTGACCAATTTTGTGTAACTACTCGTCCGAAACGGCAAAAAACAGAACCAACTGATATTAATACATACAAAGAGGATACCTTAAACTGTGCCTTGACGTATTTTTTTATGACGATTAGTTAAGTCTTTTTAGAGATATTAATTTTTTTCATGTAGCGTTCATACAAGCGAACCAAACTCAATAAACTCGACACGTACAGACTCTCTAATTAAGGCGAATTTTTATTTTTGTAATCAACTTGTTTGGCTGTGATGAGCCATTTTGGAGTTTTGATTTTAAGGTTCCCAACCCTCCCCCCCCCCTCCCCAACAGAAAAAAAATACAAAGAAAAATAACTCCGAAAACACTATTCCACATAATAAATTTAAAAATGTGTTTTCGGAGTTATTTTTCTTTGTATGGTTGTGTCCACAGTTTTTGGCTTGATTCCTTTGTATCTAAGAAAAAAAATTGATTCAGTTTCAGGGCCAAATGGGAGGCCTGTGCAAATATACGGTTTTCAATTTATTTTATCGTTATTTAGTTTATGCAGAACTCTTTATCAAATAATTACGCACAGAGCTGTTTGTGCTACGAAACCGATCCAGTCGACGATTGTGCAAAAATAAAAAAATAAAAAAAGAAAACTATTATCTATTTCAGATTAGATTTTAAACATTGTAGGTATTCGCTTTTAAAACAGCGTCATTTTCGTTTTGCAAAATTTAATTTAAATTATTAAATAAAACGATCGCTAATGAAGATAGTGGATTTGTATTCGGGATTTTATCTTTTTCTTGTAATTTAGAGAATGTTTGAATATGTGTTGCGAAGTAGAATTAATACCAATTTTAAGCCTTCTTGAAATGGCGATATTACAATCGGAAATAACATTTAATTTTCAATTATTAAATAAACACTACAATGTGGTATATTGTAGTGACCACATTAGGGAAATGATCCTAAGTCCGGGTTAATTTTAAAAAAATCAACCGAACTCAATGTGATGGTAATTCAATTGTATACTAAATTGACTCGGAAGATAGAAAAATTTTCCGTAATGGATCTTTAATTATCGGGAATCATTTCTGTGCTTAAATCAAGTTAAGTTATTTCACTCGACCAAATCGTGTCACTATAAATCACTTATTAATTACAGTGTAGAAGATATTCAGATTCGATGCTAATGCATTTTCAAGCACAAGTCCTTTAAGGTGAGGTCAGTATTCCAAACGCATCTCTGGCAACATTCATCACTTGTGAAATCTACTCAGAATGAAGAATACCTCCTCTTGACAGGAAACAATTAGTCTCAACATATGGAACATACATGGGCAATATGCAATTATACCAATAGGGGGTCAATAAGAAATAATTACAATTCCATCCTTTATCTTGAATACCATACGATTATGATCAAATCTCAATTCCCCATATTAATTGCGCATATGACTTCTCCTGGACATCGAAAATTCCAAGCTGCATTCTCCTTTATGTCGTATCGCCTTGCCAGAATTCAAGATCCAATATTGTCGGAAAATGCAAGCATTCCTCATTATTTTGGACGTATGGATAATGCATTCTCTTCTTATCATTTACTCATCTTTCTGTGTCTAAACGAAGAACAGTTTATTCCTCTCTTAATTTAACCATGCCCTTTCTCTTTCTGAAATCTTTCCCTTTTCTGTCCGAGAAAAGATTCATGTTTTCTTTTCTGCCACAACCATAATAGTCCTCTTCCTTTTTTAACAAAGCATATCTCGTGGTATCAATGACGTATATTAAAGATAGACTCCGAATCCTATTGTTGTAACTTGAAGCAAATTGGGAAGCTCCATGCCCAGAACTGTCATGGCTGAAAGTGAGTGAAGATCATGCAAAACACATGGCTAAACACGAGAGTAGCTGATCAATAATTCTTTCATACGCCGATCACGGACTGATAAGTTTATCTTTTCGTTTACTTTGTATTTGCAGTATTTTATTATATTTTATAAACAATATTTCGATCTTGGTTTCAATTTCAATTTCGTTTCGATTGTCTTTCAGTAACGTATTTTCATTTTAGTTACGTATTTTTTATTTATTTTTGTGGAAAATGATTCCTGATCCTTTTTCTTGTCTGTTTGTGCAGAACAACTTTGAATAATGGTTTTGAATTAATAATTCCTCCGGCCCAAAATCTTCAGCCAGACAGCTTATTACTCCACGGCTCACTCCTGCCCAGAACTATCATGGCTCAATTTGCTTCACTTTTTGCCGCTGTTAACAATAAGATTCGGAGTCTATCTTTAATATACGTCATTGCGTGGTATTAAAAAGCCGCGTACAATCAACAATTGAGGGGTTCAACGCAACAGTGGTCTAAGCCACTTTTTTATAAAATGGAGAAAAAGCCACTTTTTTTCAATTGTTGTTTTTCAGTTATGGAGAGAAAGCAATAGAGGCTTCAAAACAAACTTTATAATGTTAATTGATATCTTTTTACTTCATAGGATGTTAGTTCCCATCAAAAGCAACACATGGCATCAGTATTTAAATTTTCGACTCGGAGTGGGTTAGACCAACTGTTGCGCTGACCCCTTCAATTGATTTCATGTTCGCACTGTGAGCTAATCCAACACCTAGAAAGAAAGCAGGTGCACTGAAAATTCATACATTGTTACATGATCATAAGAAGTCATAATTCAGGCTTATGCGATTAACAATGCCTTTTTATGATAATCATTAAAAATATTCTGAAATGAATAAAAAATTGCTCTATATGCTACAAATCTTTATTGATGAAGAACACATCTGGGAGGAGGATATTAATGGAGCCAATAAGATTTTGGACAAAATTGTACGTTTTCATAGGATTGTATCTGGCGCCGGCGATGGCTAAAGAGGGAAGTTTTCTCGTCAATCCACGTGGTTCGCTTAGGTCAACTTTGGCAGAATTTGACCTATCCAAGTAAAGAAGATTCTGACATAAAGCATTGCTTCACAACAAAAAAATTGTCACTCACCTCTCCTTACTAATTAAAATCATTGATTTGGAAATGTGTTATAAACATAGCCACATAATTCCAAACTCCTTAAAACGTAGGCTGCATAAACTTTCAACAAGAACGGATGAAGAGGGGGAATCCCCCCCCCCCCCCGCATTTCATGCGTTCTTGCTTTCGAGTTACGATTTCATTAAGAAATGTAACTCAGCCAAAAACCTGATTATAGGAGAAAAAACATGTGCAGGTGAAATATGGAATAGTTTTGTTGTTAATTAAAATAAAAGAAAAAGCAAAAGAAATTTGTGCCATTTTTTTGTAAATTTATTTATCTTTTTCTGTGATATTTATGTAAGGAAATAAAAGTAAACCTAATTTAAAATTGCAAAGCTTCAGGCAACAATAAATTTTCCTAAAATAACGACAAATTTAGCATTGTCACTTTCGACCACGGGATCAAAATGGCGGTTCACGCTTTAAACTTGAAGCTTACGAAATATGTTGTCATCACCCTTCTCCGCTCTTATCAGGTAACCTAGTTGGATCTCCAATAGTAAACCGAGGTCGGGAGACCGAATAGATAAACAAACAGTCGCCACCGTTCGTATCGCTTTCGTTCGTTCTCGACTTCGTATCGACGTTCAGCATCGCGCTGGATAACCTCAAGATGGATGTAGACTCAATTCACGGCCGGTCCGAGGACGATGCGAACGGTGTGGCTACATATAGCCCCGTTTTTCTGAAGCCCCGCGCCTCGATTTATCACGATCAAATATTTATGAAAATAGGGCCCGCAAGGTCCTCGCTTTTTCTTGGACCTTGTCCTTATCCCCGTTGTCTCATTTCATTGTCATGGTTTCGCAAGTCCTCGAAAAATGTTTGGAACATGCTATCATTTTCACGTTCATGTAATGGAGTACACCCAATATTTTCCATTTTCCTATTTTTTTTAAACATAATATCACTCAGAAACTATATCCTCGACGGTTGCCCAACTTCCCAGTCGCCGAATGCGTTGCTCTTGATTTTCTAGCCTCTGGCAACGGACGAGTTGCCGAAACCAAGTGCGTAAACGATAACTGTTCTAGTTATGTCTGGAGGTTGCTGGCAACCTGGTTGCCAGCAACAGTCGATAGCGCGTAAGCGGCCTAACCTCCCACGAAAACTTTCCTCTCGAACTGATTCGTTTTACGAGTGGCGGCCAGTGAAACTGAGCGAAGCGCAGCTTTCACTCTTCGGGCTCAGTTCCTCAGTTCCTACCCCTCCTTTTGCCGAACAGGAGCTGGTTACGTCATGACCAAAATGATCGCCATAATATTTAGTTTTGAACTTCTTAAATTTTGGCCGTGACATGGAAAGGCGAGCGTTTATTACTCTGCGCTTTAGCTTTACTCGAGGAGAAAAAAAATGTTTTTTTATATTTCGACAAGATTCCAACTCTACATTATTCAAAAAACATTCAGACACAATTTATATTCGAATTCTAATCCTACCAGTATATAAGTTATTCTTCTGGAAAGAAGAGATCCCAATATTGCACAATTTCCATTCAGTTTTATGATCTTTCTCAAGCGAGAGCCTTTTAAAATCGTGTCCCCATTTAATTGGCATTACCCCCGGCGACCGCAGCGGTTCCGAAATTTCTGGGCGTATTTCGAAACATGGCTGGTGTTAATGTAATCTTGCTGAATAAACTCGACTGCTCTAAATGTGACGAAGATAAGCAAGAAAAAAAAAGAAAAATAAAATAAGCCGAGGTACGTGTCGATCGTGAATTACACTTAATCAGTGAGGCGAAAAGTTAAAATAGTTTCCGCAAGCCAATTCGAATTGACTAGGAATTCCCTAGATCAGAGGCCCCATACGAAATGGCCTTTGGAGTCTCCTAAGAAGCTTTCGAAGACGCCGTCTGGGTGGGAAATCGAATGCAAATACAGAGACCGAACGAATAAGGACGAGAACACCTTTACCCCAAAAGGGCAAACCTTAACGTAAATTAGAATCGTAGCGAAAATAATTGAAAAGCTTAAAACAAATTTTCTTAATTTGATACTGCTAGAGTTTAGCCTTGGGCTTTAGGTGTCAAAGTGGAATCTGATTAGCTCTGTTTATTCCTTTGGGATACTAGAATAAGATTTGAGTCGACTGTAGATTTTGAACTTATTCAAAAGTCATCAGATAAGATTTAAAATTTTAAGAAGTTTTAAATCTTAAAATTAGATAAGGTGACTCCAATTTCCACGTGGAAATGAAGGGCAAGATTAATTACTAATTTAATTAAAAATTCGACTTGTGTCGTTTATAGAGTGAAATCTTTGAAATTAATAAATTTCCAGTCATCTATTCAACTGGAGTTATTCGGGCAGTATTAACACTTTAAATGATTGATTCTATTATTTGACATGTTCAAAGGGCGGATTAATACTCATGTTGATCAAATATTTATGTTAAGTATTTCGTGACAAGAGCAGCTACATCTGAGCATTATATGGGGATTGTAGAACGTGAACAATTCGTAATCGCATAACTTCAGATCTGTTCCTTTTAGACAGAATTTAAAAACTTTAACACAAAACCTTCTATGTGAGGAAAAAGCTTAAAGATTTTGTGATTAGTTAGGAAAATTAATGCAAATTTTCTCTCGTAGTCACATTTTATTAAATAGTAAGCATTTAAATACTTATAGCTTATTTCATTTGGATTTTAAATGTTTAATTTCAATTCTTTTTTCTTTATGAATTTCACTTCTCGTGATATTTAACTGCTTTGCTGTACATGTCGATAGCATAATGAAGTATTGTTGCGATAATCAAATAAAAACTGAGACAATCAAGTGACAACTGACTATGATGCCAGATTCTGCACTCAGCTGGAAAATTCTTCCTTCTTCCTCCCACGTCTTGGCCATTCTTCGTATGTTTCATTTACCCTTGTTGTTGAGATGGACGATTTCACGATACAAT
The DNA here is from genome assembly GCA_023313115.1 of Rhysida immarginata. Classification (NCBI taxonomy): domain Eukaryota; kingdom Metazoa; phylum Arthropoda; class Chilopoda; order Scolopendromorpha; family Scolopendridae; genus Rhysida; species Rhysida immarginata. The sequence goes on along the minus strand of JAHWFO010081140.1, from coordinate 1,381,733 downwards.
CCTTGCCAAATATGTTATGATAAATCCATCTACGGTATCAAAGAACTACTCAACAGTGGTGGTGAGTGCTTATTAGTTTAATCAAAATGCGGAACACTAATTATCCTCAAGGAGCCATTTTAGTTTGATTCTTCTCGTAAAGATTATGAAATATTTGGGACTTAATTCCTAACGTTTTCAGAAGTAATTATATTTTTTTAATTACAATATGTAGCTTGTATCAGAAACACTATTTAACTTCTTTTGGTTCATGTAACTTAAACTTTTAATGTAATTAAAATGCAATTTTATTTCTTCTCTTCCTTTAAAAAACTATTCTCAATCATTTTCTTGATTCAGGCATATACATAAAGTGGCTAAATCAATATTATATTTTTGCATAAAACTGGGTTACTGCGGGAATCATAGAACGAATTAAACTTTATACAACTTGAAACCGTTTTAGGTATCTTGCCACAAATTTATTAATTGCTATTCTTATTAATAAATTTGAACCACTATACGATATCGCTACAATTTAGTACAATCTAGTGAGACATCAAGGCATAACTGCTAGATATGCTGGGTGTCTACAATGAATGACTGTATTTTGCTCATTTATAATTCCGGTTTTTATTACTCGATTGGATTGACATTTTATAGACATATTCTCATCCAAAACTTTTCTTAACCTTCAACATGTGCACCGTTGCGCACAACGCAAAATTCATATACAGGGTGTCCAAAAAGTCTGGTAACAGGGGAGATATTTCAAAGCTACCAGATAGGCGAGATCTGATGAGTATGGTTTATAGGTAATAGGGGGGGGGATTCATTGCCGCATTCAAATTTGATTTTAACCCCCAAATTTAAGGTCATCCATTAGCTAACTCGAAAACTATTAAAGATAGAGAACAATTTCCGAATGCTACACTGTAGAGCAACACCGCATTAATTTCAGTGAAACACACCTCAGCCAACCTGGCCCGCCCAACCTGACCTTGAATGACCCAATAATTAATTTCTCGCCCATTTTCTCAAAATCTTTCAAGGGGAAGGGTGTGATTAAAAATTGTTTTTAGGCTGATGTGGTGTTGCTCTACAGGGTAGCAACCGGAATTTTTTCTCTATCTTTAATAGTTTTCGAGTTAGCAAATGGATGACCTTAAATTTGGAGGTCAAAGTCAAATTTGAGTGCGGCAATGAATTCCCCCCCCCCTCCCCCTATTACCTATAAACCCACTCATCAGATCTCGCCTACCTGACAGCTTTGAGATATCTGCCATGTTACTAGACTTTTTTGAACACCCTGGATATTGGATATTGCTCCTCACGTGTTTTCTGGCGCAAAGGTTTGGGTTCTCAAAATTCACTTGACAATATTCTTCTTTTAACAAATCGTGTATCTATTTCCTTAAAGCACTCTCGCCAAGCTTTCCAAAACGCCATTACACTTATAATTTAGCCAGTCCGTTCCAAAGTTGTGAACAATAACTGAGACCATCTCTAAATGCTTTGGATGCTTATGGTGATTTTCCTTTTTTAATCGTCTAGGTTTTTAGGTCTTTGGCCGTAGACGATGTCCGTCACCTTCTGAATGCAGTGTTTAACGACAATTGGTGCGATCGAGAAAGGCCCATACCATGGCCTCTCAATTCTTTGGAGGCTTATCCCGCCAGATTTCTTTGAGGGGTCATTTGGAGGGCAGCAAACCTAATTTAAATTCATACGTAATTATTTGTCATTTTCATATGAACGGCTACAGTGCTGAATATATAACTTATATTAGTAATTTTTTTATATACAATTTGTTAAGATTAATAATGGTTGTTTAGATTTATTCTAAACTGGAATCTTATTTAATGGTGTACTCCCTGGTCATTGAATTATAAACATATCAAGAAATATGTATATATGAATACCCTAAGTACAGAGCTTGCAAATTTATCTGGGCTTTCATCTGAGTTGCACATAGAATCTCTACTCATATCATTGGGTAATGTCGGTAGTAGTTGTATAGAATCATAAAAACAAAAGACCTATCTAATTTCGAAAAAGGCGTTATGGAAGCCCGGCTAGCAGGTACCAAGATAGCGAAGGCAGGACATATGGTGATTCTCGAAGCAGAGCCCGCAATGTTTGTCGCAACTTCTATTGTTTGGATCGAAAAATCATGCAGGCCGTGATCGATGGGGTCTCACAAGGCTCGTGCAGCAATTGACGGAAGACTTCAGTGAAGGTTCATCTCAACCCACATCCACTATGACTTGAAGAGAATAGGGATGACGACCCAAGGCTTGAGCGGCTACTGGGTGCATCGGCAGGTGGCGGATAGCCGGAAATCCTAGGTTGTTAAACTCAGGACATCCCCAAAAAACTAATAAAGGGACGCAGACCAACTCCCGAACTCAAGGTGTCATGCGACCCGTGCCGATGGGTGGATGGAAGTGTCTCTCACGGAGCATCCTGTCTACCTGGCGACATTCAGGAGTACTTTGCCTTATCCCGGCATGCAGGCACTCCAGGGATGGACCGTCAATTCTGCGTTCCTACTACTTTTTCTGGAATCTGAGGACCCTTATGGAACCTGAGGACCGTCAATCCTGCGTTCCTACTAGCTTTTTACCCTACCTGAGGATCCTTCGGGGAATCAGGACACTACAGGTGTCACCACTAAGGTTGTAATGACCTCAGTCGAGTCATCTGACACTGATAAGTTTACCACTCCCAAATCTGAGGCGCCATCTGCTGTAGAGCGGGAGACCTCGGGTGAGGGCAGTGGAAAACCTCTACCAAATCACTTTTTGGAGCGGCTAAACGCCGTAAGTCCAGAAAGAAAAGGTTGGAGGGCACTAAGGCCACAACGCCTAAGGTTGGCCCTCAGCCATCTGATAGAGAGGTGCACACCCCGACCAAAAGACCTCGGTCAGTGGGTAACACTCCTTCATCAGATGGCAAGAAGCTTCGCAAAAGACCCAAAACTGGGAATTTTCGCGAAGCTCTAACGTCAACCAAAATGGCAGTAGTTCTGGAAGGCTATCCAGACAAGCAGCTCAATGAGCAGCAGTTGGAGGCCTTCCAAGAGCTACTGATGAATCATATGGGGGACATGCCTTCTGGCACAGGACCACAATTTAAATATTGTCGTCTGGAGACCGGAGATATAATTTTACTCTGTGCCAACCAAGACACAGCTGATTGGCTGACTACTACAAGTCAAAATCAAAAATCTGTGGACAACATTATTTTTAAGTTAACGGTTTCCTTATTGAGCTGTAGATGAATAATTATCAGACCTACAACCATGAAATGCATAAGACGGATTGTTTATTCAAATATCATGCTTGATATAAAAAATCAAAAAAAATTATTAAACAAAACTTAAAATAAAAGGCACAAAATAATCAAAGCTTGTGTCAAAATGCTGTGGACACAAAAAAACAAAAATCCTAATACTGTGGACAATGCTATTTTTAATATAAAATTTATTCTCTGTGAGGTAATTTGCATAAGGATCAGTTCACTATCGAATTATAGGTATAAGGTTTGTACTTTTACATTACTTAAGAAAATGGCTTCAACAAAAGGAATACCACTCGAAATTCATGAACGCATTATTGAATGCCATAAACACAAAGAATCAATCAGAAAAATTGCTATAAAATTTAAACTATCAAAAAGTGCAGTTCACAAAATAGTGAACCAGTTTAAAACAGTCGGCAATGTTGAAATTAAGCCAACAGGGCGAACTAAAACAATTCCTAGTCGTGATGATAGAATGCTTCATTCTATCATCAAGAAAAATAGATTTGCTCAAGGACCAGAACTGAGTCAACAGTGGTCAGCCAGCATCAGGAAAACTGTATCTGTATCAACCACATATCGCCGTATCCATCAACTTGGGTATAAATTTTATACTCCTAAAATAAAACCATTTCTCACAAAGGTGCAAAAGTATAAACGTGTGAAGTGGGCAAAAGAGCGAGCTGATTGGTCTATTGAACAATGGAACAAAGTAGTATTAGTGATGAATCCACATTTCAACCCTCTGTGGGTAACCAAAGTGGGGAAAAAAGTGCTGAGAAAAAAGAATGAGGCTAATGAGCCTAATTGTATAAAAAGAAGTGTTAAGTTTCCTGCATCATGCATGGTCTGGGGTTGTGCAAGTGCCAAAGAACTGGAAAATTATATTTCATTGATGGAACTATGAATGCTGAGAAATATGTAAGTGTTTTGGCATCCAGCCTTCTTCCATCAACCGCCTCATTTCGCCTTGACCAGGAATGAGGTCGTACCAGCATCTTTCAGCAGGATGGAGCATCTTGCCACACAGCCAAGTCAACCAAGGAATGGCTTGCAAGAAAATGAGTGAATGTTATGGAATGGCCTGCTGTTCAGAGGGGGAAGCAAAATAAATAGAATTTAATGGGTGGTACTTTAAAAGAAAGAACTCCAAAACTTAAGAGTAAACGTGGCTCGTTAAAAGACTTTTATTTTGATTTAAAAATTGCGATATTTATTTATAAAATACAAAAATTCTGTACAAAAGAATGTTCTATACAATATGATTTAATTGAGGAATAAGCATTGCGATCTCAATTACAAAAGAAAATATTTCTCGGAATAAAATAAAAAAATACTTAAATGTGCGTTAAATACAGCAAAACACTGTAACGAGAAATATTAATCGCTACATTGAGCGAATTGAGATTAAATATAAAAAGAATTGAGACAGACCAATTCCTTATAAAGAATAAGGAAAAGAAATTTCAAAATTCCCATTTAATGTCTAAAGAAAGACTGCGAAATAATAATTAATTATTAATGGGGAATAAGATTGAAAATGTGCAGCATGGTGTCCCTTATGCGCGTTATTGTTGAAATAGCATTAAAAGAAATTTCATTATTACCTTATGGGTAAACCCGCAAAACAATGCTGCTTGGTAAAGAATCATGGCTGCCGCGAGAAAGTGAGAAATTCAATGAGAAGCTAAACATCGAACGGCAAGGTAGGAGTAATTTGCGGAGCATTGGAATGAAAATGATAAATGGAAGTTGAACGCCATGCTGCAGGCTAGGAAGGACGTGTAGGACCAGAAGGAGGGACGACTGGTCAAGCCAGAAACTGGAAGTGGTCTGACTGAAATAAAAAAAACAAAAAAACAGTAACCACGGAAAGAACATCAACAATAGTGGGACACACATCCTCGTGATCACGAAAATTATTCGCGAGGGACAACTAGCTGCAGACAGTGATAATCACGTGGAGATTTTTTAATTAACATCCACCAAAACAACACATACTCAACAATCACTGTCTGCAAAACAGTAAAAAAAAACTTAAAGAATAGAAAAAATAGAATAATTAATTACAAATAAAATTATATCTATTTTTACATAAAAAAAGCTGAGTTTTCCCGAACACCTGCGAATTCTCCAGACATGAACCCTATAGAGAATATTTGGGGAATTTTGAAAAATGAAGTAAAGAAAGCTGGACCAACAACAATGGATGAATTAAGAATTCAGGTGCAGGATGCATGGAATAAAATAACACCAGAAACATGCAGCAAGCTGATATCTTCCGTGCCACGAAGAATAACTGCACTTCTTAAGGCACATGGAGATGCCACTAAATACTGAGTGTGCATTGTGCAGCTAAAATAGCATTGTCCACAGTATTATGATTTTTCTTTTTTTGTGTCCACAGTATTTTGACACAAGCTTTGATTATTTTGTGCTTTTTATTTTAAGTTGTGTTTAATATATTTTTTTGATTTTTTATATCAAGCATGATATTTGAATAAACAATCCGTCTTATGTATTTCAAGGTTGTAGTCTGATAATTATTCATCTACAGCTCAATAAAGAAAACCATTAACTTAAAAATGATGTTGTCCACAGATTTTTGATTTTGACTTGTATATTCAAGCGCATCACTCCCTGGGAAGGACATGTTCTCTTGGTTGGTGAGGCGAAGACAATCGTCAAAAGCACCAAGATTATCTTGAAACTCCCAGAGATGTTCAAGAAATATTCTGGTATGGATATCCTGAAAAGGATTGATATCCAGAATAAGGACATGTCGACTACACAATGGGGTATCCTTAACCTTAAACTTGAGGATCAAGGAGTAACCATTGTGTTATATATCCCTGAACTGGATGCGAGGATTCTAAGAGACAGGAAATGGCTTTTGTACATTGAATTGTCCCAGATCGAAGCTAAGGTTATAGGGAAACCACCTGATAAGACATCATCTAATGCTGAAGTGCCTGCAAGCAAATCTTCAGCATAAGAAACTGGCTGTCGCCAACCTCAGCAACATCTTCTTAGCTGAGGACATACAAATCGCTCTGATTCAGGAGCCCTGGATTTTCAAGGGCGGAATCAGAGGTTTGTCTAAATGTGGAGGTAAACTAATTTATGATTTTAATTGTTCATCTCCCCGTTGACTGGGATAGAACGTTTAGGGATCCTAAGCGGACTAATTGGGTTCAATATCGCGAGGACGTACGTTCCGCGATTTTCAGTCTTCCAACTAGAATCAATGATACTGTTGACCTGGAGCTTTGTGTAAATGGGTTAGAGCAGGCCCTGGTACAATCGTATCATAAACAATTGTCCTCTATTGAGGAAGAGATGTAGATCCCACTGTGTTTGGTAGAACCATGATCTCTCTCTACAGAGACAAACAATAAGGAAGCTTTTTAAGAAAGCTAAAAAGACTAACGAGTGGCAGGTTTATAAAAATGCCCTCGCTGATTATAATAAAGCTGTTAGATCAGCTAAATGTACTTCATGGAGGAAGTTCTGTGAATCAGTCCAAAAGACTGAGGAAGGAGCCAGACTTTTTAAACTCTTGAGATGCGATAAATCTATTATGGTTGGCACTCTCAAGAAATCTAATGGTGTATTCACCAGTAACAGTAGAGAAGTCCTTGAGACTCTAATTACAACTCACTTCCCAGGCGCTGAGCTCATTGGTCCGTTGGATTCGGTGTATCTTGACTCTATGGTCAGGATTTCGCGGACTGGGTGGGCTGCTGCTGGTGAAGTAATTACTCGTCGTAGGGTCATTTGGGCAATTAAATCCTTTGATCCCTATAAATCACCTGGGCCGGACGAGATCATTCCGGTACTTCTCCAGCAAGTATCAGACGTAATCTCGCCGATCCTGTGTTTAATTTTTAGGGCTGGTTTAGCTCTAGGTTATATTCCTAATCTCTGGAGGCTGGTCAAGGTGATTTTCATACCGAAACCCGACCTAGAGTTTCGACCTAGCCAAGAGTTTTTGATCCATCAGTCTGTCTTCCTTTGTGCTTAAATACCTTGAGAAGATTATTGATGGACGAATTAGAGAAGATTTTGGGACTCTTGGTCCCTTTCACGTTAATTAATTTGCCTATCAGTCTGGCAAATCTACGGAGGTAGCTCTACACCATTTGGCGGTAAGGATCGAAAAAACTCTGGAGTATAAAGAGTTTGCTCTAGCTGTTTTTCTCGATATTGAGGGAGCGTTCGATAACACTTCCTACGAATCTACTGCTAAAGCTTTAACTGCCAAAGCAATTTCTCCACTAATCCGCAACTGATAGAATAATTATATCTGACTTGTTGGGTGAGGGGATTGTTGCTCGTCCTCCAAGGGGTGTCCGCAGGGTGGCATTCTTTCCCCCCTGCTCTGGAACCTGGTTGTGGACGACTTCATTTCCTTTCTTAATGACCAAGGTATTTACGCCCAGGGTTACGCAGATGATATCCTCATCTACGTTTTTGGGATCGACAAGCTCACTATTTTTGATCTTGTACAAATGGCTCTGTATAAGGTTCAATCATAGTGTTTAGAGCGGAATCTCAGGGTTAATCCCTCGAAGACCACTCTAGTTCCCTTTACAGGCCGAAGAGAAACCATTTCTTATGTTCTCATACCAACTCTATTCGGTGAGAAGATCATTATGAGAAATGAAGTCAAATACTTAGAAGTTATCCTCGATAGTAGGTTGACTTGGAATCAATATCTTGATTACAAAATTAATCAAGTTAAAGTTGGACTTTACCGTTGTCGTAGAGCCCTTGGTAAATCATGGGGGTCTTACTCCCAAAATGATTTACTGGCTATATGTCACGGCGATTAGACCTATTTTGACATACTGCGCTCTAATTTGGTGGCGTAAGGCTGAGCAGCTGACCGTTAGAACCAATCTGACCTCTCTTCAAACATTGGCGTGTTTGAGTATAACGGGTGCAGTCTCTACCACGCCAACCAAGGCTTTAGAGGTTATACTTTCTCTGACTCCACTTGAAAAGGTGTCAAGGTGTAGCCTATACCTCTGCATATATCAAAGATGTAGCCAGGAAAAGTTCATATAGACTGAGTAATCAAGGGCTATGGGTGGACTTCCCTGAGGTGAAGTCTCACAGTTTCATTAGCCAAGTTTTAACCAGTCATATTCTCCAGATGCCTTCTGATATTACAGTTACTCAGGCCCTCCCTGAACCCTCGAGCGAGGTCATAATTGACCCCGTGGCAGGGCCGGATGGGATGAGTTGGCATTTCCCTAAGGGGGCCATCATTTGGTATACTGATGTCTCTCGTCATCACGGCCTATCGAGCCTGGGTGTTTATTATGGCAGTCACAAAACTCTCCACTTTCGTCGTTTGGCTCATTGGGCTACTGTTTTCCAGGCAGAGATATTGGCCATTATTTACTGTCTGCAGATGTGTATAGATAAACTCTATGTACATCGTCGTATCTTCATACTCAGCGACAGTCAAGCGGCCCTTAAAGCCATCAAATCTTCTAGGGTTAATTCTAAACATACCCTGGAATGTCGGCAGCTCCAGGACCTCTCTCTTCATAACAGTGTCACTTTGAAATGGATTCCTGGACATAAAGGTGTTGTCGGAAACGAGGTTGCAGATACCTTAGCTAAACCGGGTGCCAAGTCTACTTTTAGTGGCCCTGAACCTTTCTGCGGTATTTCCAGGCAAACTGCAGTAAGGGAGATAAATATTATCTCTCATCAAGAAATGATGGAAAGATGGGATAATACTACCGATCAAAAACATGCTTAAGAGATCTTCTCCTAGTCTAACATCAGGCATTTTACAACTTAATAGAACCAAATTATGGATCATCATTGGTTTTCTTACTGGTCATGACTTACTCCGTAGAATGGGAATCCTTCGAGAAGAGCCACTATGTTCGAAATGCGGCTTGGCGGAAGAAACGGCCTACCACATTCTTTTTGACTGTGTCGCTCTGACACATTTCGTCACTTCACGGTTGGTTTAACCTTTCTTGAAGATATCCACTTGGACCCCGTAGGCAGCTTTACTCGCTTTTTAAGTCTATCTGGCTACCTTTAGGTGGTCTAAGTTTTCTTTTGGGTTTGGCGCAATATTCCTTAGAGGAATAAGTGCCTTTGCGGTCAACTGCCTTGGCTGTTGACTGACAACCCCCTTATAAGATAAGATAAGATAGGGATGACGAGCCGAGTGCCTGCGCGGAAGCCTCTTATTTCAGCGAAAAACCGAAAAGTGCGCCTGTAATGATGAAAGGCACGGCGTGGCCGGAAACATGACTGGAATAGGGTAATGTGGTCGGAAAAGTTACGCTGCATGTTATTCTGTACCGATAGCTGTCAGATTATGTGGCGGCAGACCTATAAAACCTTAGACCCATCCTGTCTTGTGAAAGTGCCACGTAAGGGGTATGTTTTGTTGATTCGGTACGGACTTCCTGATATTTCTTGAAAGTCGGTTGACAGCCAAGAATTATCTGTCCTTCGTTGTTGCCAATCAAGTTTGTCCTGCGATGTTGCACTTTTTTCCTGTTTTTGAGATAGATAATTCACGGATGACAATGCTACGGTCCATCGTGCAAAGGTGGTTCAGGATTGGTTCTCTAAACATATCAGTGACTTCTACCATCTACCCTGGACTCCACAGAGCCCGGATCTTAATCCAATAAAATATATTTGGGATATGTTGGAGAGATCAACCGTCAACTTTGCATCCGTCAACAGCGTCCTTTTCCATCAACTTTGCAACATTTGAAGATCTCTTTAATGAATGATCGGTCTCGGTGGCTCAGGGGTAGCGTGATCGCCTCTGATCGCCGAGGACGACGAGGATTTTTTCAAAGGGAAAAATCCTGAGATCACGCACTTCCTTCGGAAGGGAAGTAAAGCAGTTCGTCCTGTGTAGTCGTTTGCCGGCTGCACGTTAAAGAACTCTTGCGAGGCAAAATTTGCCGCCCCTATAACGCCGTCCTGAAATGACCATGGCAGTTGAAAAGGACGTCAATACCAAATAAACCAAACCAAACCTTTAATGAATGCATGGTCATCACTTGTCCTAAATGCACTATAAAATTGATGCTCAATCGTAAAAATGCTGTCTGTCATTCAGGTTAATGAAGCCCTATAGCATATAGAACCGATGTTTCTAATTCATTGGCCGGGCAGTTTAGTTGATTTTATCACTTCCTGCGTTTGAAAATTTTCTATTCCCAATTATAATCACTATCAGTCAAGACCACTCTTTCAAATTTCTATATAAGATTGGTAGTGTTGAGTCCGTTATTGCTATGCATAAGGCGAAATAATATTTGGTCTTTTTTAAGCAATAACTATAGCAGCTGCCACGTAAGTTGAACGACAGGATGACGTCATTTCTAACGCCAGCCAATAGACGTTAACGGGAAGGAAATCGCTTAGTTATTCCATGAAAGCATCAGTTTTCGTTTTCGAAACATTCTTTTCGTATTTATATTTAGTTTCCATTTTCGTTTTTTACTTCCTTGTACTAAGTAAAGGAAGTATTGTAATCGCGAAAAATTTCGGTTTTCAGATTTCAACGGAAATATACATTTTGACCATCCCTGAATCCATTTTGACTAGTTTCGGCGTGACGTCTGTACGTACGTACGTATGTATCTCGCATAACTCAAAAATGATTAGCTGTGGAATGTTGAAATTTTTTAGTTAGGACTGTTGTACCATCTAGTTGTGCATCTCCCCTTTTCATTATAATCGACTGGGCCAAAAATGTGTATTTGAAAAGCGGTTAGAGCCTGAGTTGCATGAACCAATGAAGAAAGATTTTGACGTCACCAATTAAATAAGTATTGACCATTAGCCTCCTGTAGCCGGCCGGGGGGAAACCATCTCCTCCTGGGATATATATCATTATCTTGCCCCCGGAGGGGGACGTCGTAGACAGAACGCCGAAGGCGTTCGAGTAACGGAAAACAGTGACCAATGAGGCGCGAATCGCCGAGAGTAGTAAAAATTTCCTGATTGGTTCATGCAACTCAGGCTCTAACCGCAAGTTATATTTGTGGTCTCCACAATAGATTTTCTTACATGTCTATGGAGTTTTGTTTGCGTGGAGCAATTTGTGACGTCGGCGTTTGATTGTTGGACAGCATATAGTCGTGACCGCCGAGAGAGAAGGCCTTCGCATTGAAACTTAATACATTGTTGGTTGAAATACGAATAACAATGCACTATCTATGATGATGTAACAATAAATTACGTTTCAATGCGGAGTCCTTCTCTCTCTGTTATTATGATTTTAATAGTTCTTTCTTTATCTTTACCGAAGGCATTGTTAAAGTCTTTGCAGACGCGGTCATGTAAACAAAGGCTTCGTTTCCCTTTGCCTATTGTTGCGCTGTGGATAATTTAAACTTTGTTTCGACGATCGTTTTGTGGTGCTGAATGTTATTTATTTATTTATTTAGATTAGGATAAATGGATTACATCAATGCCCGCGGGGACCAGTATGGTCAAAGACGATAGTACATTATTAAATCAAATAAAATTACAATAAATTAGTAGAACAAGATAATTACAAACTATACACTGTTCAATGAAAAACTAGACGTGTCTAGTTTCCGATTTCAATTGTTAGGCATTGTTGCTAAGTAAAATTAAACAATGTTTAACAATTGAAATTGGCAATTTAACTGGGCACGCCCAGGTTTTCTTTCGTTGGACAGAGTATAGTTGTTACAGTGATTAAAATTATTCAAGATGGAACAGCGACACAAAATAAAATTCGGATAATACAATAGTACAAACTTAAGATTGCTAAACCATTAAAAGTTTATGTTAATGTTGATAACAACATCATAGGGTGCAAGGCCGTGAGCCGGCAAGTTGGTCCAACGGGGCAACAAAGCGTGGACACAAGTGCGCACCCAAAACAAACCTCAAAAACAAAACATTAGGTATTGGCTAAATAACAATAGGACAAACATAAGTATGCTATAATTAGTATAGAGTACAAAGGCCCAAAACCTACTAAAACATAAGCAAAACGAAATGATCTCTGAGCAATAAACCAAGGCCCAGAGCATGAGGCCTATTAAAACCCACATGCGAATAAGATTAATACATCATTAGGGTAACTAAATCAGGTTTAACCTTAAAAATACTACAGATCCAATAGGACAAACAACAAAATTTACAAAAAAGTTAACCTACAGGTAATACTAAAGTACAAAAAGAACTCAGCAAGAAATAGCAAGAGATAGATCTGGTCGACTCAATCCTAATTAATTTAATAATAGCAAGATAAAGAAGTCAGGTCATTATATGTTTCTTCAGCGTGACCGAAATTGAGAATATGGCGCCAAGAGACATAATGTTGGTGGTAATTTGGCCTAGGCCGACATACGACACACTCCTTTTTCTATTTTTAAATTTAGTTACAGGAAGACATATATCAGACACGCCTGTCCGGTAGGGTAATTGTGCCGCTCTTGATTTAGCAGTTTCATTTACTGTATCATAATCTGAAGATACCGGGTCCAAAAGTCGAAACCAGTTTCTCTCTAAATTAATAAATATGTATTGTAAAGCGTTTATCACTTTTACGACTATGCTATTTTATTAATCCATATTACATCAGATTTGAATATTCACAGGAGTTGTAACAAGTAAGAGGGAATTCAAAATCTTGTACATAAATGAGCAGAGCTGTATGGTATTAATGTGATCTATTGTGAAGATGCCTAGTATAGAAAAATAATGAAGAACCTTTAGGGACATTCAATATGATTCTGAGGAACTACTTCTGAAGCTTCCTAACTCTGGATAAGTTATAAGATGAAGTGGAACCCCAAAATAAGTTATGTTGGTAATCATCTTCTACAGAGTGTCCCAAATTGATGTATACACTCTTTGAAACGTTATAGCTCAGCAACGAAATGAGATAGAAATATAAGGTTTATTGTGTATGGTCCAGACGGCACTCGAAAAGCATAGCTACACGGTCATTATTGTTCATTTGTTTATAAACCAAAATGGCGGTGAGACTATCATTCTATGAACGTAAGTGGATACTGAAGTGTTATTGGAAAGTGGAGAATATTGTTGAGGTTCAACGAGGTTGGTGAGTTGAATTTGGTGCACCACCGCCAACAAGGCTAACAATAACAAAACTCCGAGACAATCACAGATGGATAGGACGAAGAGGAAGTGCTATGGAGTTCCTTCCTCGATCTCCCGACTTAACCCCTCTCGACTTTTACCTTTGGGGAACTTCAAAGAACACGGTGTACGCCACAAACGTACAAACACTGACGGAATTAAGAGATCAGATGGAACATTCCATCAATGATATCATTCCATTAGCTACAATCCAGTCGGTATGTGGCTCTATTCGACGTCGGTGTTGGGAGTGTACTGTGGCAGAAGGTGACTTTTTAAATAAGTACAGCCTAGTGGATAAATATTTAGACTTAAGTCATAGTTGAGCACGTGATTAGCACATCCCATGGGTATACCTCCTACCCTATTTTCATTCAGAAGGGACAGATCCAGTCCTATCTGCCTTGACTCTCACAAGTCAGTAAAAGTACCTGATTTTGCAACCGATCATCATCCGGTACAGTTCCTACGGAGCAGATAAAAACCTTTTTGCACCCGACTGTACGGGCTTAAGGAAGTTTAAAGAATAAAATACAACAAATCTTATATTTCTATCTCATTTCGTTGCTGAGTTATAGCGTTTCAAAGAGCGTATACATCAATTTGGGACAGCCTGTTTATAAAATTCTCTGTATGTCTGTCTGTTCGCTATGCATTCCAAAATGCCCGGACCAATATTGATGAAATTTTGCATGGCAATTCAGGTTGACCCAGGGAAGGTTTTAGGCAGGTCAAATTGTTCCGAGTCAATTTATGGTGGAGATATAACGGTAACCAACGAAGCGCTCAAGAGATGGCACCAGGCAAAACCACCTAGACAGAAGGCCTGATAACGGAAACGTCATACATTGTTACATAATCATTAGTCGACCATTGTTAATCCTATTTCTGCCAATAACAAGCTCTTAATTTGGTCGACTAATGATTATGTAACAATGTACGACGTTATTGGTAGAAATAGGATTAACAATGGTCGACTAATGATTATGTAACAATGTACGACGTTTCTGTTACAGGCCTTCTGTCAAGGAGGTCTTTCACCAGGAAACACCAAGCAACAATATAACCTTCATTGTTCCCAACAAACGAAAAAGTACTGATTGCTAAAATCCAAGAAGTTAACAGCGAAGGTTTACATTGTTGCTTTGACTAAGAAGATGAGGTAATTTTCAATGTCATGGCCTGTCTTTTTCGTTAGCTACGATGTTTGCCTTAATGATTCACGTTTTAAGGAAGATATTTATAAAAAGTAATAAACAAATAAATAAATAAAAATCATTAATATTTCTTTTTTTATTAAAATCTATGGAGAGATGTAAGAAATTTTTATAAAACAAATAAGAAAATATACAACTTCTAGGGCGTGCAGCTGTTCAAACCTTTGCTGAAAAAGTGAAGGTACTTTCCCTAATGAGCTAATAACTAGAGAAAATTCATTTTTCATATAGTTTTTGTAATGTAGTAACTTCCTTTAGAGAAGTTATAAATAATGTTTATAGACCATATTAAAAAATTATAAAGATCTCAACTGATTGTGTGAGAGGGCAATATTTGTAAAAATTAATTTACAGAGCAATGATCCTGGGTATGCTCAAAATGAACAATCATCGTTAATAATATAAAAAACTATTTCAAATTGTAGTACTAATATTATTATTTATGAATCTAATACCGTAAAAGAAAATATTGAATTAAATTCGATTGAACTTTTAAATTCAGATGAAGCAATTTTACAAATTGCTGATAGAAACTGCCGGAGATTCATAAAATAAATGTAACGTTGTCTAAAGAAAATTATTGTAATCGTTTAGAAATGTTATTTTTAGCATACGAAGACTTTGTGGAAATGACAAAACGAAATGTTCTAACAGAAAATAATACAGTTCTAAAAGTCTCATCCTATTGATTTACAACGAAAGAAAAAAAATTATGATGTTTTAAGAGAAAATTTCTCAGTAGTGAAAACAGAAGATGATGGATGGGTCATGTCTATTCCGTTCGTTATCGTTATGTTTATTTGGGATATAAGAATTACATAAGTGCTTTAGAATGTTATGTTGTTATAGTTTTTACAAAAATTGCTTATACTTTGAACACCCTGACAGAATAACTTTTTTACTTGAATATGCAAGTGTAGTAGAATTAATAAATAATACTGCAACATTAAAACTTGGGGAAATGAAGCGCATACAAAAGCGATTGCAATTGCAGCTACAAGAGATATTTAAGTTTATAAAGAAATAAAAGGTGACGACATGAGTAAAAGAAAGACTTTAAGGGAATTACAAGATAGATGTGATTCATGACTATTGAATAAAAATTATTTCTTGTTTACAAAAAATACTTTCAACATTGGGTTATAAGGTAAAAAAAAAAAAAAAAAAAAAATATTTCCTGGTCCCCCTTTTGAGATATTTAACCTTGAAATCAGCAAAAATGAAAAATTTCCCAAATTTGAGCTCAGATAAAAGAGGAACGGTGCCAACTCCAAATATTTTTTCAGTATAGGTAATAACTACTTTACCCATAGGATTCACAAAAAAATTTATAACTTTTAATTCCATTTCCCAGTCATCTTCATATGTCGTCAAAACTGAGAATTTCGCTCGCGAATATTGCTGATTTCAAAGTCGATTAAATCAAGTATCGAGAAAATTTTCAAACATCTCTATATTTTCAAAAAGCTTGTGATGCCCTTTTTACGAAACTTGAAAGAGAACTTTTTATTCTACAGGATGTTTTTGAATTGAGTACAGATTTTTTGGGAGATGATAGAGGAGGTCCTTAGAAGTATTTTTTGTCATATGAACATGGGGTCCCCGCAGCTCCGTTTACTTACAATACTGCATTGAACAATCAAATGACACCGGGACGCAAAGTGCGTTGGCAGGCCTAGATTATTTTATTTTTAACAATTAACACAAGCAATCTACTGTA
>JAHWFO010081140.1:1302266-1360371 GCA_023313115.1 Rhysida immarginata | reverse complement strand
TTTTGAGATATTTAACCTTGAAATCAGCAAAAATGAAAAATTTCCCAAATTTGAGCTCAGATAAAAGAGGAACGGTGCCAACTCCAAATATTTTTTCAGTATAGGTAATAACTACTTTACCCATAGGATTCACAAAAAAATTTATAACTTTTAATTCCATTTCCCAGTCATCTTCATATGTCGTCAAAACTGAGAATTTCGCTCGCGAATATTGCTGATTTCAAAGTCGATTAAATCAAGTATCGAGAAAATTTTCAAACATCTCTATATTTTCAAAAAGCTTGTGATGCCCTTTTTACGAAACTTGAAAGAGAACTTTTTATTCTACAGGATGTTTTTGAATTGAGTACAGATTTTTTGGGAGATGATAGAGGAGGTCCTTAGAAGTATTTTTTGTCATATGAACATGGGGTCCCCGCAGCTCCGTTTACTTACAATACTGCATTGAACAATCAAATGACACCGGGACGCAAAGTGCGTTGGTAGGCCTAGATTATTTTATTTTTAACAATTAACACAAGCAATCTACTGTAATAACTTTTAAAGTAATTTCAAGGTGCACGTGCTTGTTTGTTGAAAAGTCTTAGGACAAACTTCGTCAAGGAGATTCCATGGTATCCAATCCCTTTGTAAAATACGATTAGTCCATATGTAAATGAACTAATCGCATTCTGGGAAAGCAGTAGGTAAAGATTTGTTTTAAAAAGTTCACTTGATGTGTTAATTGTTAAAAATAAAATAATCTAGGCCTACCAACGCACACTGCGTCCCGGTGTCATTTGATTTTTCAATGCAGTATTGGAAGTAAACGGAGCTGCGGGGACCCCATGTTCATATGACAAAAAATACTTCTAAGGACCTCTTCTATCATCTCCCAAAATATCTGTACTCAATTCAAAAACACCCTGTATACTGGAGTAAAATGGTAGCCACTTTTCAAACAATGCGTCTAGAACCAAGATGGCTGAAGATCCAATAAAATAAAATAAAATAAAATAAAATAAAATAAAATAAAATAAAAATTGTTTTGTAACTTTCAGTGATAGGGTTACCCACGGTGTAAAAATAAGAAAACAGCTAAAATGGTCGAACAACTCCACCTGGTGGAGTTCTCGTGGAATGACTCCAATGACAATGAATTAATGTCTTTAAAGCATATATCCATACTACAGGGTGTTTCATAATTGGTGTCCGGTCTTTAGGTCCAAATAACCACTCAAGGGGAACAGATTGGGAGAAAATGAATAATGATTATTTGGTTTTAATGTCCCCTAATTCAGAATAAAAACATTTCGCGTCCCTGGGGGTGAAGGGATAAATTTTGAAAATTTTAATTTTGTAGGAGTAGGGGTTAGAACCCATGTTGTAGAAAGTACAATTTAGAAAGTTGTAAGGCATCATGTAAAATGTGGGTTTAGCAAAAAACCCGGTGAAAAAATCTCATCCCCTGCCCTTTATCGAGTGGGTAAAGTGAAAGGTAAGGCTAGATAATGTAGATAAAAACAGAAAAACTCATTAGAAACCTATTAGAACTTTATTACTTATTAGAAAACAATACATTTGAAAATTTCATAATGTTTTTTCCTGGGGGGAAAAGCCCGGTCGAGTTTATTAGCTTTTCATTCTCATTAATTTTCCAAATGTAGGCCCTACTAAGTTCTAATAAGTATGGTTCTAATAATCAATTATGAAACACCCTGTATATACTGATGGTGAAACAAACATTTCTGCAATTTTACCTAAATGTTTGAAAGTCATTGTTTTGAAACCAAAGTACAAACGAGATGTGAGACCTATTGAAAATTCACAAACTGTAGTGACAAGTGTTATAAATTCAAGTGTATAAATATCAGATATTAATAAAAACTAATATTTTAATAATTGTTTAACTTTATTAAGGAATTGGAGGATCGTATCTCATTTTCAAATGAACTAAGTTTAAATGAAGTGGAGCAAAAATGTGTATATGTAATTTAATAAGCATGGAAGTCACGTGGTGCCCACAACAGATTTTTATTAAAATAGATAAATGATATTAATAAATGAAATTAATAAATTAAAAAATGACGCAGAATAGTCGATTCGAAGGCAATTTGTTTTATATTATGACTTTTAATAGGCTTTCCACGTTTCAACGATATCTCCGCCTTTACTATAGTAGAACAAGTGCATCATGGGAAAACCCAGACAAAGGAAATTGATGAGAAGACTTTACTGCGCGTGTCAAAAAGATCGTTCAACTTACCTGGCGGCAGCTATACGTATTTATTAAAATGCTAACGAGTTTCGATTTTCTCAATCATCAGAGCCAGACTGAACAGGAATACGGAAACTGTATAGTTTGGGGAAGCCAAATTAAGTGGTAGCCAGTATTTCTGCCAAGAAAACCGTAACGATCAGCAAATGGAGGATCCTGGAGGAACTCAAATGTCTACAGCTACAAAAGGACTCTCTTCGGAAATTAATCAAATATCTCCACATGGAGATTGCTAATGAAGCATTTCCCTCTTATAAGCCCCTGAAACCATTAAGGATGCCTTGCAAGAGGTGAATATCATAAAAGTTCCAAACGATATCCACGAAAATCGAACAGTTAACTAGAGAATAGAACACAAACCTCAGACAGCGACTAACTACCTAATTGGCTTCCCCAAACAATATATAGCTTCATTATTCTTGTTCAGTCTATCTCTGATGATGGTGAAACCGAAACGCGTTATCATTATAATAAATACATCGTTATATCTTAAAAGTTGGACAAGATATTTTTTTGATCTTATAAATCGTTAACAAATGGTTTGGTATGGTTTGTTTGGTATTAACGTCCTTTTCAACTGCCATGGTCATTTCAGGACGGCGTTATAGGGGCCGCAAATTTTGCCTCCCAAGGGTTCTTTAACGTGCAGCCGGCAAACGACTACACGGGACCAACGGCTATACTTCCCTTCTGAAGGAAGAGCGTGATCTCAGGATTTTCCCCCTGAAAAAATCCTCGTCGTCCTCGAACCCGCACCTCGGGCATCAGAGGCGATCACGCAACCACTGAGCCACCGAGGCCGATTGTTAACAAGTACCAGAGGAGATATAACAACGCTCTCTTATTAGGAACTTTAGCAGAAAGCTACTTATAAGACTGCACGATTGGTCTGTACCACGGTCTAGAATACAATGGTCCGAAAGCTTCAATGTTAAAAAGTGGATAATGACAAAAAAGCTCAATGGCGGCACACCGAACTCTTCAAACTGGCCGTTGAATTCGTTTAATATTATGTAAGAATCATGGTCTAGATTCTGGTGCACAGCCGTAAATACAGCAAATTTCCTACAATGTGCTCTCAATGCTACCGTACGCGGCCAAGAAGTTACCTTTCGGCGCCAAGAAGCAAACGTGCACCGCTTTTTTGTCATTACCCATTTTTTAACATTGGAGCTACAATGGAGCTTTCGGACCATTATATTCTTGATCGTGCTGTACGTTTATCCGGTCATCCCCAGTTTGCAAAATAATTTGAAAACGAATTAACTTTTTCAAATTCTGTTTTCAGAAATATGAACATCAAGGTCTTAAGGACTGTATCAACTTTTCAGGCTTTTTCGTGGACCCCTTTAAGTCGAATTCACGTGCTAAAACAGTGACTGTAAAGAATACCAAGATAATGGCATATCATATAAAAAATAAAATCTTGTAAACATTCCAAGGAGGAGCTTTAGCAGTGAAGCAGAAATACGTTTATACATTTATTAAAAAGAAATTAACCCCCCTCCCGAGTAGGGGAAGGCAAGTGGCAGATCCTGCGGTCACCTATTTTTACCCCTTTATCTGCACTTTTTACCTCTCCCCAAGTTTTTTAATCAAAAAAATTGATTTTCTCGATCCTAATATGTATATTATGTAAAAAACCTCGTAACTCCTTTCTTTTTCATCATTTCCGAACGTATGATATATAACATGCCATATGTTGCCATAGTTCTAAGGACCAAATGACTGCCACCCCCGCAAATCCGACCCTCCTGGAACAATTGGGCCTAAACTTCATAGTACTGTAGATCTTGCCTAGAGGAATCTGGATACCGAATTTCACGCCTTTACGTACCTAATTATGCCCTCCCTGAATCCCACCCCCGTAATTCCGACTCCATTGTACCAATCAAAACCAAAATAAATAGTGCAGATGGGCATGACCATAGTAAGCTACATTCCGAATTTCAACCTTCTACCTCAACAAATGTAAACATTATGAAGAAAAATTCTGAAATGTTTGATACGGCCTAGCTAAGACTTTGATAGTCATATTTCTGAAAACAGAATTTGAAAAAGTTAATTCGTTTTCACGTTATCGTGCAAACGGCGGACGGCCGGACTACCGGATAAACGTACAGAAAAAGGGCGCATTCTTATACGTAGCTTTTATGCTAAAGCTCCTAATAAAATCTTGTAAACATTCCAAGTAGGAGCTGTAGCAGTGAAGCAGAAATTCATTTATACATTTATTAAAAAGAAATTAACCCCCCTCCCCCCATCGAGTAGGGTAAAGCAAGTAGCACATCCTGCAGTAATCTATTTTTACCCTTTTATCTGCATTTTTACCTCTCGGCAAGTTTTTTAATCAAAAAATTAATTTCCTCGAACGTAATATGTAGAAAATGTAAAAAAGCTCGTATTTTCTTTCCCTTCTCATCATTTCCGAACGTATGATATATCACATTCCATATGTTGCCATAGTTCTAAACACCAAGTGACTACCACCCCCACAAATCCGACCCCAATGGAACAACTGGGCCTAAACTACATAGTAATGTAGATCTTGCCTAGAGGAATCTGGATACTGAATTTCACGCCTTTACTTACCTAATTAGCACATAGATATGTTGTCCTCTCTGAGTCCCACTCCCGTAATTCCGACCCCGATGTACCAATCAAAAACCAAACTGAATAGTGCAGATAGGAAGCTACATTCCGAATTTCAACCTTCTACCTCAACAAATGTAAACATTATGAAGAAAAATTCTGAAAAGTTTGATACGGCCAAGCTAAGACTTTGATAGTCATATTTCTGAAAACAGAATTTGAAAAAGTTAATCCGTTTTCACGTTATCGTGCAAACGGCGGACTGCCGGATTACCGGATAAACGTACAGAAAAAGGGCGCATTCTTATAAGTAGCTTTTATGCTAAAGCTCCTAATAAAATCTTGTAAACATTCCAAGGAGGAGCGTTAGCAGTGAAGCAGAAATACATTTATACATTAATTAAAAAGAAATTAACCCCCTCCCCCACCCAACCGCCCCGAGTAGGGTGAGGGAAGTAGCAGATCCTGCGGTCATCTGTTTTTACCCCCTTTACCTGCACTTTTTACCTCTCCCCAAGTTTTTTAATCAAAAAAATTGATTTTCTCGAACATAATATGTATAAAATGTAAAAAACCTCGTTATCTTCTTTCCTTTTTCATCATTTCAGAACATATGATATATGTTGCCATAGTTCTAAGGACCAAGTGACTGCCACCCCCGCAAATCCGAACCCAATGGAACAAATGGGGTTAAACTTCATAGCAATGTAGATCTTGCTTAGAGGAATCTAGATACTGAATTTCACGCCTTTACGTACTAAATAGCACATAGATATGTTGTCCTCTCTGAATCCCACCCCCGTAATTCCGACCCCAGTGTGCCAATCAAAACCAAACTAAATAGTGCAGATGGACATGCCCATAGGAAGCTACATTCCGAATTTCAATCTTCTACCTCAAAAAGTGTAGAAATTATGAAGGACTGACATAATAAAACCAACAAGTTGCTCCATTCTTCCGCTACTTAATAATTTAGACTATGAGGACGGAGCAATATTATTCTCTTATTCTGTGCTATGAGCACTTGAACAATCGTGCGTCGACAAAGCGATTTCACGTGCGCGCGCTGATGTCAGTAATGCTTAAAAGATGAACAGAAAGTAACAATGTATTCCTTCTTGACAAATCGATTGTTATATGACATGCCATTAGCTTGGTATTCTTTACACTCACTGTTTTAGCACGTGAATTCGACTTGAAGGGGTCCACGAAAAATTCTGAAAAGTTGATACGGCCGAGCTAAGACTTTGATAGTCATATTTCTGAAAACAGAATTTGAAAAAGTTAATCTGTTTTCAAGTTATCGTGCAATTGCTGCCGGACGGACGGACGGCCGGCCGGATAAACGTACAGACCAAGGATGCATACCTATAAGTAGCTTTTATTCTAAAGCTCCTAATAAGAATCGATTCGTCAAGAATGAATACACTGTTACTTTCTGCTCATCTTTTAAGCATTGTTGACATGGGCACGCGGACGTGATAATCGCTTTGTCGGGACTCAATCACTAAATTATTGTTCTGCGTTGAGCATAAAAATAGACGTAAATTTGGAAAGAATTAAATGAATTTCCGTTATTAGGAGCTTTAGCATAAAAGCTACTTATAAGAATGCGCCCTTGGTATGTACGTTTCATCGGCCGTCCGCCGTTTGCGCGATAACTTGAAAACGGATTAACTTTTTCAAATTCTGTTTTCAGAAATATGACCATCAAAGTCTTAGCTCGGCCGTATCAACTTTTCAGAATGTGTCGTGGACCCCTTCAAGTCGAATTCACTTGCTAAAACAGTGAGTGTAAAGAATTCAAAGATATTGGCATGGCATATAACAATCGATTTGTCAAGAAGAATACATTGTTACTTTCTGTTCATCTTTTAAGCATTACTGACATCGGCGCGCGCACGTGAAATCGCTTTTATCAACGCACGATTGCTCAAGTGCTCATAATCTATAAGCTTATTATTAAGTAGCGGAAAAATGGAGCTACTTAATGGTTTTATTTTACACACGATTTGAATGACCCTTCATAATTTCTACATTTTTTTGAGGTAGAAGGTTGAAATTCGGAATGTAGCTTACTATGGACAAGTGCACCTTCACTATTTAGTTTGGTTTTGATTAGCCCACTAAGGTCGGAGTTTTTGGTGGTGAAAATTAGAGGAGTCCAAAAGGTCTAGGTGTATTTATGCATATAAAGGAGTGTAATTCGGTATGCAGATTCCTATAAGCAAGAAATCCATTATATAAAAAAAAAATTTTTCCCGAGGTATCCATGCCTCCCTGACTCGGTGGCGAAGATGCATCGAAAAGCAGGGGGACTATATTGAAAAATAGTGTACTTGTTCCACCTCTGTCTGTAATAAAGGAGCTGTATAAAAATATTTATGGTTTTCATTTGAGTGACCCTCGTAAGTAGAATAAGAATGGAGCTACTTATTGGTTTTATAATTTCTACATTTTTTTGAGATAGAAGGTTGAAATTCGGACTGTAGCTTACCATGGGCATATCCATCTGCACTATTTAGTTTGGTTTTGACTGATATACGTGGGTCGGAATTACGGGGGTGGGATTCAGAGAGGGTAATATATCTATGTGATATTTAGGTACGTAACGGCGTAAAATCCAGTATCCAGATTCCTCTAGGCAAGATCTACATTACTTTGAAGTTTAGGCCCAATTGTTCCAGTGGGATCGGATTTGCGGGGTTGGCAATCACTTAGTCCTTAGAACTATGGCAACATATGGCATGTGATATATCATACGTTTGGAAATGATGAGAAAGGAAAGAAGATACGAGGTTTTTACATATTTTACATATTACTTCGAGAAAATAAATTTATTGATTAAAAAAAACTTGGGGAGAGGTAAAAAGTGCAGATAAAGGGGTTAAAATAGATGACTTGCCTTATCCTACTCGGGAGGCGAGAGGTGGGATTAATTTTTTTTAATAAACGTATAAATGTATTTCTGCTTCACTGCTAAAGCTCCGCCTTGGAATGTTTACAAGATTTTATTTATTAATAATTTTAGGTAGACTTTAAAATTTTTTTCCTTATTCTGCAGAATGTGCTTTTAAAGTTTTTTTTCCTTATTCTGCAGAATCATCGATCGCTAAATATAATCCATTCCAAGAATGTATTCTTTTATACGAAGAATATACAAAGCCCTAAACCCTTCAGGGAGAAGTCTTTGAAGATACTGCAACAAAAGTGTTGTTCCCTAAAAGTGTTTTCATGTCCGCTCAGCGCTCATTAATGTGAAGCTTTAATTTTGTTGGTCATTCATTTTACACAATGGCAAAACAAATACTCACGGGGTTGAGAAGAAAATTAAAAATTTTGCACATTCATCGATAATCATTCATAGTTCCGAATGATATAAGAGCACAAGGTTGTTTATATTAACTCTGAGTTGTTTAGAATTGAAACTTAAACAGAATTGGTTTTAAGTACTCTTATCTTCATAGGGGAGAAAATGAGGATGAATGCCAAAATAAGGGAGTGAAGGGTTTTGATCTTCTTCCCCTAATCCCACCCCCAAGTTGAAAAGTTAAAAAATTAATTTAGGGTCGTAGGGGGAGTAGAACCTCTTGAATAATGTTATTTTTGATTCCACGAAGTAGTCAATTCTCATGCTGCCGACTAAAGCTAATATCTTCGGTGTTGCTCGGGAACTTTCTTGATGAAATTTTGCAATGTCTGACTGTGAATATACAGTAAAAATGAACACAAAAAAAACTTACAATTAATACAGTAAAAATTAATGGTCAACTATGGCCCTCTAGCAGTTCTATACGGCTTCACTCTGTGTGTAGCTGAGTAAGTTTTACATAGTACCGGAGAAGTCACACCTGATGAAGGGAAGTCGACCACGCAGAGAAAGACAAGGCTTCAGGGCAATTTTCGAAATATCGTGCGAGTTTTGACCAAATAGCCAACAACGGAGTTTATGAGGTTGCATTAGCGCTTGGGGGGATGGAGCAGGTGCATTAAATAGAAAAATGCATTGACCACTGCTCTAAAAATATCCTAGATCCCTTGTAGAGCAAACAATAATGGGTAAATTTGGGTATCCGTTGTATCGTCGAAGTTCAACCCAGCAGGGCGAGTTCACATAAAGTAAGATTACGTTCATTCGCGTCAAATTTTGGAATTGTTGAAATTTTAGATAAACAACTTTTTTTATGATTTCTTATTCAGCATCTGTTATTAACAAGTTTAGAATAAGTTAATTTGTGATAATGAAACTACAGGATTAGCAAGAAATGAGTTTCCCATTTGAGAGGGCTGTAGAATGCGTTCTATTGGTCCAATTGAGATAAAATTTGAACAATAGATAATTCAAATGATGCGCTTGATATTTATTAAATAAAACATTTTAGTACAAATATTCACCAATAGATGGCGCTCTAATACAAATGGTATTAAAGCTCTGTATATACAAATATCGACAACTGACGCCATTTTTGGCCTTTTCGTAGGTTCACTCACTATAGACTGCTTATTAAAAATCAAAAATCACTCGTTTTTTATATAATTTATGTCTACTTACGATGAACGTTAAATTACATAAAAACGAGTGATTTTCGAGAATTTTAATAAGCAGTTGAGCCTACAAAAAGGCCAAAAATGGCGAAAATGGCTTCAGTTGTCCATATTTGTATAAACAGAGCTTTAAATGGTATTTTATTGCATGTATGGAAAATGTGAAACATGTGTATTACAGCGCATGTGTATCAGCATTATTCTTCGGATAAAAAGAGAATAAAATCTCGCCAAGATAAATAAGAAAGGATCATTTTTCCTTACAAGTATACTCGTTGCTTTCCGCTTACTTCAAGTCTCAACATTAATACAATAATGGCACCCACAGTTCCATCTATTTCAACTTCTGCTGTACAACCCATGACAAAAAGTGTGAACTCAGGCTTATATTATCACACGCCCAGTAAAAGAGGAGGCAGTAGCAGTGAAACAAACAAGTTTATTATACTAACACTCAGTGTACATGAACATGTGCTTATTGTCAATGTACTTACGAAAAAACATTCCGTTTTGACGAATTGTTTCAGAAATTATTAAAGAATGTAAGTACTCCCTCCTTGGAAAAAAATGAGAACTCACCCAGCTCTAGGAAATTTTGTTGTTCCTTATACACAATCTTGGTGAAACTTTTCTTCTGAACGTCGCCAGATGAAAATACCTTGGCTGTCTCCTTGACCAATGCAAACTCTGGATTCGTCGCTGAAGATAATGTTCTTCCATTGATCGATACAGCCCAATTTACCTTTGATTTCGCCCAATGTAAGCGGTTTGATCTCTGCTACTTGGTTAGGTTTGGATTTTGCTTTGCTTTGAGGTATTGGAACCCAGCCTCCTGCAAGCGATTCCGCAATGTTCGATCACATATTTGAATGCTTGCTTGCCGTACTTTAGCATTCATTTGTTTTGATGTAGCTTTACGATCTTCCGTGCATACTGCTTTGATAACGCGTTCTTGTCGCCTGGAGGTTTTACGTGGTCTTCCAGGACGTGGTTTGTTATCAACTGTTCCATTGTTTTGAAACTTTCTACACATTTTTGACGACACAGCAGTCTGGGATCGGCCAATGCATTTTGCTATCATTGGTGTATTCATTCCTCTCTCTGCATGGTGAACAATTTGCTTTTTGATGTCTGTGTTCATTTCTTTTCTTAAAGCCATTTTATAAACCTAACGTGATCACCTCTGCTGCTGTCAGTAGCAACTAAGATACTCTTTCTGCTCATTTGATATGCATTGTCCAGGAACAGCCTATTTTTAGTAGTGGATAGCATCACCGAGTTCTCATTTTTTCCCCTTAGAGCTGGGTGAGTTCTCATTTTTTCCAAGGAGGGGGTACTTACATTCTTTAATAATTTCTGAAACAATTCGTCAAAACGGAATGTTTTTTCGTAAATACATTGACAATAAGCACATGCTCATGTACACTGAGTGTTGGTATAATAAACTTGTTTGTTTCACTGCTATTGGCTTTTCTTGTACTGGACATGTGGAGATATGTGCCTGAGTTCACATTTTTTGCCAGGGGTTGTAGAAGGTCAATTTACCACTTAGGTGAATTCGTAAAGTCAATTTCACAAATCAAGGGGTTTTTTTTTCTCTCACAACTTTGATCAATAGTTGACTGCTTCACCATAAAATGAGTAACATCTTGCTGGCAGTATTCTATTTGCATTAACAGTTATTATTAGAAGCTTTAGCAAAAAAGTACTTATAAGAACACACGCTTGATCTGTACGCTTATCCGGCCGTCCGCCGTTTGCAGGATAATTTGAAAACGGGTTAACTTTTTCCAATTCTGTATTCAGAAATATTACCATCAAGATCTTAGCTTTTCAGGATTCTTCGTGGACCCCTTCAAATCGAATTCATGTGCTAAAAGAGGGACTGTAAAGAATATCAAAACAATGGCATGTCATACGAGAATAACAATCGATTCGTCAAGAATGAATATACTGTTACTTTCTGTTTATCTTGTAAGCATCGTTAATGTGAGCACTCGAGCGCGAAGATCACCTTGTCGACGCACGATTGCTCAATTGCTCATAATCTATATTGTTAAGTAGCGGAAGATTGGAGCTATATACTTATTGGTTTTACAATGTCCGTCTGTCCCCTGCATTTTTTGAGATACAAGGTTTAAATTCGGAATGTAGCTTACTATAGGCATGTTTATCTTCAATATTTAGTTTGGTTTTGATTGACCCACCGATGTCGGAGTTTTAGGGGGTGAGAGTTAGAGGGGACCAAAAGGAGTGAAATTCTGTCTGCAGATTATTCTAGGCTGCAAGTCCCACGTAAGATCATGCGGGACTTGAACGAAGAGACTGATGTAATTAGGTGATTGTCGTATAAAACCATGGGATCTTCGGAAATGTTTCGTTTATTAAGTTGGAAGAAAAAGATAAGATTTGTTTTCTCAATGTTAACTGTTAAAGAATTTGTTCATTCCATTGTTTCAAAGTTAATAAAGCAGTGTTCATATCTGCTAAAACTGAGCTACATTAAGATTAGAGAAAAGCAAGGTGGCATCGCCTGCGTAGAAAAGAGATAAAACTGGGGTTAAAATTATTGGAAGGTAATTTATATATACAGGATGTTCATAAAATGAGGATAATAATTACATAGTGTGATTCCATGCGTCAATCTAAGCAAAAAGTTCCTTATCGAAAATGTCTAAAACTCAAAATTGAGTGTCTAAAAAAATGATACCGTTACATCATATGTGAATTTTCTGCATCAGCACTTCACTTAATGAACACTTTTCTGCACTATGGCACGAGAAAACTGCAGCAGTTGTTGAGATTAAGTGACGTTTTCCACCAGCTTCGCGGAAACTTCGCGTGACGTTTAGACCCTTAAAATTTGAGTTTTGAAAAAGTTGCATAAGGAACTTTAAACTTGTTATCATCCAAAGGACCATGCTAGGTACTTATTATCCCTCATTTTTATGAACACCCTGTATATTGAACAACAGGGACAGATAGGATAGATTTGTGGGGGACTCCTCGATTTCTAGATATTATCGCAGATGAGTGATTAGCATGGGACAGATAATGTTGTCGTTAGTTAGTAGGCTTGTTAACCAGGATAGTGGGGGCGGGGGGGGGGGGGGCTCGAATATTATAAACAGCTGATAGTTTATGCAGGAGAGGGAAATTGAAAAGTTTTCAAAGGCCTTTCAATAGTCGACAAATATCGCCCCTACAAATTTATTTTTAGCCATTTCGAAAGAGGCAAATTCAGTCAGCTCAAAGCAAGTCGTTTCAGTGTTCCGCTTCGGGACTAATCCATGTTGATTTGGATTTATAAGGTTTTAAAGAAAAAAACAAATTGGGAAAAACATAGATAAAATGTTTTCTCGAAGATTTTAGCAAACACAGGAGGCGCTGAAATTGGACGATAATTCTTATAGTTCTTGATATCCCCTTTTTTAAAAATTGGGCAAATTCTATTAAGTTTTAGATAAGATGGCTAACAACCGGAGCTTAATGAGTAATTAAATATGTATGAAAGAGGGAAAGTCAGTGCTTGTTTTAAAGGGATTATTATGTCGGAACGAATATCAAGTGGATCTGGAACCGGGAATGCTTTGATATGAGAAACGATGTCTAATACTTCTTCCGGTGTGATGGGTACAGCAAAGAACGTGTGTTATTATTGAGAATTTCATATGGATAGGTTATATTATTCGTGGACAGAGAAATGGAGTCATCTGAGGTAGGCAAAAGCGCTAAAAGAAATGGAGACGCTGGGATGTTCGGAGGGAAAAAAGGGGAATAATATTGGTTAGAATTTTTTGTTAGGTTAGTTAATTCGTGCCATTTATCTTTGCATTAATATAAATGCTCAAATAAATTTTTATAGTAATGAGTTTTTGCTTGATTTATTTGATATTTAACTTTTTTCGAAAACTTTCTAAAGGATTGTATTGAATGAGGGGTTGGGTTACGCCGAAGTTTTCGATATAGTTGATTTTTCTTTTTAGATAGTAATCACACATGTGAGGTTATCCATGGTTTATTTATTTAAAATGATTGTATGGGATTCTGTTGGGGATTATGCGTAAAATAACGATTATAAGCTAAACTGAGTTAAAAAAAAGTGTAAATAAATGGTCGGTAGGTTTAAAAATGGAAAATAAAACAGGCCAATTAGTTAATATTAAAATGATTCAAATGCCATAATACGAGCAGAGGAAACAGTCCGAAATTTAAAGGCTGATTTAGGTCTTTGAGATTTAGTGATCTGAGTATTAAATAAAATAAGTAATGGGAAATGATCCGATACTGGAACATCGATGGTATGATTAAATTCTGGATTTGTAAAACAGATGTCAATAGATGAATAGGAGCAGTGTTGTACGGAAAAATGTGAAAATGATTGGGAAGTGGCGACTAATCCCGAACGAAGAAAATTTATGAAAATTGACATTAAGGTCGCCTAAAGAATTATATTCATACCTAATCTCTGCATATCTAGTAATAGATTGGAGAGGAAGGAACTAAACGTCTGTAGTTGTCCTGTGGGGGGACGGTAAACTACAATAATTTCATACTTAGAATTAAGATGTATTGTTAGGATCTCATAATTAGTAGTAACCAAAGTGCATGCTTTAAAAGTATCTTTGTAATACAGATATAGTCTCCCTCCCCTTTTATTAACTCGATTAATGCTGATTATATTGTAACCAGAAATTTGTGGGGGGGAGGGGGGGGATGTCGTTGGAATGGTAAGTCCAAGTTTCTGTTAAAATAATCAATTTAGGAGCGAATACAATATTATCGAGGGTAGTATGTAAAATACTGAAATTTGAATTGATGCTCTTAATATTAATATAAAATAAGTTCTTTTTTAATAATGTAAGTTGTATTCCATTTAAAATAGTATTTAAATTTGGAAGGGATATTGGATAAGAGGAATTCATTATAATAAGTTGTGCATATTAAACTGCGATCTACTAAAGGAGAGTAATTTAATAGGTAGGGTATGGAAAAATAAATATAAAGTAAAAGTGAGTAAAGATTAAATAGTTTATGGATGTCGGAAATTAAGGCTAAAGAGGTTAAGTAGAAAAGATAGAGTTTAAATAACCAAAAATTTAGATAGAAGAACCGCAAGAACGAAAATTAAAACAAGATAAAGAGTAGTAAATTAAACCGACAAGACACTAAATAAAGCGTCTGGACGGCATAGGCGAAAATGAATAAAATGGATATACCTAGGTTAAATTATTCGAGGCTAAAAAAAAAGTGGGACCTCATAACTACAAAACATAATATACAAAATTAGGATTGAAGGCAGGTGGTGTCTTTTATAAGGTAAACTACATAACGGATAATAAACAGAACGACTCAAGAAAGCAGACATCGACTGCAATTAAATCATCTATAAGTGTTCAAAATTAATACATAGTCAATATGTCTCAATAATTAAAAGTAACTAGTAGTACTTCAAAGATGTAGAGTTGATAGTCCATTTGAGTGTAAGTTAATAAATGAAAAGAAATGTCTTGAGGTTCAATGAAGTTTGTCCAAGTCGCTGATGGTTGATAGCAATATTGATTTACCTCGTGGGTCTTTAGCAAAGATACGGCCTCCAAACCTCCAGGCGTTTCCAGGGCCTACTCGGGATTTCGCCTCCCGCAAAAGATGGCATCGTCCGACCGTTAAGTCCTCCAAAATAATTATCGGTGAATCACGGACTTTTCTTCTATTTTTATTAATAGTCACGTAAATAGGAGTTAAGTCGAACGACGGTTGGTCGGTTGGAGCGCGTAGCTCGATTTCCTAGCCGGTGGATAGCCATAATGTTTTGATTGGTGATCGGAATACTGAGGTTAGTTTTAATTAATTCAGTAAATTTATCTATTAAATTTTCTGAAGGGTCTTCAGGAAAACCAAACACTCGAATATTCGATCATCTGGAGTGTTGTTCGAGATCGTCTAGATGCTGGTTGAAAATATCGATACGTGATAAATTATTAATAAATAAATTAGAATGAAGAACATTTACCTTGGTCTTTAACTCAAGAAGTTGTTTATCCAGTTGAGATTGTTGGAAGGCAATCGCCTCCATTGTCTGAAGGAGGAGCTCAAGCTGTGTAGAAATAATGGTGAAACGAGCCTCCAAGTTTTCCATAATCTTGTCAGTAATAAGAGCGTTCATCGTTGGAGATTCGTGAAAATAAGACGCAACAGTTTTATCCACTAATTGAGTAATTGAATCTTCAGATGAAAGTTTGGAGATGGTTGATTGCACAGAGGTGGTAAGTTTTAAATTTGGTTTTGGCATCCTAAATTATCGTTCAATGCTTAAATAATTAAAAGAGCTAAGAAGAAATTTAAATTTTGCTTAGTTATACATTCAACTTGTGTTGAAGACCAGGTAAATTGTCTGAGACGTTGCCGTCACGGGAGCGTAGTAATTTGCGACTGTCATGAACGGTGGTTACAAAAAAAATTAGTAATAATTATAAAAATAAAAGCAAAAATTTCAATGGACTGAAAGCATCAGTTTCTTATTCTTGCTAAATTCTTTACTTACAAAAAGACCAACGAGCTCTGAAGATTGGCGATTGTTTGAATGAATTTATCGATGTCATTCAACCTAGGACGATTAATACTATTAATCGTCTTAGATTCAAAGTCCTCTTGATTGGTATCTATTTGTCTTGCTCAAATTTCTAAATGATCAGTTAGGATTGAGTACAAATCTATTTTAATTTATGATGCTTGATTAATAATGCAGCTTCCTTTGCTTCTCAATCTAATTTGAGAATATCTAATTAGCTAATTATTTGTTTAATGTTGGAGATCTGCCTTAAAAATTCCTGTATAAATCGATTTTTCAAGTAGGGATTGACACAACTTTCCATAAATTACTCTGACATGTTTGGATTGCCTGTGTGCTTGGAACGGTATTTTCGTTAAAAAAAATAATTTGCTTTGATGAATTTCGAACAGTTCACCGTAGACAAAGAATTTCCATGAGATCTTCGCGAATAATTTTGGCAATTTTCTTCCATGCTTTCCGAAGAGCGTTGATTATTTCAGTCGGGCGTTGAAGAGGTATAAATTGGGGCTCTGCGCAGGTCAATAAATTTCTTTTTCTAACCATTCATACACACACACACACACACACACACACACACACACACACACACACCTAGCATAAATATACAAACACCCACATTACTTTGTGGCAAGCAAAATTGCCATGCTGTTACAGAAATAGTCCAATCCCAAACTGTTGCTACAATGTTGGCTGTGCAGAATTGTAGGAAACAATTTGAAAACAATTGTCCAAACTGTTAAGTTGCAGACGGCATACTTTTATTACAGGAACGAGTTAGTTCAAGACAATTCGTGAAAATGAGTCCCTTACCAGTACACCCCCTCCTCATTCCCCATCTGATTGCCAGAAATGGTATCGACATTCGTCGCTCCATAAGACAAGTTTCCGTTATTCCATGGCCTAATTTCGGTGATCTATACGCCTTCTAAACGTCGCTTCGTATTCATTCTACTGATGTGGGGCTTATAAGCAACAGAACGACCATGGAAACGTAGAGTCGTCAGTTCCAGCGAATAGTGATTAAACTGGCGATACTTGAAGTGCCAATTGTTTCTGCTTGAAAATCTCACGATCTCTGACTGTCAGTTTCTTTGCCCTAGCACTTGG
Organism: Rhysida immarginata; assembly: GCA_023313115.1. Classification (NCBI taxonomy): domain Eukaryota; kingdom Metazoa; phylum Arthropoda; class Chilopoda; order Scolopendromorpha; family Scolopendridae; genus Rhysida; species Rhysida immarginata. The sequence goes on along the minus strand of JAHWFO010081140.1, from coordinate 1,343,296 downwards.
TGATTTCACTGAAGTTCCTCCTTGAGATTTCAATTTGACAATGATGTCATTTACAGTAGAATGGAATATTTACAGAATGACAGAAATCTCGCATATTAACATGATGTTATCCTGCTTATATTCATACTCGTACAATCAATAAGTTCGGAGGAGAGAGGAGATATTTGGAGGAGAGAGGAAATATTTGACCGTGACGTAGAGGCACATATGACGCGAGATGTGGTAAGGAGGAAGCAGCTCCACAGTGCAGGGTTTCTCCAAGCTATGCGTGTCGGTGAGCTGTTGTTGTTCGGGTTCGTCGGAAGCAGGAATGGGACGACAGTGAAAGGACCGGAAAGGATGAGGATGAATAAGGAGAAGTACACACAGATCCTGGCTCGCCTTCGTGATGCTCTCGCCGGAAACGCCCAGAACTCTGGAAAAGCAAGGATTGGTTAATGCAACATGACAATGCCCCCGAACATCGGTCTTTCATGGTGCAGGCTGAACTGGTCAAAATGGGAACGTCAACCCTTCCACGCCCTCCCTACTCACCAGATCTCGCCCTATGCGACTATTACCTGTTCTACCGTCTGAAAAACTGTAACTCAAAGAATGCCGTTTCAAGAAAGAATCTGAGGTTCAGGAAGCAGCGACGACCGCCCTGAAATCCATCTCCTCCAAAGGTTTCCAGGAATGGTTTCAGCAAATATACTTGCATTGGCAGAAGTGCATAGTTAGAGGAAGTGGGTACCTTGAAGGTGGCTTGTGTGTAACAATACATCATATGCGTCAGGAAAGCCAGTCTCCATTTTTAGGGTCATAAGAGCGAAAGGCGGGCCTTCGGCATATTGATTTCATATCAGCGTAAGGAGTAGTTGATACTGGTGTCCGGTCAAAAAATAAAATTTGGAGAAAACCTCTTATCGTTTTCTTTATTTTTAGAACAACTGAAATTCAACTCATTCTATCGACGATCTTTCTGAATTTTTACGATATTTGCTTGGGCTTTTTCTAAGAGTAGATCAATACAATTGGCTAATAAATGATGCAAAAGTCATTCTGGTAAAGCTTGTGCATGCGCAGTTAAACATTTAGTAAAACACTCATAATTCATCAAATATATTTAATATTTTAATATTCTGATTGCAGGGTATTGTCTCCACTGTACCATTGTCAAGTTTCCTGAAAATGACGTTGCATTGGGTTAAAAACCCTGCATGTTATAAACAAAAAACTTACAAAAAATTTCTATTTTTTTAAAGAAACCTTTATATCTCCGTGAATATACGTGCTATTCTCATACAAATGAACACAGATAAGTAAAAGAAGCCTCCTAATCATAGGCTATACTATAACAACGCATTTCAAACATTATTTTTCACAGGGTGATCCCAAACATTATTTTTTTGTTCAATTTGCTGCTGATCCCTTATTTGCCTTCGGGACAAAACCTTCGCTGAAATATATGAACATTCTCTTTACACCCATGAAATTCAGGATAATTCATCTAGTATTTTTCTAAATATTTGACAAAACATCTAAAATCAAAGGTGTTTATATTAGAAAAAATCAAAAAGACTTTAGTCAAAGTTTCAGCATCGCATTTGTTAGTAGCATAAATTATTTATTTACACTCTAACGTTACAAAAGTCGACTTTCGCCTTTCTTATGGCATCTTCAGTTGTTATTATACATTTTAGCAAGGATTTTATATTATTGTTAAGAGAAAAACGTTATTACTTTGTGACGTAATTGCCATTGTTAAGAATTATTATTAATTTTTTTGTCATTCATGGCCATATCACTAACAACTTCATCAACTCAAGTCTTCCTTCAGCAATAATAAACTGATATTGCTGAGAAAAGGAACACTTGGCTGCAACAATATAAGCTCATTATTGCTGAAGGAATCCTTAAAAAAAGAAAGAACTGCCATTAAGAAAGTTGTTAGTGATATGGCCCTCAGTCTTCACCAATCTTTTTTATGTTTTTATTTTTATATATTAAGTCTTGAACAAAAAAATAATGTTTGGGATCAGTAAATGTTTCTTTCAGTAATTGGTTAAATAATAAATTAGTGTCATTGTCTTCCATATTATTTACTATTGTATGAAGGTAGTATTTGTTCATAATGAAAATTAACATATTTTCTATTACTAACATTCCTCTTTTATCATTGCTACTATAAATGATTTTACATATATCTACCCTTTTGCCTAGACTGCGTTTAGTATTTAGTATTTCTTTGAAAACTTTGAACTTGTCCTACCAGTTTTTATATAATAATCGTTTTCCTTAAAAAGTATATTATGAAGCGTTTATATTACTTTGCCCATCCCCTGTATATAAAGAATAGTGTGTGCGCGTTTGTTTCTTATACTAATCTACAGTTTTATTCCGATCTTGATAATATTTTGCACACTTGATCTTCACAGCAAGAGGAAAGTGTTTGAAATTTTGCCATCTCTACCTGAGTTTTCGAAAAAATAATAATTATCGATAATAATCGATATTCAAAATGATGGCAGCGCATACTAATAGGAGGTATCCCACCAACAATATCCACGGAATATTGATTTTTGCTTTCTGGTGGCTCAATTTGATGTTTGATTTTTAACAATTTATGTCTCTCTCAATGTTTTCCTTTTTTTGATCCTTTTGTATTGTTTAATAACAGTTAAAAAATGAAAGGGTTAGTAGTTTTTAATATTTTTACTGACTTTAAAAATTACGTGTTTTTTACTGAATATGACAAACTTTAATTTAAATGTTTTACAGGAATTTTAAAAATTTTAATTTCAAGTTTAATTACTTTTACTGCATTTAAGATTACACAGATGCCTTATTTTTCTAAGTTAAAGTTTTAATTTTTACTTTATTTATATTTACGCAAAGGTCGAGCACGTCTCCGCGCCGTTACTCTTTTCTATTTTTGGAATTTTTTGGAGGTTTTATTAGTAAAGAAGACAGGACAGAGTAAAGGAAGAGAAGGAGAGATGGGGGTCTTCTCTTTCTTCGTTTAGTAGTAATGATGGGCGATACTAAGGTATAGAGTATTGGGTATCGAATGTTTGTCAGTATCGAATCCCAGTGTATCGAATATTTTATTGTACTCGATACTATCGGAAATTTAGTATTCGATACCAAAAACCATTGAGTAAAGGCAGCATAAACCGAGGGCCCTAGCTATGCTGATTTTACTGATTTAACAGGCTTTGCGCTCAGTGCCTAAAGTTTTGTCTACGCGAATTTTGTCTTTACAACCTACATGATGAGCAAGATACTGACAAACAACCAACTGAATAATGTCTGGGGCGGGACTGACTATATGTACAGTCTTCTTCATGGATTGCTTTTGCACTTAATTATGCCACAGTAATGTTGTTTTATTCTCTGCTTATTAGCGATTGTGTGAAACGCTTGCAGGTTCAAGCGCCAAGGAAAAAGTACAGATTACGGAACTGGAAAGTGAAAGCACTGAATTATCTGCATTTATGCAGTTCACATTATATGTTGCTTAATTTACGAGCAGCAACTTGTGAAGACCAACATTCAGGAGCGTTTTAAAGTGTGCATAACATATTCCAGCGCATCATTAGCAAATCTTGATCGTCTTGATGATCCACCTCTACTGGAAAGATAGCAAAGCCAGCTTCCCTGAATTGTATTGTCTGCAAAAAAGGTTTCTATGCATTCTTACCACCAGTCCTGCACGTGGTGGCCACATAATGGAGATTCGTGGGACTGGTGGTGGTCTCTAGAAGCGTTGCCAACCTGAATTATCTTATTTGATGTTTGAAATTATCATATTTTTAAGAAAAACTTTTTAAAAGCAAGAAAAAAACTTTGATTTTCTAATACTCAAATCTTTCTACACGCACGTTGGAATAACGCAAGTAAAAACAGGCAATGACATCGACGCATTATAAAGTAGATCATGAAATTATAGTACATACGGTGTAATAAAATTATTTTTATATAGACAACTTACTACTTGGATGAAGAACTAATAACCCTTTCTGAGATAAAGTGCTACTACTGTTTTGGCTGGTAATTGTCAATTTATAAATAATTAAATTGTAGACACTGCTGTGGCCCATTATAAAACACAACTAATCACATAAAATTGCGACTATAACGGCCAATAACATGACATTGCGACCATTACAGTCGATAACATAATATGGCGACAATTACAGCCAGTCGCATAGTACTATAACTATGAGAGCCATGTCACATACTTTTCTTGAATACATGATTGACAAAGAAAAAACACCGAAAGAAGACAAAATTACAAAATCCGATATAACAGGAGAAAATATCAATATCGAACGATATATTGGCACCATTAAAATATTAAAAAAATAACGATATATCAAACGTAAATATCGCGATTACGATAATATTAAAATATATCACCCATCACTACTAGAAAGCAGGGAAATATGTAACTGACTGAGTGCTCCAGTTATACATTATCTCTACGCACTATTAATACCAAATGACGAAAGAGAAGACCCCATCTCTCCTCTTCCTTTTCCCTGTCCTGTCTTCTTTACTAACAAAAACCCAAAAAATCCAAAAATAGAAAAGAGTAATGGCATCGGAGGCATGCTCGATTCAAACCTTTGTGTAAACCTAAATGAAGTAAAAGTAAAGTAAAAATTAAACTTTAACTTAGAAAACTTTAACATTTGTGGAATGTTAAATGCAGTAAAAGTAAAAATTTGAATTAAAATTTTTTAGAATGCCTGTAAAACAGTTAAATTAAAGTTAGTCATAATCAGTAAAAAACAGTAACTTTTAAAGTCAGTGAAAATATTAAAAAATCACTAAACCTTTCATTTTTTATTATTATTAAACAATGCGAAAGGGTCAAAAAAGGTAAACATTGAGAGAGACATAAAATTGTCAAAAATCAAACATCAAGCTGAGCCACCAGAAAATAAAATCACAGAATTTGGATAACCAAAATCCCAGAGATAATTAGAAAATATGACAAAAAGTGTACAACAGTATTTATAAGGAATATGAGTGCAGAAACATGTCAGACACTTCACCAGTTCATGGGAGACCATACCCTCTTCATTGAGACAATCCAGCAAATTATTTTGAAAACATTTGAAAATTAAAGAAGATAAAAAAAAACACAGCAACAACTTAAAGTAAATGATCATAAACTCGTGAAGAAAAGTTTGGGGATTCAAAAAACAAAAGAAAATTGGTAATTAGTACCAGTACGTGAGAGTGGAGTCTAAATGGGTAGTATAAATAGCGGGGAAATTGTAAGTAGTATTGGTGAGAACCAAACATTCAAGACTCTTTTATATTAATAAATCACACTTAAAACTCAAATATCACGATTAATACCACCCAAGGTGGTGGGCCCAATTAATTAAAACGTCAACAGGCTAACCCCCTCTCTCTCTCACCTGAGCTTGCACCCCTAGTCCCAAGTCGCAGCACCACTTGGTGAAAAAAATGTCCACCAAATCCATATTTCAACATTCATATTCATAAAGTTATTCAAAATAAATTTTTGATAAGTCGGAAACAAAATATACAGGGTGGGTAAGGTATTTGAAGACACACCTTCGTTTGGCTACTGCTGCACTTTAGTAAATTGTATGTCCTTTCCCTTTCCGGAACGCAAAATAGCGGACCATCAAGTAACACAAATCATGAAGAGACATGCAGTAATCGTGGCAATAATGGCAGAGCACAGCGATTTAGAGATATCACGATTTCTAAAGGTCGCAAGATCATTCGTCCACAAAGTGCAGAAGGAGTTGGAGACCGAAGATGGCAATGTTGCACCACTAGCAAAGCGTAAAAAGCATGCCTCACGCTCTGACATCAGAACACCTGAATTTATTCAGCAAGTGCAGCAGGCCATCGATGACAATCCCAGAACATCCATGAGGTCACTTGCCAAAGATCTCCATGTGTCGGAAGGAACAATCAGAAATGTTTTCCATGAAAACTTCAGATATCACTCGTATGTTAGTATGCGAAGAGGTCAGTTTATGTAAGACAAAACACGGGAAAAGCGCCTACTCAGATCGAATAGGCTCTTAAACAAGCTGAAAAATCCGTGTGAAGCTGATTTGCTGTAGATTTTGGCCTCCTAACTCCCCTGACCTGAATCCGTTGGACTACTAAGTATGGAGCGTTGTGGAGAGAGAGGTCAATGAACACCCCCATAACACCAAAGATGAATTGAAGGCTGCCATTGTTCTAGCAATGACCAATATGAACCATGATCATTTGATTCGCGCATGTCGACGGTTTCGATCTCGCATTGAAGCAGTTATAGAAGCTGAAGGCGGATTCATTGAATAGCCATATAACAAGAAGGTTTCTTGTGTATGTTCATGATATGTTTCGATAATAAAGTTATTATCTCGACTTATATCTGTTTTCTGTCTTGGCGTGAATCTGTCCTCAAATACATTACGCACCCTGTATATATTAAAACGCAAAACACTTTTTTTAAGAGCAAATTCGGCACTTCTGCGCATGTGCATTGATAATTGTTATCGTCGTTAATTGCTGTTAATTTGATCATCAATGCTAGCAAAGTTCTTGATTGTGACGTCTTTGTGGAGAGGATTGTTTATGATTGTTTGATTGTTTATGAAACCACACAGTTGTTTGCCGTCAAATTTTGGCAGGTTCCATCTAGTATTTAATTATTTAAATTAATACAACTTTAATACGTATTACATTAGATTAAGTGCTCGAAATGTCTCCCTTCAGCTGCGCAACGTCTTCTGAGTGATTGTCGGACATTTTCAAAAATTCTGGTAATATTTCGGATATGTTCACATCCTTCCACAATTGGTCTCGTAGAACGTGAACATCAGTGACCGGAGTAGCATACACTGCTCTTGCTTTGGGACATCCCCATGAGAAAATGGTTATCCTTTGTCAAAGCAGGGAGGGTAATTCTCTAAAACAAAGAGAATATTAGAGAGTTATCTTGAAATTATCCTGGCTCCATTAATATCCTCTTCTCAGAATATTCTTCATCAATAGAGCTTTGTAGTATATGGAAATTTTTTTTTATTCCTCTCAGAATATTTTTAATGATCATGCTTCCTAAAATTCGATGATGATTCAGCTTCGAAATGCCGTGTTCAACTTGTTTCTTTTTATTTGAATTACCCATAATTTCCTCTTTGCAGCATTTGCACCTTTATCAAAGTGATTGCTACATGCAGGAACGCAATAACCAGACACCGTCTTTTCTCGTTAAAACTCGATATTAGTAACTTACTTTAAAAGTCAAACTATTAAAAGTTCAGAAAAGTAGACAAATAAATAGAATTCTAACATTACCAAGAGAGACTGTTAGTATCGTACGAGTATTTGAGCAAAAAACATGCTTTCTCCTATGCAAGGCTGAGCGCATTCGGGATCAAAATGGCGGACGGAAATGGGAGTTGTCACCACCCTTTTCCGCACTTATTCAGAGACCCTAGCCTGTATTGTTACTCTCCACCACCTGTTGAGGACGGCGAAGCCTACGAGCGTACGTTTCTGACGGTGACGGCGAGGCCCACGAGATAAGGCCTGGAAGCGAAAAGTCACCTGGCCAACTGGGTGCTAGCAACAAATCCAATCTTCATTGTCTTCATCTTGGATGTTAACAATCAGTGTTTTTTCCTTTAGTTGGAAACAATGAAGGTCGGATTGTTGCTAGCACCCAGTTGGTCAGGGGACTTTTCGCTTCCAGGCCTTGTTATTCGTTCTATCTCCGTCACCGCGAGGCCAACAACTGATATTGCCAATGTCATGTCTACGCTATAGCATAGTAATATGGCCAGTACCTCACGTTGGTTATGAACAAATGATAACTGCCGTTCATACAATTTATTGCCAGTAGCGATACATTGTATCATTTTGGTGATGGATCTTAGCAGTGCTCTGCTTATTACTAACCACTCAGCTGTATTTGTCAAGAAACGGCTAAATGAATTGCCTGTTTTTCGTCACCCAGAAAGCTGAGGTTTGCAATCCATATAAAGTACCCACGATTTTATCTAAATCTGTGGACCAATTCGAATTGCGGTAATTCATAGGTAGCAGTAATAAGGTGCACGTATGTTTAATCATTCATAATCTTTTTTATCTCTAAAGAAATGGACGATATCTGAGAAGTAAAGCTAATAATGCAAGAAAGAATTTTTTTATTAGCTAAAGCCTGAATTCTTATTTATGGAAAAAAATTCTATTAAAATTAATTAACTAGACGTTACACTCCATCGCATTTGCTTGCTGATTATAAAAATAATTATGCACAACTTATGCAAACTGTGACTTAAATTTGGCGGTGAAGTGTCGAGCGAAAGATGAGACGTTCGCCATTTTAAGTGCAATTCCGTTGATGGGGAATAAAGCAATCGAACTGTGATGCATTATTGAGCCGTTAAAGTAGGATGTCGACTGGAGACTCATGATTGTTTGATTTGTGCTTATTCGGTCCATTTATGGCCCATTAACGGCAATATGACACCCGGAAATTAGGAGAGGGTGCTGAGAGAATGAAGAGATTAAAATTCTCAGAAGGACTGGAAATGACGTTATGGTGATCGAATATCCGTCGAATGAACGATCGCAAGGAGGAATTTTTTGGTGTTGACTTCGTTTGGTATAACTTTCAGGAAGTAATATTGAATCGAGTAATAAGCTATAACCATTGGCTTCTAATATTGATTCTTCAACATATACTACCATACAATAATGGATATATACAGGTACGAGAAAATTGGCATTTTATTATATTTAATAACTTGTTGGACTTTCGCATTCAGAAATTATGTCAGCCATCCTTCTGGGCAGACTTTCTACAAGGCACCCGATAAACAGCTTCCGGTATTTGGGTCCACTTTTGTTTAAGATATTAGTCATATCAGGAGTGGATTTCGGACATGACTCCCTGGCTTGATGATCCAACTTGTCCCATAAATGTGCTATTCCATTAAGATCAGGGCTCTCTTCAGGCTACGTTAGGCGATTGGCATTCATGTCTGTGTGCCACTGAATGACGGAAGCCGAAACATCGTCCTAAAGCCGAACATCGTCGGAAGCCGAACATCGTCCTAAAGTAGCGATGCTCGTTACCGAAAAATTTCCACGGCAAAGAAAGCATCCGATTGGCCAAAATATCGTAGTAGGCTTCAGGAGTTCAAATTGCCTTCGATCACAGGCAAGGGTCCCCAGCATCACTTCACCATCAACAAACTTCACTTATCCCGGTGGCTTATTTTTTTTTTTTACGCTCAACATGAGCCAGATAGGCCGTTGTCTACTCTCCTGTTGGTCCATTTTACAACGTGACTAATGATGTTCTCTGCGATAGTGTTTGCATATTAAAATTAATTACTATTATTAAAATAATTTATTACTTAGTTGATATAAATATTTATGATGCATATCATTATATTCAATCTCAACTCAATAAAGAAAGAAAATTAAAATTTAATTGCATTTCTTTATTTAAATTTAGAAAAAAAAATTAATTTATATGATTATTATCAATTTTTTTTCTATTTTAAGAATTTCTAGGAATTATTTTAAATCTTTATAAATATAAATTTTATAAAATTATTAACATCTTATTAAAATCCCATAGTCTCAAAAATGTCTATATAATTGCCTTTATTTTGGATAATTCTCAATCCAATTTTTTTTTTTTTTTTTTTTTTTTTTAAATTTTGGACCAAAGGCATTTTATTCGTCATGTACGACAAATAATTTTTGCATTTTATTCCTCTCGTTTAGACAAATAATTTTTGCAAATTGTTTGCTTCTGATGAGCCAATTTCGAGTTATAAAGAATTTTTTATAAATCCTCCAACCGGCACTCCTCCTCACATCCAAGTTTTTTTTCTTTTTTCCATATTTTTCTTTTCATGATAAGTGGATGGCCTGCGTGAATACAGTGCGTCAAGAAGTATAAGACCACCAACAAAAGTAACGTAGCTCACAACCTATAAAAATCCTGAGATCACGCACTTCTTCGGTAGGGAAGTAAAGCCGTTAGTCCCGTGTAGCCGTTTGCCGGCTGCACGTTAAAGAACCCTTGGGAGGCAAAATTTGCGGCCCCTATAACGCCGTCCTGAAATGACCATACCAGTTGAAAAGGACGTTAATACCAAACAGAACAAAACAAACAACCTATATAAGGCAAACTAGTTTATTAATTTTCTTGTGACGAACATATTTGGTACAATGACATTTGATACTTCTCATCAGTGAATCAAGATAAAATAAATTATAACATAAATTAACACTTTTTTTACTGTAAAATTTTTATAAGACCACTGTTGATATTTGGCATTTTTGTGACAATTTTTATCACATCTATGTTGCATTTGAGTTATTATAATATGTACAGCCTCCATTTCAAGAGATTGTCTCGAACACTCGATTTGGCATGGTCTCTACCAACTTGTGAAACACTTCAGGTTCCAGCTTATCCCACTCGTCCATTATTTTATTTTTCAACTCAAAGACATTCGAAAACTGTCGATTTCTTGCATAAACTCGTCTTGCCAAAACACCCCACACATTCTCTATAGGATTGAGATCTGGGCTGCATGATGGCCAAGTGATATTTCGATGGATATGCTGTTGGCGAAACCACTCCTTCGATGAATTCGACACATGGCAAAGGGCATTGTTTTGTTGAAAACACAATTTGTTTCCACCAGTTAGCGCTCCGAAGGGAATCAGTTTTTCATATAGCATTTCTTGATATACTAAAGAGCTCAACCGTTGTGTTACTACGGCAAGATCTGCTTTTCCATCGAACGCAAATGCAACTCAGATCATTACCTTGTTGTCGTCTGATTTTCATGCGTGGCTCTTGTCGCAAATCGTGTCACAGCACTTATTTCCATCGGGGCCATCCAGATTAAATTTTTTCTCATCAGAGAACACCACCGATTTCCATTTCTCTTTCTAGGACATTACATTTCTTGCCCAATCCAAACGTGCTCTCTTATGGTGCGGCAGCAATTGAGGTTTTGATCTCAATTTGGAGAATTTTATGTTTGCACTGTCTCGCAAACTTTTCCAAACAGTTGTATGGCTCAGTGGAGTTGAGAGTTCGCAAGCAATTTCTCTTGTCGACATCTGATGCCTTGTTTCCAGAGTCACAATTCGACGGTTGTCACGAGCTGTCAAGGTTTTCTTCCGTCCTTTGCGTTTTTCTGTGCTGTAATCATCTTGTTTGATTAAAATACATGGTGAACAACAGTCTTGGAGGGATTAACTATCGCCGCAATTTGCCTCTCTGATTTGCCACGACCATTATGATAGTGAATGCTTCGAATTTCTGACTCAAAGAGCTTTGTTCCACGAAGCATGATTAATATCAGTCACAAGAACATCTAAAACAGTGAAATATAACTACTGCCTAAGTTTTCCTAATTAAATATCCAAATGGAAGAGTTTAACGTTGTCAAAGGTGATAAAGGGAGGGTGGTCTTAAATTATATTTATAGCTGTAGAATTACTTTTCCATGTTATAATTACAATATCCATGTGATTGCTGTAATTTCCTCGTAAACTTTGTTAATTTCTGAGGTATAGTCATGTAGCATCGCAGAGATAATTGATTTATTTAGAATGTGAGCTACGTTACGTTTGTTGGTTGTCTTATACTTTCTTGACAGACTGTATACCATTCCACTATTTCAGTTTTTTTTTGTTTTTACTCATGTTTTCTTGCACCATGCTTATACTAATAAACGCCTATTTATTATTTATTATTTTAATATATTTTATTTATTATTTTTATTCCAGGGTCCTTGTGTCTCATCCTTCTTTTTTTTTCTACATCCATCATTGATTTACCATTATGTTATTTTTAATATTGATTGTTCGTGTTCTCATATTGCATATGACGATATATTGTATATCCGTAAATAAGATCACTTATAGCAATTTTTATATAAATTTCTACATTAAAAGAATACATACGTAGTTCGGTTTAGGCCATAATCAATTGATAAAAATTAAATCAGTTGTGTTAGCGTCTTACAGAGTGTGATGCCCCTCTGAACGAACCAATAGTAGAGTAGAAAAAAACCTATCTGGCTCATGTTGAGTGTAAAACAAGTGAAGAAAAGATTTTTTTCAAAAAACAACGCTTATGTCAAAATTAGGTACACATAGCGCCATCTCTTGAGCAAACAAACAAACATAAGCCAATTCTATTTCATATTAACCCCCCCCCCCCTTTGGATTTGAAAGATGATTTTAGATTCATGCATTATCACCGACTTTACGTATGTATAGAAAATTTCAGCAAGATCAATGGAAGGGGTTGAAGATTTCATCCACCAAACATGACCCAAACGTCGAAAGCTATACAAGCGTTGTAAAAAATATAAGCATCCCGGTGCCATCACTTGACCTCTTTTACCAAGCACCGGTTTCACTTCTAACTATTACATTCTCCCTGAGCAAACTGATGGCCCCGACTCCTCTCCAACAAATGGATACATTCCCTCTGTTTTCTTGGTCGGTTAGCACTTTTCTCTCAACTATTCCATTTCCAAGTTAACTATGCAGCATTGAATCTGTTATACTAACAGTTAAAGTGTGTGAACCGTTTCTTTTTATGATCAGACTATTTTACATGGTTGGCCTTAATATCACGTGACATCAAATGGCTAATGAACGAAGATTTTCCTTCATTTGACAGTTGCTGAGTATCTGTTGCTCTCGAAACAGATGGATTTAACTTAAGAGTTCGGAACGTGCACGATACAATTATTCAAAATAAAAATTCCGACACTGAAGAGGCAGTTTTCCCGAATTTCGCTAGAGTAAAAGAAAAAACAAACAATACACAATAAAAAGTACGTACTTATATAAAATATATAAAATAGTTAAAAATATAAAGTATTTAAAATTTATATAAACAATTTTTAAAAACTTTTTAGAAAAATATTAGGATTCATCGCAAAAAGTTAAACTTAGAATTTTCTCAGATTGGTCAATTATTGATTACTCAAGCCTGGGTAACTTTTGAGTGCCTAGGCTGATCTTTCGTGTCGGTTACGAACAACACATTATTGACGTCTTGTTCAGGTCTGATGGCAACGCCACCGTCATACACTGAAGCGTCATACATTGTTACATCATCAGATGGCGAGATTTAGGGATTTATTGGTGGATGATGATATAACAATGTGTGACATTTCACTGAACAAACCTCTTTAGCATGCGTTGCTGGTAATTTCTCGAAAGACGTGCTGGGGCCGGTTATTTCGTTGGCCCCGGGTCCATCCTGGTGATGTCAACGGAGGCTTAAACTTTGCTTCAGTGTAAATTAATGCATTAATGATGATTGTAAATTAATATATCGCCTGCGAGATTAATCATCATCAATAATAATAAATTAATAAACACCCATTATCTTCAATCGATTTTGATTGTTCCGTTCGCATCTCCTCTCGACCCCTCGTCGAATTCTTTTATTTATTTTATTGAATCAGTTTATATTTGTATAATGCCCGATCGCTTGTGTAATCCGAACGTATCTAATTATTCTGATTGTTAACGATCGTTTTTCTTGATCAGAATGTAATCGATTGTTTTCTTGTCTGGATTGTTACCGATTCTTATTCCTGTTATCGATTGTTTTACGATTATTAATTTATTCCAATTTATGAAATATTTTCCAAATAACTTTCACTGGAACCCACGTCTATTGTTAGAAAGTGGCTATTTAACCAGATGCTGTATCTGATGCTAGTTTTGTAGTAGAGCCGTGCGAAACATCGCGACCTCGATGCTAATATCGAGGTTAGAAAAGCTACTCGATGCTTAACGAGAAAGCATCGAGGTTAGCATAGATGTCAGAAAAACTACTCAGTACTTAATTGGAAAGCATTGATGTTTTTGTTAAGTACATTCAGCTATATCAAGAACAGCAAAATAGTAATAGTAATAAGACAGTAAAGAATAATAGCAAAATAATAACAAGTCAGGCAACCGAAATGCCCAGGATCGATAGGATTTTAAGGCATTTGAGAATAAAAAGGAAAGCATGCGTTTTCTAAATAAGCCTTTCGTTATTAAGGTTAGATGAGGTTCCTAAGGAAGCGTTGTTGTAGCTTTTTGTGCAAGGGTCTATTATTTCATTATAATCTATTGCTAAACATAAGCAGTACTGTTGAAACGAGCAATTACCTATAACCTACCGATAACAGTATGCCTAACAGAAATTAACTATTGATAATGTAAGGCATAAGTAATTACATGTGATATCTTAGCATTGAGGGTTTCCAATGGTACCATAATGGTATAATTAAATTACTTACCATTGAAACAATTTCGGCTATCATTAATTTCTTGTTATATTCATTCATGACACATCATTCCACATTAATGCTAGCAATGAAAGTTCCAATGGACCATAATGATACAACTAAACCACATACCTTTGAACCAATTTCGACTATCATTAATTTTACTTTATGTTCATTCATGACACATTATTCCAAGCAATTTGATACATCACATGCCGTAACCTAGAATTGAAAGTTCCAATAGGCCATCATGGTTCCATTAACCACGTACCTGTGAAACAATTTGAACTATTATTAATTTTACGTTATATTCATTTCATTACTCGTCATTCCAAGCGGTTTGATATATTACATGCCATAGCCTGTTATTGAAAGTTTCATTAGACCATCATGGTTCCACTAAACCACCTATCTTTGAACCAATTTGGACTGTCATTAATTTTAATTATGACATGTTATTCTAAGCTGTTTTATATAATACATGCCATATTTTAACATTGAAAGTTTCTAATGGACCGTTTTTGTGCCACTTAACCCAGGTATCATTGAACCAGTTTTGACTGATTTTAACCGTGAAGGAAGACCATCACATGTCTTCACTTAATTCACAAGCGTTTTCTCTGCCTTAGCTATGGAATGCCAAAGAGAACCGCATTGATCAGTGCGCAGGCCATTTATGCATGGGATTGTATAGTGAAAAACGTGGTCTCCTCTGTTATTTGTGACCTTTTGAACCGGAAGTAGTTCACCGATTTTTCCACTAACGAACTCAGTCTTTCGTTTTACTCAAGAATAATAAAATAACATCCATGTTATTTTATTATCCTTGGTTTTACCCATGGATGTTATTCTATAACATTCCTGGTTCGTTCAAACTACTAGACTTTATAACCGATCAACTTCGCTTAGCTCAACTCTTCCCAAGCAAGTGAAAACGCTTTTGGAATGAACTGTACATTTAGGAAATAAATTTCTTCACTTTGAACAGTTTTCAGTATTTAATTTTAATGGCAATTAAATGAAACAAAAATTTGACAATAATTATACAATAATCTAAACATTTTAACACAAAGCACTGAGCTGTTCAACTGTTAGTGAACTTAAAATCAAATATTTTTCTATATTTTTTTGGTTTTGACTGGAACGTTTAGTATTTATTAGATTTCCTGCTTTTGAAAAAAGATGTTCTGCAGGTACTGAAGCACAGGGAACAGATAATGCCTTTATTGCTATCTGGCAAACATGATAGTTGGAGAGTTGCATTTCACTCCACAGCTTTAATGAATCTACACACAACGTGCATTTTGATTCCTCCTTGCTAATTTTGTCCAAACATTTCCATACACTAGATTCTAGATTCATGTTGCGCTTTCTGTTGCTCATGTCACATTCACAATGAATATAGGTTAGGTTAGGTCACGGATAAATAACGATTTTACTTTATCCGTGGGTTAGGTGTCGTCATCACATGACATATGTATTATTCTGCTACACGGAACTAGATCAACATGGAACTTCATTTACTTACTTACTTTTCAAACCCGCTTATCCGTTAGGGTCGCGGGGGCAGCAGCCCCATGGAGGATCTCCAGCGATCGCGATCTTCCGCCATTAGGCGCATGTCCTCCCTGGTAATATCCAAGCGACTCGAACCCAGATTCTCCATGTAGTCTAGCCACCTGGTTCTAGGCCGATCCCTTGGTCTCTTACCCACCGGCTTGGAAAATAACAACTGCCTAGGAAGACCAGTTTGCGGCATCCGTATCATGTGGCCATACCAGCGCAACTGAGATCTCTCAATGTGGAGAAGCAGCGGCTCAACACCTAAAGACTCCCTTATTGTGCAGCTGTGCACTCTATCTAGTAGGGTAATACCTGCCACACCTCTCAGAAATCTCATTTCGGCCGCTTGTACCCGCGATCGCACTCTTTCGGTCATTACCCAAGCCTCATGACCATAGGTGAGAATGGGGACAAAGATAGATTTGAAGACGGAGAGCTTGGCTTTGTTACCCAGCTCTCGTTTCGTTACCACGGATCGCCACAGTTCACGTCTGACACAGCTTGCTGCACCGATCCGAGCATCCAATTCTTTCTCCTGCCGTCCATCACTCGTGAATGCAATCCCGAGATACTTGAACTTCTCCACCTGTCTCAATGAGGCTCCCCTAACATGGAGAGCACACTGAGCAGGCTGTCTTGAAAGAACCAGAACTTCGGTTTTAGCCACACTGATCTTCATCCCAGCTTCTTCACATTTGGCTGCAAACCGGTCTAGTGCATGCTGAAGGTTCGTGCGAGAAGACCCAAGCAGGACAAGGTCGTCCGCAAAGAGCAACCTCTCCACCAGGCAGTCGCCCACACAAACACGCTCATCGCCTCGGCTGCCCCTGTCTATCCGAGCATCTATTACTTCTTCATATTCTATTACTGAAGTGTTTTTATGTAACCATCTACTGTTGAAGCAAGCGATTAGCTACCAGCAATTAGCTGTATGTCCAGCAGTAATTAGTTTTGGATAGTGTTAGGCCTAACAGCAATGGATAACAATAGATCTAACAAATCGAAGGAATTGGTTGATATATTACATACCATATCTTAGCATTGAAAGTTCCAAAGGTATCATATTATACCATTAGGACACGTACTACTAAACTAATTCCCACTATCATTAATTATTCGTTATATTCATTCATGATATGTAGTTACGAGTTGTTTGATACATTAAATGCCATATCTTAGTATTGAAAATTCCAACGGAACAATATGGTACCATTAGAACACGTGTTATTGTATCTATCCGGCTATCTCACCTTCGAACTTGTTCGTGTTCTATCCTATATTTATGGATTGGTGAAAACAGGATGTGAAAACGATAATTCGTTTTCAAGTTATCGTATTAAATAACAAGTCAGGCAACCGAAATGACCAGGACCGATAGGATTTTAAGGCATTCGAGAATAAAAAGGAAAGCATTTGATTTCTAAAGAAATCTTTGGTTGTTAAGATTAGATGAGGTTGCTAAGGAAGCCTCTGGTTGATAAACAAGGCATACTTCTAAGGGAAATGCAAAGTTCAAACTGATTAAAACTACCTGAAAACTTTAATGCAGAAAATAGCAATTCTCTATAGATTAGAACATATAAGAATCCTTTAATTTGTAGCATTCCAGGTTAATGAAATAAGTCTTAATTGTTGAAGCGTTCTGTGTAAGGGTGAATTCTTTCTTCATAAACAATTGCTGACGCTTTTCTACCTAACCATTTTCTATTGAAGCGAATGATTAGCTACTAGCTATTGTTAAAATTTGCCTAACACAAATTAACTTTTGATAATATAAGGCGTAAGTAATTACATGCCATATCTTAGCATTGAAAGTTTCCAATGGTTCAATAATGGTTCCACTAAATCCAGGTTTCTTTGAACCAATTCCGACTATCATTAATTTTATATTATATTCGTTCACGACACATCATTCCAAGTCGTTTGGTATATTACATGCTATATTTTAGCATTGAAAGTTCCAATGAACCATAATGGGTCCTCTAAATCAGCTGCTTTGTATCAATTTCGACTATCATTAATTTTAGGATATATTCATTCATTACGCATAATTCCAAATTGTTTGATATATTACATGCCATATTTTAGCATTGAAAGTTCCAATGAACCATAATGGGTCCACTTTACCAGCTGCCTTGGAACTAATTTCGACTATCATTAATTTTACGTTATATTCATTCATGACACGTCATTCTAAGTTGTTTGATATATTATATGCCAAATCTGAGCTTTGAAGGTTCCCCTGAACCATACCAGTTCCATGAAACCACATACCATTGAACCTATTTCTACTATAATTAATTTTACGTTAATATTCAACCATGACATGTTGTTCCAAGCTGTCTGATATAATACATGTCATATCTTAGTATTGAAAGTTTCTAGTGGACCATAATGGTACCACTAAACCACATACCCTTGAACAGTTTTGGCTGATATTGAACATTAAGGGAAGACCATCATGTGTCTTCACTTAATTCACAAGCCTTTTCTCTGCTTTAGCTATGGAATGCCAAACGGAGAACAGCATTTGGCAGTGCACAGGCCATTTATACATGGAATTGTATAGTGACAAACGTGGTCCCCTATATTATTTGTGACCTTTTGAACCGGAAGTAGTTCACCGATTTTTTCCACCAACGAACTCAGTCTTCCGATTACCCTAAGTTGTCGAATGGCGAAAACGGAAGTTGAAAATTCGGAAGCGTTCGAAAGCTAGAGCACCAACAGACAGACAGACGGACGGACGGACGCACATTGTGAAAACATAAGTACCTATCGGTCCTAATAAGCTCCCTATAAAGAAAAAATTTCTTTTGGTTAGGCAACTGGCAGCGCTCTCCCCTTTCTATAATCGTCATCACGTGCATCCTGCACGCCCACCGTCTCAACGACATTTAGAACACGCGCAGAGCCGAAACGAAGTTTCCCCCAATGCAAGGATGATTCTAATCTTCCAGCAATTCACTTCACGCACTCTCCCCATTGCAGCTCAATGCATTGTTGGAATTGTGTCTACAGATGGATGGACATCTGGACAAACCGATCACATAAGCACTTTTCTAAGAAAATGTGATAAAAATGGCATCATACTCGGATTTTACTAACCACCATCAAGTTCAAAATAGTCCCCTTGGGAGCTCAGACACCAATCTCAACGCTTCTCCCACGAAAGGAATTCATCCTGGAAGTCGCGCACATCAAACTTTAGCTGCCCGTAAAATTACCAGTTTAAAAATTTAAATGAAAGTAAAGTAGCTCAGAGATTAGTTAAATGCTGGCTTTAATTTTTAGCAGACAAATTTTAGGTGTTACAATAAATGTTGGAAATTACGTACTTTTTTGCGTGTTCGTTTTACCAGATTTCGTGAGACGCTGCAAAGCATTGCAGTATTGATGTTAGAAATGGCTGTTGTGGAATTCGTTTTCAGCTCAGCAATCGTGTGTGGTCTACTCACATAAACTACATTTTACAGATAACCCCGTAGGAAGAAATCTGGGAGTGATAAAACTGGCGAGCGAGAGGGCCACAATTCCCGGGAAATGATGCGCTGAAGGATAATTTAAAAAAAAACAAACACCTAAAGTTTGTCTGGTAAAATGAACACGCTTTTGGATTTCTAACATTTATTGTAACACCTAAAGTTTGTCTGCTAAAAATAAAAGCCTACATTAAACTAATCTCCGTGATACTTTACTTTCATTTACTTTCTCAAACTGGTTCTTTTACGGGCAGCTAAACTTTGATGTGCGCGACTTTAAACTCACCCTGTATTTTTCTGGATACTCAATATGATAGTGGTTGACACCGGTACTACTTTTCCAAGTTTTTATCGTTTTCGTCAAAGTAGAGCACATCCAAGTTGGCGGATGCCCTCGCGGAACCATTCCTCCGATTTCTGGGCGAAAAAGTCACGCATGGCGTCTTCAACATCACTGATATTGGCGAAGCGCCGTTCACGCAGGAAGTGCGCCATGGACCGGAAGAGATGGTAGTCGGAAGGTGCCAGGTCGGAGCTGTATGTTGGATGTGGCAGAACCTCGATTTTTTCCAGCAGTTGACGACACACCTTCACCCGTTGTTGTGCTTGCGCGGGCGTCAGCTCGTGGGGCACAACTCGGCAGCTCCTGTTGACCTTTCCCATGGCGTGCAAATGCCGAACCACACTCGATTGTGGTGCCCCGATGTCCGCCGCTAGCCACGGGCGGTGCTGCCTGGGTTGGCTTCCACTTGTTGCCGTAGGGCTGCGTCATCCACTTCTTTGGGTTCTTCCGCTCCTTGGCGCATCTTCCAGGCCCATGTCTCCAGACGAAAAGCGGGAGAACCACCGTCGTGCTGTCCGTTCATTGGTCACACCCTGACCTTCCACCCTGCAAATTTCGGCGGATGCTGCTCGCGCACTGGTCACCTTTTTCCAATAGTGACGAAGGAGCCCGCGTATTACCAACTTTTCTGCCATATTTTTACACTGGCTGACGCAGGTGGCACAATGTCTATGGCATTCAAATTCGTACTGACGTTTCTTCCCACTCTTTTCTCTTAATAAACTGCGATATACCCTTGTGGTAAATGGTCTTCGCCCAGAATTCGTCAAATTCTTACCCCCCCCCCCTCCCGAGTCGGCCACTTTTGACTCAACCTCTGTAGAATCCGAATCTGCAAAAAAAATTGCACGTTTCCATTTGAAATTTCAAACTTGCCCCCTACCCTATCCCCTATGAGGGGTTCAGGGGTCTAATTTTTTCACCATTAATAGTTTCCAAAAATATTTGACACGTATTTTTTTCTTTTTTGATAACACGTGTATTTTTCGAGATATCAGACCGTTCCGGACATTTTATTCACCCGGTATAACCCAGGATAATCTAATTCGGTAGTTAGTGTGAAACTAGCATTAAGCTATAGTGAATTTAACACGGTAAAACGAAACTTCGTAAAAAATGAATAGACACTTGAAGTTTCATCTGACATTTAGAATAAAATTTAGGGGTTTTTTTTTCAGGATAAAAATTTCAAGAAAAAATATTTTAAAAGAAAGTGAGAAATTTTACTACCTTTTATCTTTAAAATGTTTTTATCTTATCTATTAATTTAAAATGAGCGGATATTTATAAGAGAAAAGGACGAGACACAAAAACCCTGGAATACAATAAATAATAGCTATTAAATAAAAATGAAAAGTAAATAATAATTGACAAAATAATTAATAAATAATAAATAAAATAAAAATAAAAATAAAAAATAATAAAATAAAATAAAAAGCTGACGTTTCGGATAGAGACTAAAGGCAATTAGAATTATCCTTTTTATTTTATTTTATTAATTTTATTTTTATTTTGATTTTATTTATTATTTATTAATTATTTTGTCAATTATTATTTACTTTTAATTTTTATTTAATAACTATTATTTATTAATTTAAAAAATATTTTTAATCTGCCGACATCAATTGGAAGAGTACAAAGATTACAAAGAGGCCAAAATAATAACTTTTAGAGTGACTAGATTCGTGAAAATAAGAAAATAATGTGAGGTACATTACAATATAGGAAAAGATAAATAATGGAGGTCCAAGGAACGATACGGATATTATTCTTTATTGCCGACACGTTTCACCACGTTTACACCATTTTCAAGACTAGGCTATACAGTAACTACAAGTATGTGAAACTGACAATCATGAACATATAACAGGAGATGCCTTCAATTGAAGTTAGCACTGAAATATGCGAACATAAAGATGAAGGACAAATCCCCGGCAGCCAGAAGGACCAAAACCTACGCAGAAAGGAAGCCGATACAAGAACAGATACGTTACCTTCACCATAGAAAGGATAAACTAAATAGGATACTATTAACAACTTGCTTGCGACTGGCCTAAATCACATCACCGATGTTAGTGTTGGAGTTACTACTTAGCCTAGCCTTGAGAATGGTGTAAACTGAAACGCGTCGGCAATAAAGAATATTATCCGTATCGTTCCTTGAACCTCCATTATTAAATACCGAAAGGTGCTTTATGCTATCAGTGTGGGGAAACCTGTCTGTCTGTCTGTCCGTCCGTAACTCTAACTCCTCCGAGGCTATGAAAGATTTTCAAAATCTGTTTTCGTCAGTCCATGAATATGGTTCATGGCACGAACTAATCACAAATATTATCTATCTAAATCGGTTCATTAGCACGTGCTTAAACGGTACCTCTATTTTCCCACCTAGCAATTTTCAATGGGAAGATATATTAAGTAATACATCAAACAAATCGTGATGACGAGATAGAAGCGGTTATTCATTATTATTTTCGTCAGTCGATGAATATGGGTCCGGGAATGAACCATTTTGAAAATGGTTGAAATCGAAACAATGGCACGTGCTCTAATGCTACCCTTATGACACCCTCAAAAATTTTCAAGGATAAGATATGGCATGTAATATATCAAACAAGTTGGAATGACGTGTCAGGAATGAATATAACGTAAAATTATTGACAGTCAAAATTGGTTTTGTGGAACCATTATGGTTCATTGGAACTTTCAATACTAAAATATGGCATGTAATACAAGGTGTATCCCAAATGCGTTCACAAAATTTTTATGCATATTCCCCAAGGAAATTAATCCCTATAAAACATGGTTCCGAAACTCAACCGTTTTTTCGCAAAAGTCGACTGAACCTTTGCATGCCCGTGATTTAGTGGCTGAATTCTAGCAGGAGGT
This sequence comes from Rhysida immarginata, assembly GCA_023313115.1. Lineage (NCBI taxonomy): Eukaryota > Metazoa > Arthropoda > Chilopoda > Scolopendromorpha > Scolopendridae > Rhysida > Rhysida immarginata. The sequence goes on along the minus strand of JAHWFO010081140.1, from coordinate 1,320,707 downwards.
GTTACCACTGGTCTATATAAATAACTGTATGGCGCTTCAGGCGAAAAACTTGACGCCACCGGAAGTTGCCCTTACTATGATAGCGGGTGGCAAGAAATCTCATCGTGTGTGTGCAAAGTTTGTTTGATTGTTGGATCAGTTCTGATTTTTAATGCCAGAAACAGAGCATTGTAAAGGTAAACAAAGTAAACTTAACAATTGGTCAAAGTAAAATGTTAATTAATTAAAAATATCCTTTTAAATACTTTAAATCAAATCTTTAATGTGTGTAAGGTTTGATTAAGCAGTGTGCGTTTCGTAAATATTATTTACTTTATACTCTGCCAAACCAAAAAGATAATATTTAATTATCTTAGTAAAAAGTTTTAATTTAAATTTTCCCATCAAATTAATTGTATTGGAATAATCTCGAATAAAAATGTCACAAAAAAATTTAAACTATTGCCCCGATCAATATGGCGTCCAGTGGCGTCACCCTTTTTAAACCTCTTAATGAGGGATGCGCCATCCAGTTATTATATGCTGAAAAGCATATATTTCAGCATATATTGGTTTCGCTCTTTTCAGCATATATTGGTTTCGCTCTGTTTGTGTGTCTGTCTGTCTGTCTGTCTGTCTGTCTGTCTGTCTGTCTGTCCGTCCGTCCGTCTGTATGTCCGACGATTACTCGAGAACGCTTTAACTTTTTTAAATTCTGCTTTCGCTCTTCGATAGAGACTCTTCCTGAGCTCACCTGATTAGTTTGTGATTGAAATCGGTCTAACAGTCACGTGACTATTGACACCCAAACCCCCCCATTAAATTTTTTTATTGGCAATATACGGCATGTAATATGTCATTCGAACGAGAATGATGAGCACAAGATGAATATGTCATTCTTTTCGTTTTTCGAAATGCTACGTCCGAGAAAATGACCCCCAAAAAGTACTTCAATGATCCCTTATTATGAGCTTTAGCTAAAGCTATATATAAGAATACAAGCTTAATGAGTACCTTTATGTGCACGGCCAGCCATCGTTTGCACGAAAACATGAAAATGGAAGAACTTAACTGCGATATATCAACTTTTGATGAGCTCTCGTGGACCCCTTCAAGCACGTGCACTAATGATAAGAATATGAACTTAGGGCATGTAATATATCAATCGAATCCTACTGACGAGTCATAAGTGAATATAATGTTACTTTTTGTTTATCATTTAAGCATTGTTGATGGCAGCTTGGAGCACGTGCCTGTTATGAAGATTTCTTGATGCACGTGCTCATTTCATTTTAAAATTCAGTGCTGTTAGGCCTATTGTTAAATGTGTTGATTAATGTTAGGGCGATTGTTAAAAATGGCTAAATAATGTTAGGCCTATTGTTAAAATGGCTAATTAATGTTACGCCTATAGTTAAAAATGGCTAATTAATGTTAGGCCTATTGTGAAAAATGGCTAATTGATGTTAGACCTATTGTGAAAAATGGCTAATTAATGTTAGGCCTATAGTTAAAAATGGCTAATTAATGTTAGGCCTATAGTCAAAAATGGCTAATTAATGTTAGGCCTATAGTTAAAAATGGCTAATTTATGTTAGGCCTATAGTTAAAAATGACTAATTAATATTAGGCCTATTGTTAAAATAGCTAATTGAAGTTAGGCCTATATTTAAAAATGGTGTGAATGCGTTTTGAATCAAAGATATTTCCACTGTTTATTTAAACCAAGTGCAAGTAAACGTGAGATATTCAAATTTAAAATTATATCTGCGTCACAGCTAAAGCTCCTTGGAATGCTTAAAAGATTTTTCCCGACGGTGCTTTGAAACAATGATTTTTCTCTCCTGACGTTTATGGTAACTTTGATCTAGCAGTGGAAAGAACATAGGCCCAGTAGTTTAAAACATTTAACATTAGACGTGCGAGAATTTCATTTCTCATTTCGCGCGTTTGGAAAGATTCGTGTGAGCGCTGCAATCGAATACGTAAATTTACATGCAGTTTTCGCCATTGCTCTATATAAAAATATTACTGTATATAATACTAAACAACAAATTTTTATAGTCTACTTTTCAGCATATTTGAAAATCGTTTTACGAGTTATATTCTTGTTTATATATGTCAGTGGGTGCTACAGCAGGTGTTCAAAATGGTGGCCATTGGCTGCTACACAGGCCTCAACACGTCGCACACGTTCCAGCTGTCCTGGTCGGTTCTTGATGTCATAAAACTGAGCTATGATGCGGTTCCACAGCTGAGTAGCAGTGTCGACTGGTGCATACACTTCATCTTTGACATGTCCCCAAAGATAAAAATCGATGGGGTTAAGAACCGGGGATCGAGGAGGCCAGGCTACAGATTCATTATGCATGCAAGTTTTTATTCAGTTAACATTGCGCGCGTTAGAAGTCAGCCACTAAATCACGGGTATGCAAAAGTTCAGTCGACATTTGCGAGAAAACTGTTGAGTTTCGGAACCAAGTTTATAGGGATTAATTTGCTTACTTTGCCATGGGGAATATGCATAAGAATTTTGTGACAGCATTTCGGATACAAAATTATATGAATGAATATAATACAAAATGAATGAATATAATGTAAAATTAATGATAGTCGAAATTGGTTCCAAGGTACGTGGTTTAATGTTATCATTATGGTCCATTAGAAACTTACAATGTTAACATAAATATGGTTCCGCGAATGGTTTAGTTTAACCTTTAGGTACTTGGTTATTCATTCCTTAATGGTTTATTTATCTTTATATCACAACGATACTATACCAATAGACCCCTTGAATAAAGGAAAAGATAAAGATAATAGGACGTTACAGTCTTCCATGAGATAATTGTCTATTATTCTTGACGCCTCACGAATACGCTTAGTACAGTTTTTGTATTTACAGTGGGGGCGATGGCATCTGCTGTCAAAAGGATTGAATTCGTAAGATCGTTGATATAATAGGGGAATTTTGAAAGACAAAAATGAGAAGTTGCTTGTTTTATTTTGAAGAGATAACAGTGAGTGGATCTGACGTTGTTGGTATTCACTGTCTATAAAATGGGTGAAGTAAGTCACAGATCGTCCGAACTAATTTGAGTAATATCTCATTATTTTTTCTGCTTTGTATGAAACGTCAGCAGGTTCATGATGTTGTAGAAACCGGGGAGAAAAGTATATCTACAAGGGCATATGAAGCACGGATAATATTGTTATAAGAGAATTTGAGGCGGGGCTATTAACCCAGACAATATTACTGATGCGAAATCATGTTTGGGAAGGATCTTGCTGTAAAGCAGTGTTTCTCTCAACGGGAGCCCAACGGTGGCCACAAAGTTCTGAGGAAGCCATGGAAAATATATCGAATTCAAAAGTATTCAAAAATATTTTATCGTTTAAAAAATAAAATACTTGTTTACAGTACAACATTAGTTAGAATAATTTTAGATTGACTGCGTATATGGTAAAATAAGCTAAAACCTCAAAATCCCTCTCAACGCGCTGACTTTGCTTATCGCTTTTTGGCGAGGATGATTGTTGATGACCTGTGGCCGTGGAACATTCTATGGTCAGACGAAGCACATTTCACCCTAGAAGGAGCGGTGAACACGCAGAAGTGCCGCATATGGGGTGCTTCGCAACCCCATGTCGTGCACGAAAAGGTGACTTTATTGTGTGGATTCACCGCTGATTTTATTCTAGGCCCCTTTTTCTTTGAGGAAGTGACACAACGAGGTCCTGTAAGATGTTCTGTGACAAGTGCACGGTATTATGAACTTTTTGCACAGCATGTGATTCCTGCCTTGCGAGAACGACGACGCTTGGAAGCCGCTATCTTCATGCAAGAAGGAGAACCTCCTCATATTGGTCGACAAGTGAAGGAACTTCTTTGCGCCAATTTTGGAGATGATCGTGTGATCTCTAGAAGTTGTCCAGATGAGTGGCCTCCACGTTCTCCGGATTTGAACCCGGTACGATTTTTAGCTCTGGGGATATTTGAAAGATCGGGTCTATAAACAAAGCTTACGGACTGTGCTTGAGTTGAAAGCCAGCATTAGACGACATATCTCAGACATTCTCCGGGAAACGCTTCATGCAATAATTGATTATGCTGTGCTACGCTTCCAACATGTCATTGATGCAAGGGGCGGGCATATTGAACATATGCTGTAATTAAACAAAAAACCTTGCTTGCTTGTTTAAAACAATAAAACTAGTTTTAAAATCTCCATTTGTCATTCCACAGCGCCACATTTTCACCAGGTGGTGAAAATTTTCAGTAATTTTATTTTCTTTCCGAAATTCTATCCCCCATGGGCTGAATAGCCTACATTTCAATTTCATCACAATCGGTTCATTAGATTGGGCTCTAGAGGGCTCTGAGTAGGCAAACTTTAAAACCACCCTGTATATTTGAAAAAATAAATAAAATTATAAAATCGCTGAATGGGTGAGGGGTCCTGATTACTTTAAAATGGATCACGGGGGAGAAAGCTTGAGAACCAGTGCCGTAAAGAACGATAGGGGAAATTTTCCTGAGTGAAATTCTCTCTTAAGAACAATATCATTCTCTCTTAAGAACGATAACCTATCATAAAGAACGATAGGTGAAATTGAAAGTCTCTCTTAGTGAGACTTTTCGGAGCTGCTTTATCAACTACACTATTGTGGTAAGCTGCATCGTGAGGGCTAAAGTAGTTTTCAAAAACTGAAGTCACTATCGAAGTAGAGGCATAGCGTTTATAAGCTTTCGTGGGCCTTTTTTTCTTGTATGGTTAAAGTAGAGGTTTTTGTATAACTTAAAGGCATTCCTCTAACTCTGCACCAAATTCATAACTTGTTTTATATGTATCAACCTGGAATATAATCAACCTCCAACAAGCGAAATCGCTCAAAAAACATGGTTATTGTATAAAAGCACTTAAAAAAAAAGAGAAGGAAAAAAAATAAAAAGGGGGAGGCGGGAAAAGAACTAGGGAAAATATCAAAAGAGTCAAGGTGACTATTAAACGAAGAAACTAATTGGAATTTAAAGTCGCTGTATTTTCTTTAACTTAGATCTATAAAATCTTCTGTAAATGGCAAACGAGAACGATTAAGTAAGACATAAAACTTCTGGAAGTAAGAAGACCATTGCTTTCTAAAAAGAAGGATGCATCAAGGCTATAGTTAATCAGATAGGTTAAAATCGCTGAAAAGCAAAATTTGCTGTGTTCCTAAATAATATTGTAAGCCAGAAACTGTAGAAAATAAGATACAAAGTAAAGAGCAAATGAAAACACTATTTCATTCGCACAGTACTATTATTAATGACTCGTATACGTATTTCTTTGACTCATGTAGCAATTTTTTGCAGCAAGTAAAGGAAAAAATTCTCAGAGCTTATATAGCTCTCGTAACGAAGAAAGACTTCTTAATGTACATGTGGAATAGTGTTTTTTTTGGGTTTTTTTGGGTTTTTTTTCTTTTTTGTTTTTTACTTTGCTATGTGACTTAGAAGAAAGAAATGGAATCGTCGGAAAAAGTAGAATTAGATAGAGGCATACTAATCTTAACTATTGATAAAATCTTACATTCTAATATCTGAGGAATTTGGTTCTGAGAAATCTATTCAATCTCAGTGAACTACATCTGGATACCATGCATTAACTTACTTTTAATAAATTAATTAAAATATATTTCAAAAGAATGTACACATTTTAATAAGTCTCAAAAAATGCCAATCACACGAAAAGATCATAAGATTAAAACTACGGTATGTTTTTAAACGAACAAGGAAAATTTCAATGAATTCCAAGGTCGATGACTTTTCTTAGCTCGATAATAAAAACGTTTTCTTAACATTTAATTTCATTCCATTAAGTGCTAACCACAATGACATCAATTCTTGCAGTAAAATTTTAACGGTCTCTAAGGTCTTTGATAAGGCGACAGATTTTGATGTCATCTGAATAAGCTAGTGGTTTAATATCATTGAAATTTAGTTAATAATAATAGAGTTCAAGGGAATACAGATTAACAGAAATGACCTATTCGTGATTCCTGAAAGATATTATTTGTTATGTCTTTTTCGAATAAAAATTGAGCATTGAATTTTACAATAAAAGATTTGTTCTAATGCATGCTGTGAAAGATGATACATGAGATAGAAAAAAACTAAGTAGCAGCTGGTCCAGCAAAACGCTGTCGAGAGTGTCTTGCGAAGATCAAAATAACTCAGTTTTAAAGTTCTAGACCCAGCATTATAAAATAGAAAGTCTAAAAATTTTTCATATAACAAATACGGTATTACGAATTTAAATCTGGATAATGAAAGAGGCACACAAGTTTCGAGGTAGTACGTTATTTTTACGTAAGTATAAAACTACAATAAATTAATATTAACGTTATTTTATACAGGGTGTCCAAAAAGTCTGGTAACATGGCAGGTATCTCAAAGCTGCCAGGTAGGCGAGATCTGTTGAGTGTGGTTTATAAATAATGGGGGGGGGGGGGATTCATTGTCGCATTCAAATTTGACTTTGACCCCCAAATTTAAGCTCACTCATTTGCTAACTCGAAAACTATTAAAGATAGAGAAAAATTTCCTATTGCTACCCTGTAGAGAAACAGCACAGTAGTCTAAAAACAATTTTTAATCACACCCTTCCCCTTGAAACATTTTAAGAAAATGGGCGAGAAATATTCACTCAAGGTCACGCTGGGCTGGCCAGGTTCGCTGAGGTTTCTAACACACTTGAACTGCAGTGAAGCACACCGTTTGGAAGGCTCATTAAGTGACTTGATCTTGAGTGACTCTCGCCCATTTTCTCAAAATCTTTCAAGGGGAAGGGTGTTATTAAAAATTGCTTTTAGACTAATGTGTGTTGTTCTACAGGGTAGCAATCGGAAATTTTTCTTTATCTTTAATAGTTTTCGAGTTAGCAAATGCATGACCTTAAATTTGGAGGGTCAAAGTCAAATTTGAGTGCGGCAATGAATTCCCCACCCACTCTATTACCTATAAACCACACTCATCAAATCTCACCTATCTGGCAGCTTTGAGATATCTGCCATGTTACCAGACTTTTCGGACACCCTATATATTCAATATGTACAGAGAGGTAACTTGGACTCAAATACGTAAATAATGAATAACCTATATATAATGATGGATTTAGAATACCGGTTTCGCCTATACAGGGTGTTCCGTAGTAAGTAAACGAAAATTTGAGGGATGATAGCTGGGATTATGACCTACCAAAATAAGCCCTTAGTAAAAAGCTCACCGTTTTTGTGATATTAAGGATTTTATCATTTTTTCGATGATGTAATATCGCCGCTCGAGTTGTGGCATACTACATAATTTTTTTCTCAATTTGGCGCGGCTGAGCTTGAATACTGTAAAACATCGGTTTGCATATCAATAATACAAAACCAAGAGCACTTTGCTTTAAATTGCGTTTTCTGTCATTTCACCACAATTTATCCCTTTTGAATTTAACTAGTAATATCTCGTTTATTTTCGGGGAAACCACAAGTATTACACGATTTTAGAATCTCCATTAAATACACATTTTTTTAATTAATGAATTTACTTCATTCAGTACTTTTTTTCCACCAATGGAGGTCAAAGTTAAATGAAAAATTAAATTTAGAGGTATAATTTAGAAATATTTTTTTATTCAGTTATCTGATAATTGTTAAAAACTGACACGTGAGTTACGCGAGATAGCTCTTCAAGAGTATGTAATAAAAATGAGCGCAAACGAAAAAAAATAAATACAATGTAAAAAATTAAGCACGATGGAGATTTTCGAAAAATAAATGATAAAATCCTTAATACCACAAAAATGATGAGGTTTTTGCTAAAGTCATATTTTTAGTAGGTTATAATATCACCTATCATCTCTCAAATTTTCGTTCACTCATTACGGGACAGCCTGTACAGCCATCTTCAGTCCTTTTCCTTTAATAATCTTAATATAAATTATAAAATAATCACATAATAAAAACTTATTATGAATATAATTCATTGTGAATTTAAACATGAACTCTATAAGTCTCACAAAATTCTTTATATTTATATACCGATTAAAAAGAAAACCAAATAAAATAAAGTATGTTGTCCTAATTCTTTGGGGAGGTTGGTCTTCTAGAACATCGCTCATTATATAAAGAAATAGGTAGATGCGGATTACTTGTCAGCTAGATACTTAAATGAGATCAATACATAAGGTGTCTCAAGAGTGACTACGCATTTCAGTGAAAGAGGTCAGATATCTTATTTCACGTAAAAAATAAATGCATTCTATAGAATATTTACACTTTTACATTACTTCCTTCTCACGGCCAAAATGGTAACGTGTCGAATTAACGGAAATATTTGTTGGGGTGGCATAGAATGCCATTGATGAATCGATTTCATAATTAAGGTGTCAACCAAGCCATTCTGGAAAAACTTGACAACGCATACACGAACAACATTAAGAACTTTCGCTGACATCTGTGAACTAACATGTTCGTTTTGTGTAGGCGTGCAATGAATTTCTTGAAGCATTTATTTGTAATGCGATCTATTTCACCAAAATACTTAGTTTAATTAAGGGATGTGCTACTACTATTTAACGGCAAATTTCTAGATTCACTTTTTTAGTAGGAAAGGGCTCACCTGTGGAATGCTGAGCAGAGCACTAACAACCCAGGCGCCAATGATGAGGTAATTGCATCGTCGATGGGAGTTGCTCCGGTCCATCGGGTATTTGACGGCCATGAACCTATCGATACCAATGAGGACGAGGATGAAGGTGGACAGGTAGAGGCTGAACATTTGCAAGTACTTGATGATCTTGCAGAGCGCATTGCCGGCCAGCCACTGAACGGTGGCGGTCCAGACGGCCTCGGCGACGACGCAGAACAGTGTGACGAGGAGGTCGGCAACGGCCAACTGGGTGATGAGCATATACATGGTAGAGACCGTACGTCGCTGGCTCCGTTGCAGGCTCACGAGCGTTGCCACGTTGCCCACGAGGGACAGAAGGGCCATGACCGACAGAATGGCGCTCTTGATGACGGCTCGCTCCTCCAGCACGGGAGCGTGTTCCAAGTACGGCGAGTCCGTGGCATTCCCATCGAGATAGTCGCTGCTCACATTGTCGACCAACGACGAAGTCCAAGCGAAGAACGGCGACGGTGGCAGCGATGTCCCCATCCTCCCCTCGAGCGAAGGGGGATGGGAAAGAAGAACGAGTGGATAAAACAAAAAAAAAATAAAAAATCGATAAAGGAATTCAACTTTTTTGCTGCTCTCTTCACCCAAGGTTTTCTCTCAACGCTTCCTTCCTTCCGCTTCGGGCCACGCGTGCGAGCCGACGCTCCGCATGTGATGAGAGCCGACGCTCCGCATGTGAGGAACGCACGCCGGAGGAACGCGTGATGATGAGGCGCGTGGCATTCTGGGTCGTCATCACATCAAACGACTTTGATTGGAGAACAGCTGGAGCGCACCCGGCCGAAACCTCGCAACGCTCTTAATTTACTTCAACTGCCAGCAAACAGAATGGATTACGATGGAATAGATCGTCGATGTTTAAAATTTCTAATTGAGACAAGTCTCTCTCTCTCTCTCTCTCTTCTCGCGATATTAATCTAGCTATTTGCATTAAAGGTTGCTGAGAAACCACCAACGTAACAAGGAAAAGAAGGAACAAGACTTTCTCCACATCGAGGCGCAAATTCTTAAGAGCTCAAATTTTTAACTTTAAGGAACTTAAGAAATTTCCCCGTTTCTGTTTTAAAATCTTTTCTTATAAGGATTTTTAAAAAATATTTTCAAAATTGTAAATTTATTATTAGTTTTCTGGAAATGTATTTTAATTTTCACTGCAACACTGCAAATTTCGTTTTCCATTAAACATTTGATAATTCTAAGACATGGAAAAAAACATAATACGTCTGAATATCTTCTATTACGTTTCAAATTAATTAATTATCCAAAATCAAAACAATAACAAATATAATTTGAAATAAAAAGAATTAATATCTTGTAAATTTAGCGTAGACTTCGTATAATTCGAGTGATGAATAGGGAATTGGGGCCCGCGTGATTTGCATACAAACAATTTTAGTGTTAGTCTAGTTTGATGTATATGTGGCTTTAATTTTTCTGTTTGGTGTGTTATATCTGGAGATGGACTGAGTAAGCAATCCGATTAGCATAATAACTTAAAACTTCATTTAAGACAAGTGTTGGAGTTAATACGAAGAATGAGTATTTCACTCATGGCAACTTTAAGCTACTTTCGATGGGAAAATTATTTGATAAATCGTGATTCGTCATTTACTTCATTGGAATTTATTTCACACTGAGTATTGCATCAAAAGAATATTTTGCATTTCCAAGTTCGTCCATGAAAGCAATTTATAACTTCATACATAAATTACGTACATAATTGTTAGGATCAAAGTAAGTAATTTGTTGGTTAATAATTAACTTAATAGTAATAATTAACAATTATTGCTGTTTACTTACTTATGCATGATTTAATTTTGAAATTTAGAATTTTAGTTTTGATGAAAAATTCTTTAATCAAATTTTAAAAAAATTTGATTAAAGCAGGGCCTGTATTTTGATTTAAAAAATAGACATTTTTGAATTGATTATTTCGAAATTTAATAATTAAAAATACGATAATTAAAATATTTCATGAATAAAGTTATAAAATTGAGATATATTTTGATATATAATTTCTGTTTATTTCAAAATAATTAAAAACTCAAATTTTTTCAGATAGATAACATAAAATTACTTTAACAATACAGAGGGTCATTTCTATTAACTAAGCCGATTTTGGATCGTTGTCACTTCACATGAAGCCCCTTCTCCACCATCGATTATGTGCAAATGTTATTGTGTTCCCCCTGATTCCTGGCAATAGCCCGGCAGCGTAATTTCCATGCTAGCAGACTTCGTTGCAGGACGCCGCGGCGTGAGGAATTTCGTTCCATACTTCCTTGCACACTTTCCAAAGTCAGGCGATGGTTTTGGGGCTACACCTCCCGAGACACCTCTGGAGAAGGCCAAAGCCACAAAAGTCCATGGGGATAGCAGAGAAGGGTAGTGCACGAATGCCGGTCTCTTCTTCCCCATTTGTGCCATGAAATTCTGTGTTGAGCACGAGTGTGGCTGGACGCCTTATCTTGCTGAACACAAACTTTGTTGGTCTCCTCTCCGTACAACGCCGGGATCTCCTCCGTATAAAGAGGTTTCAAAATGGTCTCCTGGTAATCATTTGTATTCACTTTAGCGTTTTTCTCCATCCGACTGAGTCCTTTTGAGCAATACCTCGCCACCACCATGAAGCCTTTCTGAAAACTTTCACGACATTTGCGCACCCAATCAGTCCGGCTTTTCGCATCGGCTGGACGGTAGGCAATTGCATGAACCTTATCACAATCTATGAGGTCAACCCACGCTTCATACAATGTGACAACAAACCGCCATTTCTCGCCCGCAAGGTACCTTCGTAGAGTTTGCGGGCGTTGGATTTATGAAACTTGCGCAGACCTAAGTTGCGTTTAATTATGCGGTTTACCGTTGACGCAGATGTTCCTGCCTTCTGAGCCATGCCCTTCTGTGTCGGAGGATTTTCCTGTATTACCATCTTTCTGATCTTTTTGACTGTGTCAGGTGAATGGCTGGGGTGAGGTCTCTTCCGAGGTAGCTTTTTATGAGTGAACTTGTCGGGAATGCCCGAATTACGTATGTCAGCTAGAATGGAATTAATGGCAGCCTTCGATAATGAAGTTTCTTCGTTTTGCGCTGTTGCACGATGCGTGCGGCACTACATCCCACTTTGGCAAGTGCTCGTACTTATCCTCTCCAAAAATCATTAATTTTTCTAGTCATGCCTTGAATTTTTTGCGCTCGTTTCCTGAACAAATATTTATGGAATGCCCACTGATACACCACCTGATTTGCACAGGCTCGGGCGCATTCCGTTACCTGGGAGGGGTGTTCAAAATCGGCTAATTTAAGGATAAATGACCCGCCGTATCAAGACTAACAGTTCCTTTACACCATGTAATCTTATTTTATACAGTTTTATTTAACTTCACATGTTATGTGTTTGTGCGCAAATTTTGTAATCAGTATTTTGTCCACTTTCTGACTACCTACAGGTCTGCAACTTTCCCCAGCGGCGTCTTATCGATGACAATGCATGTTTCAATCGTTAGTTTCACTAGTCTTTCATTTCTTCGTAAGTAATTTAATATTTAACTTTAATATGTATACAGTGCCGTCATGACGTAACGACTGCCTGTATTGTTGTTTATTGTTATCGTTGTATATAATTGTCGTTAATTTGATGATCAATGCTAGCAAAGTTGTTGATTGCGACGTCTTTGTGGAGAGGATTGTCTATGATTAGTCAGTAATGTATCGTAAACGCTTTCCCGAGATACAGACGTAGCCGACTGCGCCAACACCACCTCTACCATTGACCTCCTATAAAGAAAGCCTATGCACTGAAAATTTATACATTGTTACATCATCATAAAAAGGCATTGTTAATCGTATTTCTACCAATAATAAGCCCTAAATTTGGCCGTTTCATGATGATGTAGCAATGTATACAGTTCGTTGAATATTTGGGCTGGCATGATTCACAATGTCCTGATTGGGCCATATCTCCTACTATGCCGTCTTAACGGGCAAAACATACCTTAGTTTCCTGAAGGAGGAGCTCCCTGGTCTTCTTGAAGATGTTCCACTAATGACCAGACATTTGATGTGGTTTCAACAGGACGGCACACCTTCGCATTACACAAGAGCAGTTAGAGATTACCTAAATGAGACATATCCTGGTCGTTGGATTGGTCGTGGCGGACCAGTTGCTTGGCCACCGAGATCGCCAGATCTCATACCGATGGATTTTTTTTTTATGGGGAAGCATAAAATCAATGGCGTACTCCGAACCTGTAGATACCGAAGAAGAATTGGCGGCTCGTGTTGTCGCGGCAGCAGGTGACATCAGCGACCGTGCAAATCAACTGTTTCCACGCGTACATCAATCCATCATAAGGCGTTGCGAATTGTGCTATGAAGCAAATGGCGGTCATTTCGAACAATTACTGTAAAAGTCATACAGTAGATTGCTTGTGTTAATTGTTAAAAATAAAATAATCTAGGCCTACCAACGCACACTGCGTCCCGGTGTCATTTGATAGTTCAATGCAGTATTGTAAGTAAACGGAGCTGCGGGGACCCCATGTTCATATGACAAAAAATACTTCTAAGGACCTCTTCTATCATCTCCCAAAAAATCTGTACTCAATTCAAAAACACCCTGTATAAGAGTAGGAGTTGTGATAAAATATATTAATTAAAAAATAAATAAAACTCCATTCAATTAAAAGAAAATAAATAAAATAAATAATAGAAACCATGAAAAAAGTCACCCAATGGATAAATGCAAAGGTTGAAGGAAGAAACACAATTGAAACAAAGGTCTTGTGGAGCTTATGTAGATGAAACACAGATGAAACACAGAAGAAACGAAGATCTTTTGGAGAAATGAACACAGGGAGGCACACAGTTACAGGTGAAGAAGGTCTATGATGAAAGTTCGATGATCCGTAGACCTTTGTTTCAATTGTGTTTCGTCCTTCAACCTTTGCATTTATCCATTGGGTGACTTTTTTTCATGGTTTCTATTATTTATTTTATTTATTTTCTTTTAATTAAATGGAATTTTATTTATTTTTTAATTAATATATTGAATCAGCTATTTGGAGTTATTAAAAGTATACGTTATCGTTAGTTAATGCAATAAAGTTTTTTTTTAATAAGAGGAAAAAGGTTTTATCAAACCAAGCTTTTATAATGTTTTATTTAGTGGCAACAATACAGCTTAATTTTGCAACAATAAACAATAGATACATTTACCTCTCGCCATAACGAAATGTCCAATTGTTACAACAATCAATTCGTAGTAATGAGTTAGTACCATTAGAACACGAACTAATGAACCGATTTGAAAATTTTTTTCTTTATCATAAATTGTCATCGATTCTGCATAAGTGTGTCAAATTGCAGCTCCCTAGCTTGTCGGAAAGTTGGTTTAATATTGATTACAAGATTTGACCTAAACAAACTAACACAGCAAAGTTATAAAAAGCTTATAAAAAATCAGAAAACAGGTTATGCTTACTAATACTTCCAGAAATCAGCTGAAATTACATTGAGAATATATGCCGCCTTAGTTTTTTGCCAATGGCGAATGCTGCACTTCCGCTGGCACCAGTAGCGCTCAGCGAAATGAATAGGGCACTACCAGTCTCTTTCTTTCATTTGTCTCTGCTTCTGTCTAGGTGGTGTTGACTTGGCATACTTCCAAGGTTTTTTTGGTTTTATAGTTATATCATACAGAAGCTTATTTTTTTAAATAAAGACTAAAAAGAATAAAATAAAAAATCTATATTTTTAAGTTCCAAGGGTGATTCTTTCGACAGTTCATTGGAGAGAACTACTGCATCTCTATACTTCATTTTGGTCTTAAATGAAAGATCTTAGTAGATTTGTCAAAGTTAGTTTGTGTGTCCATAATTACTATTAATTAACGGTAAATTACAATTAAAAATTGCTTTAAACGCATGCGTAGTGATATGATAAAAACCTCTTTCTGTGAAACCGCACAGTTATCTACCGTCAAATTTTGATAGGTTCCATCTAGTATAAAATAAAAACTTTTAAAGCACACACTTTTACCTTAAGTGCAGTAAAAGGTAAAAAATATAATTTTAAAAAAGGGTAAAAGCGTGATGGCGCGTTTAATATTAAATTTTTAAAAAAAAATACCAAAATACCATATAATAAAATAAATTCGCCACCACACTTTTACCTTTTTTAAAAAAATTATATTTGTTACTTTCTATGCACTTTTTAAGGTGAAAGTGTGTGTTTTAAAAGTTTTTATACTTTTATACTTTTATACTTTTTATACAATAATACTTGCTTTATTTTTGAAATAATTTGAATGTATCGTATGCTTTCCTTTAACATACAGAATAGAGAAACCGAGAGACTGTGGATAATAGTAATAAAAGGAAGAAAAACCAAACTCTTGTCCACAAAACAGATTTATAGTAATTGATGGTCAAGAGGTTGGTTTTTCTTTCTTTTATTTTAACATATAGAGTCCCCCAAAAATGTTCAGACACAAGAAAAACGTGTATAAAACATATTTAAAATAAATACTTAGCGAGTGCTGCTTGGGCAAAGCTGGCCAGAGTGTTCAGTCGAAATGTTGCACCATGCCGTTTCAATAAGGCCGCCAGTGTAAGCGATTTTCTGCGATACACAAAGTCCTTTACGGTCCCCAATAGATTCAGGTTCGTAAAGGAGAACGTGTGGAGAACTCAATTACACCTCTTCATCCTATCCTGTGACCTTGCAGGTCTCCTTCATGGAGTGATTGTGTACAGTCCTTAAAGCCCATGCATGGCAGGTAAAACGTTCATGGATAGCATCTTTAATGTAATTTAACATCCAAACTCGACTCATCATGTCCTTTCTACAAATGTTTGGTTTTTTGTTCACCCAATCTATGGCTAGACTGTCTGCTTGGGGAAACTAAACGTACACTCGTTCGGCTTCACTGCGCGTGCGTCAGGAAACAGGAAGAGTGTGCTGAGCGAATTCCTTAGTTTTATAAACATGAAAACGAGATGTTATAAGGGTTCTTGCAAGAGTAATTTTACAATTATTAGCAAGCATGTAATATCAAAAATTTGTTATCAATGATTTATAGGTAAATTAGAAATTATTGTAGGTATGACGATACGGAAACAATTATGGAGTTAATAATTAGTTTCGGCATTTATTCCTGCCTTCATGAATGATGACTCGCAGCCTTGCATCCCATAGTAGCACAAGTGCTGAATGGTTAAGGTGGCTATAGAATCATGATTGATTATACAGAATAAAAGAATACCGTTAATAAAAATCTGATTTAAATAAAAGGTCGATTGAAAATTACATAACAATTAAAATATACATAAATTAAATTTACTATAAAGCCTAAATTATCAATACAAGTGTGCTATTATATGAGGCCACTCAAAGCAAAGAAAATACGTAATAGTGAAATTTTATATTATATTATGAAATTTTTAATTAATATATTGATAATATAATAAGTTATTATTATGAAAATGTCTTTATATATTTGATATTTCTAGTAACCCTCTTATATTAAATAAATTAGATTTTATATTTAATTTGTACTTCACAATAAATCATTAATTTCAGTGATTTCCCTTTCATATTGATTAGTCAATCAGGCTTATTAAATTTTCTTTGGAATTAAAGCTATGAACAACTCTACAATCAATACAGAGGGTTGATTCAGATAAAATGAGACGACTTTGCAGTTCTGTTACGATGGTGTAATACCATGGCGACACCATCGGTTGTGTTCGATTGAGAGCCACGTTGTTGGACTATCGGCCGGCACCGTAATTTCCACTGAAGTAGGCTGAGTTTGAGGGACTCCATGGGAAGTTCGTTCCACACCTGCTGACACACTTTCCTTAGCCCATCAACGGTTCTTGGTCGGCGACTTCCGAGCCGTCGTTTCAGGAGACCAAAACCACAGAAATCCATCGGTGATGCGTCAGGAGATTTTACAGGCACATGAGAGAAGGGAATAACTCGTATGCCCGTCTCCTGTTCCATCTTCCTGTAGTAAGCCACAGATGACTTGGCAGTGTTCAGTTGTGTTCAGTTACTCAGTTGTGTGACTGCGCGCTTTATGACGTCGCTCCAGCCCAAGATTGTCATGAATTATTCTGGAGACTGTTGCCTGTGAAATACCTTTCCTTTGAGCTAGACTTCTCTGTATGGGGGGATTATCTTTCAGCACTTCGGACGGCATTTCTCGAACCACCTGAGTTGGGCGTGTTGGCTGGGGCTTGTTTCTGGTCTGCTTCTCTGCTCGTTCACGTTCATTAGATGGTCGCAATTTGTTCTTTTTGATTATTTGACCCACAGTAGCTTTGGATACCACAATACCATTTCGTTTGCATAATTCCACAATGCACGAAAGACTGAAGTTAGCGTCGGAAAGACCAAACATGTACCCTTCCCAAAAAGCTGTGATTTTGGAAGCCATGTTTCAGCACGAAATGTCCCAAATAACAGCAAAAAGTGTATACAAAGCTAATCTCCATGAAAAGTGGACGAGTCATGCAAATCACATTCCGCCAAAGTCATACGCGGCGTTTAAAGTCGTCTCATTTTATCTGAATCAACCCTCCGTATAGACTTACTTAAGTTGATAATGGAAAACAGAATAAATTCTAAGGTAATAACTTGATAATTTCTATTTTAGAAGAATTATCAACTCATCACCTTACAACTTTATTTAAATAAAAGATTAGCGCGTTAATTTCATCGTGGCTTATTTAGAAAATTTTAATTCAAACCCTCAAAATGTGAAAATTCGAAAATTTCCAACGCAATTTCTCAACGGCGGGGGAGAGGGGATCCATCTTTGTGACGACAACGGAGGCATGGTTTTGCTTCACAGAGTAAACTAATACATCGCACGCGAGATTAATCACATCAATACATTAAATTAATTTATTGAAAGAATAAAGGTGCGGAAATACCAATATGGTAGCGGTTTATTAATTGTTCTACGCATTTTGAGTAAACCTCATCGTCAGGAACTATGATCACTACAAAATAGAGCCGTGCGATGTATTTGATGTCAACATCGAACCTCGATGTTTTCAGGTACATCGATTATAGAACATCGCATAGTTTGTAGGCATCGATGGCATCGATGGTTTTTGTTTTTTTATAGTCAATAGTCGAGAAGTGTGGTTTAATTGCGGAATAATACATGTGATGAAGTTCCAGCCAAAGCCTGGGAGAAGTTCGGGGAGAAATTGGAGGCAGACTATGGTTCGGCAAACAAGGTGTTCTGTCAGACCGTGCGCCACCTCCGTGGAAAGAAGTCTCTTTCATCACAAACTATGAAGAGTTCAGATGGGAGGCTTCTGAAAATGGAGGAGAACGTATTGCATAGGTGGAAGGAATACTTTGCATCTCTTCTTAATCCGATGACAGCAACAACTGAGGCACATGAGGTGCACCTTGGAGCGGAGAATAGTCATGGTAGTATCACTGAAACAGAAGTCAGATGGGCAATTAAGTCTCTGAAGACTGGCAAAGCTGCAGGTGATGATGAAATCCGGTCCGAGATGTTAAAGGCCTTAAATCAGGATGGTATCCTGTGGCTGACTCGAGTGTGTCAGGTTGCTTGGATATCTGGACAGGCCCCTAAGCAATGGCAGACAGGAATTGTGATCCCTATCTTCAAAAAGGGAGATCAGAGAGATTGCAACAACAATCGAGGCATCTCTTTGCTCAGCATTCCTGGGAAAGTGTACGCTAAGTGTCTAGAGAAGAGAAGTCGG
>JAHWFO010081140.1:1263222-1287266 GCA_023313115.1 Rhysida immarginata | reverse complement strand
CTGGTGTCGACAACAACTCCGGAATTCCTCTCCGACGGGTTCACCCAACTAGTCACGCGTTGGCGCAATGCGTGGAAAGGGATGGGGACTATATCGAAAAGTGAATAGTGCAGTACATAGAGGACAAATGTGAGTATAAGATACAAAAAGAATTTTGAAAATCGGTTAACAAATAAAAAAGTTACAGCCATGGAGACCTTATTTATCAATCGCCCCTCGTACATACATACATACATACATACATACATACATACATACACTTATGAAATTTGGCACACTTGTTTAGAAACCCACATAGACTAACATATACGAATATTGTGCAATTCCAACAATATTACATACATATGAGTCGAATTGATAACCTCCTTATTTTGAAGTCAGTTAAAAACGAAGAGATTGCTACTGAAGAAAATCACACGTGTGACCGAAAAAATCTTTTATAGGGTTCATTTTTCAATTTGATGTGGACTAAAAGGTAATGTATTTTTTGGATATATGGCTCACTTAAATATTTTTAAGTGAAAAGTTTAAGCAATGAAAAAAAATATTTTGCCTTGCATCCTAGAAATTAGAAAAACAACGTCTTTTCTAGCAACACCCAACTGGAAAAGGATTGCTTTGAGAAAGACCATGTTCAGTTAGATTAAAGCTAATAAATGGAAACGGGAAAATAAACTCAGTATCAGCCTTTATTGAACAGCCCTCGTATTATTAATTGCATTATGCGGTGTTTGATAACCCAATCTTTATGACAGGCCTCCAATCACTTAGAGCTTTTTATATAGTTGTTGCTTATACTGCAGTTAAAACAAAGTAAACAATTTATGTGCAGACAAACTATAATGTCCAACCTTGCTTTATCGCAAACCATCGATAAGATTAGCTTTCAATTAATAGAAACAGCACTTTATCGCAGGGGCTTTAAACCGATTAGCTTATCGCAGGGGCACTTTATTACTTCGTTGAGTTAATTGAAAAGAGAATCTTAAGTTTGGAATGGATATGACATCATAGAATCTATCAGCGCGATTTTTATTCCTGGTATAGTAAAGATAATAAAAATATATCTTCTATATTTTGTAGATAGAGATTGTTAATTCTTTCTCTGTATATCGTATATTTAGCGAAGATCTGAACAGTGGGTAAGCGTTCTTTAGCTAACTTGTCGCTTAATTTCAGTGCATACTCTTCGGGAATTAATGATCCGTCATCACCGTTTAATTTTTAATTAAAATTTAAGGATTTAGTCCGAACCCATTCCTTTACCGATTGAATTGACAAAGAGATCAAAACAGCTGCGAAGCTTTGCCGTGTCGGAAAAGTGAGGGAGACGGAAAAAGCCTCTTTTTTCATAAAAATAATATTCGGTTTTGGATGCTTATTGGATTCAACAATGACGTCATTTTCAATCAACCATCACATTTAACACTATTCACCGTGCTTGTGATATGCTCGCGGGTTTTTTATTTGTTTTTTTTAAAAAATTTACAGTACTGAAAAGAGGAATAAATGGAAATTAATTTTTTTTTTGTGACGCAAAAGCAAATGTTATTTCCTGTCAGACACGCATATGGATTATTGATTGGACATCGAAATCGAATGCAAGTGGATAGACATGGATTAGACATTGTCCGCTCAAATAACACAGATGAATCAAAACATTATGATGAAGCAAATTATTCTTAGTATGACGAGCCACTCCTAACTTATCTGCAATCCAGATATACAGGGTTAGCAAGAAATAATTTTTCCACTTGAGAGGGCTGTCGAATGCGTTCTATTGGTCCAAATGAGATAAAATTTGAAATACAGATAATTCAAATGATGCGCTTGATATGTAGTAAATAAAAAAATTTAGTACAAATATTCACCAATAGATGGCGCTCTAACACAAATGGTATTTCTTTGCATATATGGAAAATGTAAAACATCATGTGCGTTACAGCGCATGCATATTAGCATTATTCTTCGGATAAAAAGACGGCGGATTTTGCATTAGTTACTGCTCTGAACATCATGTCTACGTTGCCTGAAAATGCGCTACTGGTAAAATTGTTCTATGGTTCAATGGTTAGAGCACATTGTTGAACATGAAGGGCTATATATTGAACAGTTGTAATGCTACTTTGTTATTTCACATTGATAAAGCATATGAAATGGGTTTGTGTATTACAGCGCCATCTATCGGCGGATTTTTATACTAAAATTTGTTATTTAATAAATGTCAAGCGCATCATTTGAATTATCTGTAGTTCAAATTTTATCTTATTTGGACCAAGAGAACGCATTCTACAGCCCTCTGAAGTGGGAAACTTATTTCTTGCTAACCCTATACATAGACGGTGACCTGGCATGAAGCTTTAACCACAATTTCCTAACCGGCCACCCCTTCCGAAATTTTTATTATCCACTACACAAGAATATATGTTCATCGTCAACGCGCTTGCAATAAGCGTCAGAATTGGATACTAAATGTGTGGAAGAAGGTTGCTTGTTCCGATGAATCCGCTAATCTGCTACATCAAGTGAATACATCTCTTCCCCAATGTGTCGTTTACGTGGGGAAGAGATTGCATCAAGCATATACTGGACGCTCTAAACTTGTGTGCTACCTACAATATGAGAACCATTTTCCACAAATCCAATTGTTTATCAACAAGACAATACTTTTTCTCGACAAATAAAGGGATTGTATACGATTTCATTAAAAGAACTTTTGACTGTTATGGTACTGTTATCACGATCACTTTCAAGCCACATCTGAGGCTTTTCTATGACTGTGACTAAATTGGACATAAACATGTGAAAAATATTAAAAAAAATATAACGGGGACAAAGTTTTTGATTGCACCTCAATAATTTATACGTGTATAAAAAGTGATTATCACTCTCAACATTTACTTATAAAGCGAACAAAGATCCAGTTGAACCAAAACTACTTAAAGGACAACTCTATGGTCACATACATATTTATTTAAGTAGAAAGATTAGCGCATTAATAACATCGTGGCAAATAAATTTTTTTTTAATTCGAACACTATTGTGTGAAAAATCGAAAATTTCCAATAGCAGGGCGGGCGTCTATCTTGGGTAAGGAGGAATGGTATTTGCTTCACAGTGTAAACTAGTACATCGCACGGGAGATTAACAGTCATTAATAATACATACATAGATTTAATTTTATTTATGACTAGAAGAGGCACCCGGCGTTGCCCGGGATATTCAGTTGTAGATAAACAGAACAACTCGAATTGCGTTCGGAATTTTCGTTTTTTCACACATTTAGGCTTCGAATTAAAAGTTTTAAGTATGCCACAATGTTATCAATGCGTTAATCTTTCGATTTTTAATAAAGTTGTATGTGACCGTAGAATTGTCTTTTAAGAGAAATAAACACCCATATATTATTAAGTAGCGGAAGAATGGAGCTACTTATTGTTTTCACAATGTCCGTCCGTCTGTCTGTCCGTCCGTCCGTCCCCTTCATAATTTTCACATTTTTTGAGGTAGAAGGTTGAAATTCGGAATGTATCTTACTACGGGCATGTGCATCTTCACTATTTAGTTTGGTTTTGATTGGCCCACTGGGGTCGGAGTTTCGGGGGCGGAAATTATAGGGGACCAAAAGGTCTACGCGTATTTATTCATATAAAGGAGTGAAATTCGGTATGCAGGTTCTTCTAAGCAAGATCAACATCACTGTAATGTTTGGGCCGAATTGTCCCAATAGGGTCGGAATTGTGGGGGTGGCAATCGCTTGGTCTTTAGAAATTTATGGCAACATATATTGTGTGATATCATTCGATCGAAAATGATGAGAAAGGAAAAAAGATAGGGTTCTTATGTATTTTCTAAATACAAGGTTCGAGAAAATCAATTTTTGATTAAAAAAATGGAGGATTAAAAAGTGCAGATGAAGGATAAAAAAATTAGATGAACTCAGGGCTTCCGCTACTTCCCTATACCTTCCTCGGGAGGCTTAATTTCTTGTTTACAAATGAAAACTGTTTAACTTTGTGACAATATCAAATATTTTTTAATGAATATTTCTGTAACGAATAGAATAATTTCCATTAAATTTCACAGTATTTTACCAGTTCAGTAGATATAAAACAGGAAGCCGACAGGTTGCACTCACAAAATTTAAATGAAAAAAAATCTTTAAATTGGCTTCACCTTTTGATTTCCTCCAAAGGCTATTTATCATTTTTCCTCTGACATTAAAATTATTCTCACGAACCTATTAGGACAACTCATGTCTGTATGCATAGATGATGCAATTTGACTTAGTGGAAAAAGGGTTCCAGCTCGATTTCTTCCGATTTAAAAAAAGATTCCCGTGAGTCAATTACAAAATCTTTTAAAGTTCTTTTTATCCTTTCATAAACTATCGTTCCATTTCGTTCTCGTCTAATTTTTATAAAATTTTGGTGAATCAATAACGGGAGCAATGGACCAGTTTCTGGTTTTCACTAAGGGATATCGCTAAAGGTTAATGATCCAAATAGGGTTTTGAGAAATTCTCTTCCGGCCATAAGTGGAGCTTTATCTTTGGAAATTTAAATAAAAGATTCATTTTATGCTCGGTTTCTTTAGAGCCTGTTTTCTATGAAGAATAAATAATGCATTAAAGGTAGTAGAAGAATGCAAATCTATTGGTGCAAAAAAGATTCCGTCGTCGGAATCTGTTTCGTATGTCTTAATGACTCTCTGTACCGTTTGTTTCGGCTTAATTAGCATGTTGACACCTTTTCGGCATGTGCCAAAGGTCGTGTTGAAGGTAAGCTGAATGAAAACTCTGAATGGAACTCGATAGGCAGTAAAACCTCAATGAGAAGAAGGGTTGAGAGAGTAGGAGTGAGAAAATATCGATTGGGGAAGAAGCCTTCAAGATGAAGCGCAAATGTTCTTTCAGGGTTTATGACAAATTACTGTGCGTAAACAGATTGTATTCCGCCCAAAATACGAATATCTCAAAGCCAATTCATCAATCAAAGTTGACAATAAAAAAATAAACCTGGAAAAAATCCAATTCTTAGAAAAATTCTTCTTGGGAGCGAAATATGGTCCTCACTTGCTTCTTATTTAGAAATAAATATTGATGACTCCCTTAGGGTTAATGTTAATATACTCTTAAATTATTTATAGCCATTAAGGGGGGATTTAATGCGTGCGGGTTTGTTTTTAAATATGTGGCCCCTTTAACATTCTTTTTTAAGAAGATTTTGTCTGGAATTTTATTCGTGTGGAATTGCCTTTTGTTGTTTCCATCATCAATCACCAGAGTGGAAGCCAACAGGCGGCGTTCGTATCTAGGCGAAGCCAACAGACTAGAACCGAGTGTAATAAGAAACACTGGACAACAAAATCAATATGACATATACAGTATTTTCAAATTAATAATGAAAAGGTAACTTTCTTTTTTTCCAAGTTATTACCAGGTAATCGCCAATTCCAAGTTACGACCAGGTACGTACAAAGCAAGAACTTCAATTCAGTCTAAAGAGAATTTGCATTTTCAGATGAGAGCGATATACGAGGGTTTTTTTCAAAAGTTCTCGGACACGAATGACAAAATAACAGTCAGTTGAAAACAGGTTTTAATGTAAACCAAACCCTTTACAGCACAAATGAACACATTTCAGCTCTGCACTTTTCAAGTCCATTCAAAACGCAACTGACTCTAAGAACTTATGAAAAGATTCTTGTAAGATTCTCTTATGTTACTTAATTAATGTTTAACGAACACATCTCTCTCTATACAGGGTGATTCAGAAAGGTAGGTCAAGAATGAAATGCCATGTACAGTTTATAGCGGGGAACAAAATTTTTCCTATAAACATGGGTCCAGAAATGCATCCTTACAGAGATAATGCAACTTGTACGAGGTAGGAATGCATTACAGTAGGTGTTCAAAATGCCGACCCTGAGCCTCGATGCAGGTGTTTAGTCTGTGGACGGGATTCTCGCCAACTCTGATGAAGATGTCCGGAGAATCACTGACTTCTCCACACGCTGTTGGTAAATCCTTATCGCATCAGTAGCATTACCCTGTGTCTCGCCGTAGACGAGATGCATGTCCGCCAGCTCCGCATTAGACAAGCGATCCATTGTAAGACATTGGAGTTACATGTTTCGTTTCCTCTCTTTTAACGGATAGCACACGAACAATTTACATGTTTATATCTCTTTTAACGGAAAGAATACAAAGCTTTATGTACCCTGTTATTCCTCCAAATTTCATTAATCTAGGCTTTACAGAACCTGAGTTATTAACTTGTTGATCTTGGTGGCGGCATTTTATTACATCTCAGTTATCGTTCAAATTCGGACCCATGTTCATAGAACGTTTTTTGTTTACCTTGACCTCTATAATACCCCCTTAAATTGTTTTACACACGATTTGAATCACCCTGTATACTGTAGTTTTTGTAATTTTTACGATGCTTTTTCAACGTCTTTGTTATAAGAAGTTGAGCTATTATTACGATGGGATGTAAAGGAGCGCGCGAGAAAAGAAATTCGGGTATAGAGAGTTTTTTTCGGCTGTCTTTATGGCTTTTTTGGGTATGAAGAGGGAAAAACGAAATAATAAAAATTGAGACGGAAGTGAAGGGGGAGGTCTATAGCTTAGAATAAGATTGGTATGCGATTAATGTAATATTTAAGTAAAATTCATAATTTACCAGGAATTAGCGCGACAGGGGTTATTGCCAATGTACAGATTCAGTTATTGTAACGCAATAGATTAATTTTGGAAGAAATTGTAATACAAAACACTGCAAAGGAATTTGACGTTAGCCATCTCCTGGTAAGAGAATGGAACATTAGAAGAGTCTGCCGAGCCCTGTCGTTAACCAATTGGTTATTGGAACTAATGGAAGGATTCATTGCATATTGATAATTTTGATGAATTTATTACCACGATAATTGTGTAATAGATGATTTCACGCTAACATAATAATGAGATAAGCGCATGCGCAATAGAACTTCTGGAGGGCAAGAAAATTAACAACGGCTGCACAAAACTGCGAAATGCAGCTAAGAAAGCAGAAACATAGTTGTTTTTTTTTTAGATTACCCACAAATAAACACCAGTAAAATATTTTTATTTTTTATATGTATTATTAATTACTGTTATTGTACTAATCTAGTTAATATAAAACAAAAAACTGATTTTTCTTGAAAAATTTGTAATCGTGCACATCTCTTGCATCAGTATGCTTCATCAAATGCCTTGAATGTGGATGCATTGTCATTACGGAAGTATTTAAAAAATGTCTATAAATCCCAGTTTAGGCAGATTATTTAATTTCTGATCATTGAGTACTTCATCATTGATGCTAATATCTGGAGAGTTCTTCTTCAGATAAAGGAGATAGGTCATCGCCGTGATACTCCCTACGAGTGAATTTTGCGCCATCACAGTGATACATAACGACTGCTACGAGATGACAGGAGCAGTTGGGACCGATGGCTTTACGTGCCGTTCGAAGCACGAAGGGGATACAAAGATAGAAATTATTGGTAGGGCTAGTGGCAAACCCCCACTGCTGGGCATCCCATGCACTGGTCTCGATGTTGGCCCCAGAACTGGCATCCAGTTTTCTTTTTGTAACTCCAATATTTTTTTAATTAGAATCATTTTTGTGCATTTTTTGAATGTCTAATTTGTACTTCCTTGTTAATAGATGAAGTTTGGCCTTCTTTAGCTTTATTAAATCTTTCTCTTGAAAAACAAACGTATTTTTGTCGTTGGTTATCCAGTCTTTCTCTGCGCTTTGTCCTCCGGAAGCAGAACAGCGCATGAGCCAGTGACGTCGTGCTCCTTACCGTGAAAGGCTCTATTGCATGAGATAGTAGATATTCCCTCAAAAGATGGCAGACGACTGCCAAAGAAACACATCGGATACATCCGAGGAATTTTTCATTGCAGCAACGGAAATGGAATTGCTGTGACATTGGGACCTCTACCAAGGAAAACGTATGCTCTCTGGGAGAATTCTTCTCGCCCTGAGAATTGCACGGTAATCTTAGGATTAAACTACGAACAATATTGGGAATTTGATGGCAAAAAACGAACAGTGTAGATGTCTTTAAGATATAATGCAACGCGGATAAGTTCCCCGCTCTGTTAATTAACTTTAAAGATTTAAATTCAAATAAACGATTTCGTATATCGCACGTATTCGTCAATTTAATTTCAAATAGTTGACACGGTTCCAGGATTTTTTTGGTTGCCCTACTGGGACCGTGGGGGGCCCCCCCCCCTCCCCCGTGATGGTCCAGCTTGGTCATCAATGAGGTATTTTCTTGAAGCCAAAGGACACCATTTCTATTGACAAGTGTTGGGAGCTTAATACAGTTTTTCGTGATTAGGTCGCATATCTACTGTAATGGTTTGTCCCCATAACTTTTTTTGAAGTTCTTCCTGGAACGTCTTTTACTCCCAACCATTGAGCCAAACGTGCACGATGGTTGTACAATATTCATATTTCTCGAAATATGTATGTTATTAAAACAATTTTTGTGGAAAAGTTTTTTTCATTTTCTTTTTCAAAGGATTTTCATCCACAGTTTCTGGTGATCTTTCTTATCAGTATTTCCAAAATTCTTTCCAGCTTGCTTCTTTGGAGGAGAGAAGAGCACACTTCCAATCGCTGTATTTTGTTCTGATCGGATGTTCTCTGACACCCATTTGCGGCACCATACTTTCCCTGTTATTCTCAGTAACAGATGAAAAGGTCACTTTAATTTTTGGGCGAACTCTCAACTACAAAATTCATTAGGGAAGGACTATGGCCGAGCAGCTCGTTCGAAAGTAGTCCTCCTACCAAATGCATTATTGATACTTTCGAGTGCAGTCCTCTCAGAATTACCTAATTTTAAAGTCATCAAGAAATAGGGTTTTCACTTGCAGTATATAGTCTTCGATGTTCGCTTTGACGTTCTGCCACATCTGATTTCCCTGACTTCCACCATCTGATTACCATTTGAACACGTATTTCCTTGATGGGAAAAGATTCCAAAGTGTTGCCGTTAAAACTATGATATCTGGAAATGCAAAGTTTCGCGGGGGGCGCCGAAAATTATATAAAAATCTAATATATTAGTCAGATGGACAAACTGGATCCGTCAAAGTGGATAATGATATGGTGCTGTGATGTCAAAATTCGGTATGGTACCAATGTTATGTTCATTTTCCACTCTAAGTTAGTGACATTTGACTACTGACAAGCTCGACAGCATACATAGTTATATACAGTATTCTTGAGTTCACTCATTAATTACGTAACATTATCAACTAGTGCAGATGTTCAAAACAGTTGCTTCAACAACTACATTAACATTCATATTCCGTTGCTTCAATAACTATATCATAACTGGGTCTTCCAAGGCTAGGAAAACACCAAAACATGTTCCCTAACTGCCGCACCGCTCAATCCCTACATTTTGCTCTCGAACTCTGCTTCCTATATTTTTTAACAATATCTACTTTTCTCTACTTTTCCCTAACTGCCGCACCGCTCAATCTCTACTTTTCTTTTTCCGACTTGGCATTGCTAGTGTTTTTTCATTCATCGCGGAGTGGTATCTGAGGAGGGCTGCTCACGTGACCGATAGCTCTCGGACTTCTCAGAGAGCTATCGGAGAAAAAGGAATTAAAAAAATGATAGAAGTCTGGATTATGAAATTTGAAAATTGGAAATTTGAAATATGTATTGAAAGTTTGTATTAAAGGCCTTTTTTAATCTTTTTTCCTTACAGAGTTCACGTCTAAATGTTTCATGTATGCACTTTTATTCTATTAAAATTAATTTTTTATTTTTATTTGCACTGTGGACAACCCCATATCGAATCTGGCAATCTGCGATTCGTATCTGAAAAAAGCTCCGAGCGATTCGAGAGCTTTAGCAGTGAAGCAGAAACAGAGATAAATCTTAGTAAAATCTGGGTAGTAAAAAAAGACACAAGCGCCTCTCAGAAAAACGAGAGAGAATAAAATCTTGAGGAGATTTAGCAGTGAAGCAGAATTACATTTA
Organism: Rhysida immarginata; assembly: GCA_023313115.1. Lineage (NCBI taxonomy): Eukaryota > Metazoa > Arthropoda > Chilopoda > Scolopendromorpha > Scolopendridae > Rhysida > Rhysida immarginata. Next base: position 1,277,223 of record JAHWFO010081140.1, on the reverse strand, counting down.
TACATTTATTAAAAAGAACTTAATCCCTCCCGCCCCCGAGTAGGATAAAGCAAGTCATCTATTTTTACCCCTTTATCTACACTTTTTACCTCTCCCCAATTCTTTTAAATCAATAAATTGATTTTTCGAACGTAATATGTAGAAAATGTAAAAAACCTCGTATTTTCTTTCTTTCTCCTTCATTTCCGAACGTATGATATATCACATATCATATGTTGCCATAGTTCTAAGGACCAAGTGACCTGCCACCCCCGCAAAGCCGGTCCCATTGGAACAATTGGGCCTAAACTTCATAGTAATGTAGATCTTGCCTAGAGGAATCTGGATACTGGATTTTACGCCGTTACGTACCTAAATAGCACATAGATATGTTGCCCTCTGAATCCCACCCCCGTAATTCCGACCCCTGTATACCAATTAAAACCAAACTAAATAGTGCAGATGGACATGGCCATAGTAAGCCACATTCCGAATTTCAACCTTCTACCTTAAAAAAAATGTAGAAATTATGAAGGGGGCAGACTGACATTATAAAACCAATAAAGTAGCTCCATTCTTATTCTACTTACGAGGGTCAGTCAAATGAAAACCGGAAATATTTTTTACAGCTCCTTTATTACAGACAGAGTTGGAACAAGTACACTATTTTTCATTGTAGTCCCCTGCTTTTCGATGCATTTCCGCCACCGACTCGGGAAGGCATGGATACCTCTGAAAAAAAAATCTTCGTATAATGGAGATCTTGCTCATAGGAATATTCATTCCGAATTTCACTCCTTTATATGCATAGATACACCTAAACCTTTTGGTCCCCTCTAATTTCCACCATCAAAACTCCGGCCTTAGTGGACTAATCAAAACCAAACTAAATAGTGCAGGTGCACATGCCCATAGTCAGCTACATTCCAAATTTCAACCTTCTACCTCAAAAAATGCAGAAATTATGAAGGGCATGGCCTGACATTATAAAACCAATAAGTAGCTCACTTAATAATAAGCTTATAGATTATGAGCACTTGAGCAATCGTGCATCGACAAAGCGATTTCACTTGCGCGCGCCAATGTCAATAATGCTTAAAAGATGAACAGAAAGTAACAATATATTCCTTCTTGACAAATCGATTGTTATGACATGCCATTGTCTTTGTATTCTTTACACTCACTGTTTTAGCATGTGAATTCGACTTGAAGGGATCCACGAAAAATTCTGAAAAGTTGATACGGCCGAGCTAAGACTGATGGTCATATTTCTGAAAACAGAATTTGAAAAAGTTAAGGCTGATTACTACTGGATGGCAAACACTGTAAAATCAGCCGGTACCGGTGAAGTTGCTATGGAAACGTCGCTCAAGGGCAACCGGTTTTGCCGTCTCTACTGTGCCGTTGATGAAACCAGCCAATCACAGCAGAGCAGAATACTGGTTATTAAATAAAAGAAAAGGTCCAGGAATAGCAATATTGCAATTCCTGGACCTTTTCTTTTATTTAATAATCAAGTCAGCAATGCAAAAATACTGAGATTGCTTTGGCCACGATTACGCTTCATACTTGTTAGTGCAAATTCAAATGGAGAGCTATGAGAACTGTTATTCTATTGGTTTTTCGATTGCGAAGTATAAACACTCCTGATTGGTTGAATGTTTAACTTTTACCGTTCAGTGAGAATGGTCATACTTTGTTGCCGTGAACTGTCATAACGGTTGTTTGGAATACCGACTGATTTTTACCGTCCTTACCGTCCAGTGGAAATCAGCCTTTAATCCGTTTTCAAGTAATCGTGCAAACGGCGGACGGTCGGATAAACGTACAACCACAGAATAAGGAATACATTCTTATAAGTAGCTTTTATGCTACAACTCCTAATATATAAAAAACGCGCTTGAACATGGCCCACTAGATTATAGAAGGCCTGTCCATCCGGTAATAAGAGGTGGAGGCAAATAGCTTTCTCTTGTTTGCCACTCTGGGGCTAAAAGTTGACCCTAGCAAAAGCTTCGGTTTCGTTTAACCAAACCTATCGCGCGCGTTTTCGTTTTGTTAGCGACAGTAAGATGTTAACAACAATCATGACAATAATTAAAGAACGAACAAAGCGTATTGAATCAATAGCACCTAGAAAGAAAATCTGCGCAGTGAAACGTCATACATTTATAAATTAAAAGATTAAAAATTATTATAGATAGTTTAATTAAAATCGTAATTATAGAAACAATTATTAAAATTTATAATTAGACACAGAAGAATTTTACGCTAAATTAAATAGCTATATCACCTATTCAGAATGCATTATTTTCAATTGCACGGGACGAGTTTTAGCCTACTGTGGCAAAAATAAGAAAACTATTTGCCTCCCATTTTAGATGCTGAAAAGCATCGAATGGACAGGCCTTATTTAATCTAGTGGACCATGGCTTGAACCGCAGGGCACGCTCAGACTCGGAGAAATAATAATAAAAAAAAACACTAGCTTTGTTTGCACAAGAGAAAAGCCAAACAACGAACAAGAACTGGTAATTTAAAACAGCAGTTAAGATAATTGTTGGAAATAGCAGCAAAATAAAACAAACTGCGTATTAGTACGTCACACAGGATGTAGCCGAGGTCAACGAGAGACGGCCAACACCACCTAAAGAGACATGAGTAGAGGTGGTGTTGCCAGGGCACTCAAAAGTCACCTGACCATCGGGGTCCGAGCAACAATCCATCCTTCAGTGTCTCCATCTTGGATTTTAACAATCAGTGTTTTTTCGTTTGTTAGAAAACCACGATGATCAGGTGATTTTTGAGTGCCCTGGCATAACAACCGAGAGAGAAGGCCTCTGCGACAGGGTTGCCAACCTATCGGTTTTTAGATGGGAATATTTATTGCTGGATATTGTTATAATACAAGCTAAACAATGCACAAATATAATAATTATTACACGGTTGGCAACGCTGCTCTGCGATGAAAAGTAATACATTGTTAAATCATCATAGTTAAGGCAAATTTATGGCTTATTATTGGTAAAAATACGAATAACAGTGCCCTAAATATAATGATGTAACAATATATTACGTTTCATCGCAGAGGCCTTCTCTCTCGGTGGTTACGGCCCTGGCCAACACCTCCTATACTCTGTCCAACGAAAGAAAAACTGGGGGTGTCTAATTAAATTTCGGATTTCAATTGTTAGACATTGTTGCTAAATAAAATTAACAATGTTTAACAATTGAAATTGGAAATTTAACTGGACACGCCCAGTTTTTCTTTCGTTGGACAGAGTATAGACAGAAGGCTGCGCACAGAAACGTCATACATTGTTACATCACACAAAAGCGGCTATTGTTAATCGTACTTCTACCAATAACAAGCCGTAAATTTGGTCGTTTGATAATGATGTAACAATGCATGATGCTTCTGTGCGCGGGCCTTCTGTCTAGGTGGTGTTGCCCTGGCCCACAGATGAAGAGAAACAGATGGGAAACTCTACCACGTGACTGGAAATCACTGTCATTTTTCAATACTACTTTCGTGGCGTTAGTGAGGACACAATTTTGAAAATAATAAATAAAATAATAAATAAAATAATAAAGCAGTTTACGTATTAATATACTTTTTATATTAATAATATATAAAAGTAATATAATAATAGTTTTGTATTCAAAAATAAATATTGTTTTATATAAACGAAAAATTGTATTGTTAAGTTGTCACGTGATCATATTTACAGGGTGATTCAGTCAATTTCTGACCATTTCAGTACTATGATTTATTGACCCATTAATGTTTACAAACCTAACATTTCAGTATGATATTTTAGGCAGTTCGGAGATTTTATTCCCGTGGAAAAGTCTTTTGGATGATATGCTCAAAGTGGACACCACGAACATTTTGAACTGCTCGCAGCCGAATGGTGAAGTTGTTCATAACTCTATCCAGGATTTCTGCATCCACAAGGGTGCAGCAGTCGATGATGCTTTGTCGCAGCTGGTTTAGGGTTCTTGGTGCTGTAGTGAACACACTGACTTTAAGGAACCCCCAGAGATAAAAATCACATGGGTTTAGGTCAGGACTCGTAGGGGGCCAAAGAAAGCCACCTCCGAATCGATCTGGAAACCTGTTTGAAATGACACGATTTCCGAATTTCTGATTGAGAAAGTCTAGCACTTCATTAGTGGTGTGAGGCCTAGCCCCATCCTGTTGAAACCATTGATGTCGAAGAGGTATACGCCTCTTTCGCAGCTCGGGGATGAAGGTTTCCAACATGTTAAGGTAAGCCTGTGACGTTACGGTGCCCTCAAAAAGAACGGACCAATGATGCCTCTTTTGGAAATCGCGCACCAAGCCATAACCTTTTTGTGGATGAAGAGGTGACTTATGGATCTCATGAGGGTGCTGGGAACCCCAAAAACGAACGTTGTGTTTATTAACGTCACTTGACAGATGGAAGAAGGCCTCATCTGACACCCACAGGTTGTCCACAACGTCCTGATTGGCTTCCATTTCTGCTCCAAACTCCATCGCAAATTGTTGTCGCTTCTGTCTTCCAGTGTCTGTTAACTCCTGATAAACATGGATCTTATACGGAAACAGGTGTAAAATCCTTTCTCAAAATTCGCCACGTCGTAGTATACGACAGCCTTTCTTCAATGGATAGGCGGCGAACATATTTTTGGTAGGGGAATCGACCAACGTTGTGCGAACATTTTCGACAACTTCGGCTGTTTGAACACGAGCTTCGCTCCCGCCTTTTTTCTTGCCTTTAACACATCCAGTGGCACGAAATTGCTTGACAAAATCCATGATTGCTTGCCTGCCTGGTGCGTCTCGACACTTATACTCCTTCCGGAACTTTCTTTGCACGGTTACAGGTGATTTTGTCTCGAAATACCATTCGACAACCTTGCATTTCTGCTCTGTTGATAAAGCGGGCGCCATTTTTCAACAATACGATTTTCATGCAGCGCCGTTGCAACAATACAAACTCCAACTATTTAGAAATTCGATATGGCGCTCATATTCTTTCAATTGTTTATCCCTAATGCACGTCATTCGAGTGAAATGGTCAGAAATTGACTGAATCACCCGGTATATTAGCTCGCCGTTGCACGTAGAAATCGTGATAGTGCAATAATAATTTCTTTTCATCTGTAATTATTCACCTTACATCGTAGAATCGGTTTTCAAAGTTTTTAATTAACTTGAATTAAATTATTAAAATAATTCCGATGAAAAGAACGGTAACCACATTCTTGCCAGATTTAGTAATTTTTTTAAAGCGCTTGTCCTTGTTTTCATTGTTTTGTGCATTGATTAACAGTGTCAACAAAGGACAAGGGCTTTAAAAATTTTACTAAATCTGGCAACACTGGTTAACCAACGTATTCGAGGCCGACGAGAGACAGGCCAGGGCACTCAGTCATTGATCATCAGGGTCCGGGCAAAATGAAGGATGAATTGTTTCCAACAAACCAAAAAATATTGATTGTTAAATCCAAAATGGAGGCAATGAAGGATGAATTGTTGGCCGGACCCCGATGACCATGTGGCTTTTAAGTGCCCTGGCCCAACACCACCTAGAAAGAAAGTCAAACAACTGAAACGTCATACATTGTTACATCATCATAAGTCGACCAAATTTAGAGCTTATTATTGGTAGAAATACGGTTAACAATGGTCGAAATATGATGACGTAACAATGTATGATGTTTCAGTTGTTTGGCTTTCTTTCTAGGAAGTGTTGCCTGGCCTGTCTCTCCATCTTGGATGTAAACAATGAGTGTTTTTCCGATTGTTGGAAACAATGAAGGTTGGATTGTTGTTCGGACCCAGATGGTCAGGTGACTTTTCCGCTTCGAGGCCTGTCTTTTTCGTTGGATTCGCGGTAGGGCCGAGGCCGACAAGATACCAAGGCCTGGGGCGAGTTTTTGGACATTTGACCGCGATGTAATTAACAGCGAAGTGACATCAACTTCATTGTTAAAGGATAATTTAACAATGTCATTTGCTTTTATATGACGCAATTTTGACGTATGAGCGTTGCTTATTAAACCGCGATCTCAAGTCCAAAAACTCGGCCCTGGAAGCGAAAAAGTCACCTGACCATCGGGGGTCTAGCAACAATCCAACCTTCATTGTCTCCATCTTGGATGTTAACAATCAATGTTTTCCCGTTTGTTGGAAACAATGAAGGTTGGATTGTTGCTAGACCCCCGATGGTCAGATGACTTTTTCGCTTCCAGGCCTTGTTTTCTCGCTGGCCTCGCGGTAGGGCGTAGCCATGACCACCAAGAGAGAAGGCCTCCGCAATGAAACTGAATACATTCATCACAGATAGTGCAAATTCAGGGCTTATTATTGGTAGAAATACGAATAACAATGCACTATCTATGATGATGTAACAATGTATTCAGTTTCATTGCGGAGGCCTTCTCTCTGTGGTCACTGCGTAGCCCACGAGAAAGACAGGCCCTGACCATCACCACCTCTACTCAAAGCCTGAGCCCGAAAATTTTATACATTGTTACGTCATCATACCTAGTTATGATTTAGGGCTTATTATTGGTAGAAATGCGATTAAAGATGACTACGAGGCTAACGAGAAAGAGAGGCTCCGGCACTGAAAAGTCACATGACCAAGACGGGTCTATTAACAATGTAACTTCCATTGTTTCCATCTTGTATTTTAACAATCAGTGTTTTATCCTTTGTTGGAAACAATGAAGATTGGATTGTTAATAGACCTAACTTGATCAGGTGACTTTTCAGTGCCGGAGCCTGTTTTTCTCGTTAGCCTCGAGATGACTATCTACGATATTTTAACAATGTATGACGTTTCCGCGCTCAGGCTTTCTCTTTAGGTGGTGTTGCCCTGGCGCGGAAAAGTCACCTGACCATCTTAGTCCGAATAACAATGTAACCTTCATTGTTTCCAACAAACGAAAAATTGCTGATTATTAAAACCAAGATGGAAACAATGATGGTTACATTGTTATTCGGACTAAGATGGTCAGGTGACTTTTCCGCGCCAGGGCGTAACCACCGAGAGAGAAGGCCTCTGCGATGAAAAGTAATACATTGTTACATCATCATAGTTAGGGCACATTTATGGCTTATTATTGGTAGAAATACGAATAACAATGCGCTTAATATGATGTAACAATGTATTACGTTTCATCGCAGAGGCCAGGGCCTGTCTTTCACGTGGGCTACGCGGTAGGGACAATTTCGGGCTTATTATTGGTAGAAATATGATTAACAATACCCTACCGCGAGGCCAACGAGATAACAAGGCCTGGAAGCGAAAAAGTCACCTGACCAACTTGGGTGCTAGCAACAATGCAACCTTCATTGTTTCCAACAAAAGGAAAAACAGTGATTGTTAACGTCCAAGATCGTAACCTCCGAGAGAGAAGGCGTCTGCGATGAAACTTAATACATTGCTACATCATCATAAATAGGGCATTGTTATTCGTAATTCTACCAATAATAAGCCATAAATTTGCCTTAACTATGATGATTTAACAATGTATTACTTTTCATCGCAGAGCAGCGTTGCCAACCGTATAATAATTATTACATATGTGGCTTATTATTATTATTTATTACACGTTAATAAATTTTAGGAATTATTAAAATTACATAAATTATTGATATTTAATAAATTACAGACTAGCCCGCTATTAAAAGTGAGCATTCCTGCGAAACCTTTCTGTAAGTCGAATTGGTTAAAGCGTAGAAATAATTACCAAGGAGTTATATCCCAAAAAGAAGATAATAATTACACTGAAGAAACTCTTCAACCATATCATAACTACAAACAGAAAAGGAATGGAAAATTCTGCGACCTGGAATCGAACCAGGGATCATGCCTTTCGCAGGCACCGTTCTTACCAATAGAGCTACTGCGGATAATGTATCTGTTTTGGGTCGCCGATTTTCGAGTCGGGGATCTGCTCTGCCGATTGAGGTGATTTGTGGCTTCATGGAAATCCATATGGATGCATTGTAACAGCTTTGCGGTAGCTCAGTTGATAGGAGTGGTGCCAGCAAAAGGCATAATCCCTGGTTCGAGTCCAATTCGCGGAACTTTTCCTTCCCTTTTCTACTTTGTAATAATGATTTATATGGGAAACATTTTTAAGCGTTCCCAGACTTAAAAAATAACCTACAAAAATTATATCATTAAAACATAAAACAATACTGAAGAATGATGAGGCCGCTTAAAATTAAAATTTCTTTTTGAAAATAATTTTCTATTCTATATTAATTAGTATACTTATTATATTTACACAAAAAATTTTGCCCCCCTTCCAAGTATCCCATCCTGAGTTTTAACTGTAAAATCTAGCCAGCTTATTATTAGAGTAGCTACCTCTCCAATGTTTCCAGGAAAAATGGGCATTATAAATAAGTAATCAATTACAAAATTTTATTTTCCCTTTTTCAAAAGGGAATCTTAACATTAGTATAAAATTCTCGACAAATGGAATCTATCACGGAAAAAATACGAACGAAAAAAGAAAAAATATCAGCGCTATTTGTGCGGACTATAAAATTTCGCAGCAATTAAAATGCATTTTTTTAATATAATTTTGTAAAAGGGGTCTCAACTGTTTCAATGCTACGTTTTTTTCGCTAGTTCTTGTGACAGCCGCATACGCCTGACACTGGCGCTGCCATCAGCTTCAGAGTGTTTTATTTATTTGTTTATTTATTTATTAATGTTAGATACAATTCAATGACGCCCGAATGGGACCTGTATGGGTTAGAAACCGACGAGTTAGGTCCTAACGGGCGTCGAACAAACAAAAGAATGTAATTACATATGTTAGTAAAAAAAGATTCATCAAAACATTAATTATACAAAAACAAATTTTTTTTCTTTTTTCTCTTTTTTAAAAGCGACCTAGCGAAACATCAATAAGTAATAAGAACAGTCAAGTATTATAAACGGTTAATTTAAAATGCAAAGCTAAAAAAATATATTAATTTGCATTGCTTCATATAAGGAAAATACAAAGAACATAACATTGAATAAATTCCAAGATAATTGGATTTAACCAGATAAATTATCTTAAAAACGAAAGAAATAATTCATTGATGATGGTAAACTATGTGTTTTTTAAAAGCCTTCTAGATAAACTATATGACACTACGGTGCGAATCTCAATCGGTAGAAGAGACTAAACCCTCAAATCATTATGAGAAACACAGCGCAGTAAGAATTGGCGTTTTAGTAATGGAAGACTGATATAATTCGCACTTCTAGTAGGATAATTGTGACAGTCAAGATTGAATCTTATAGTAAAAGGAATTGTAGTATTAGCAGTTGAGTGGTAATGTTATAGACAAAGGAACCTAATTGAATTTTATAAATTTGATAGATTGTGGGAATATGTAGTTCTTGGAAAAGATGTGAGACCGAGGTACGAATTGGTGATTTACTTAAAGTACGTAAAAACCATTTCTGTAATTTACGGTAAGTATACGGTTAGAATTATATACTGAGGTAAATCCCCAAAATATAATTCCATAACACAGTGTTGAGTGGATCCATGAAAAGAATGTTATCCATAACACAGTGTTGAGCAAAAGAATGTTATCCGGGAAATGTATGGAGATTGTCCCTTGTCTTTTATTAAGTTTAAGTATGAGCGCATCAATATGAAGATCCCAAGAGAGATCATGTGATAAAATCAGACCTAAGTATTTAACCGAAGTCACCAATGGTAATATATCATTATCATAATAGATAAGAGGAGAAGTTGGGATATTACGTTTATTCCGTTGGTAGAAAAACATTAAATTCGTTTTATCTGTATTTATCAGTCGAAGAGTTCAAGTCATTCCATTGCTTTAGGTCGCATAACGTCAGATTAATAGTCTGTATCAGCTCTACAATACTCTTATTAGAAAAAGCAAAGTTGCATCATCAACATAAAAAAATTGAAAAAGTAGGTAAAGTGCCAAGGGTAAATCATTAATAAGTTGAACAGGAATGGTAAGAGTATCGATCCCTGTGGTACTCCTCTATTTCTTGCATTAATCGAAGAAGATAAATTTGCATACATTAAATAATATTGCCTATTAGATAATAAACTTGATAACCATAATAGAGGGAAACCATGAATATTGTAAAAAGTTGACAATTTATAAAGTAAAAGAGGAATTTGAATATTGTCGAACGCCTTTGTAAAGTCTACAAAAGCCGCAGCTACATATTTATTGTCCGCCATTTCAGCTGCAATATATTCCAATAATTCAGAACACGCAGTTTCTATACTCCGTTTAGGGATAAGCCCATGTTGACAGTTATTAATGAGTCCTTCTGAGAAAAGACGAATTGAGAAAGGCGCAAATAAAATACCTTCTCAAATATTTTCCCAAATGTAGTGAGTGACGAAACAGGGCGATAATTCGTGTAAATATTAGGGTTCCCTTTTTATAAATTGGACAAACCCTAGTTAACTTTAAAGCAGTAGGATAAAAATCTGCACTAAGCGAATAATTGAATATACGAGGCGCATCCAGAAAGTAAGTTTCCCGATGTTTTCCCCTTTAAAGTAAACGTAATTAGCCGTGTCAATTGCGCATGCGTAACAGATCTATGACGTATCAATCATATGCCAGCCGGACAGGTCCCGCCTCGTGCCAGTAGCGTGGTAGCAATGGTCCGAAATGGAAGCTCTTATTTCTTCTCCCGCCGCCTGCGAGGTTCGGTCGGTGATAAAGTTCTTGAATGCACAAAGCATTGCGCCAATTGAGATTCATCGTCAGCTCTGTCAGGTCTATGGGCCGATGGTGCGTCGCTGGTGTAGGCAGTTTTCCGAAGGTCGTCAAAATGTCCATGATGAAGAAAGCAGTGGGCGACCATCCCTCATCAATGATGATCTTGTTGAGCTTGTGCGGCAGCGCGTGATGGAGAACCGTCGCTTCACGATTACGGAGCTGAGCACCCATTTTCCGCAGATATCGCGGTCTTTGTTGCATAAGATTGTCACTAAGCACCTGCTGTTCAAAAAATTGTGTGCCAGGTGGGTGCCGAAAAACCTGACACCCGAACACAAAATTCAACGCTTAGGAGCAGCACTGACATTTCTGCAACGGTATCACGATGACGACGACGAGTTCCTCGACAGGATCGTCACGGGCGATGAGACTTGGATTTCGCACATCACCCCGGAAACCAAGCAGCAGTCAATGCATTGGCGGCATAGTGGATCTCCGGTCAAGACGAAATTCAAACAGATGCTGCCGGCACGGAAAGTGATGTGCACGGTGTTCTGGGACAGGAAGGGCATTCTGCTCATTGACTTTCTTCCACGTGGTGAAACAGTAAACGCTGACCGTTACTGTGAAACACTGCGGAAATTGCGACGTGCCATTCAAAACAAGAGTCGTGGAATGCTTACTGCAGGTGTTGTGCTCCTCCATGACAATGCTCGTCCACATACGGCTCGACGCACAGCAGCTGTTTTGACGGAATTTGGCTGGGAGTTGTTTGATCATCCACCCTACAGCCCTGATCTTGCTCCCAGCGATTTTCACGTTTTCTTGCACCTCAAGAAATTCCTGTCCTCCGGTGAGCGTTTTGGCAACGACGAAGAGCTGAAGACGTCTGTCACACGCTGGTTCCATTCACAGGCGGCAGAGTTCTACGACAGGGGGATACAAAAGTTGATCCCACGATACGACAAGTGTCTCAATTCTGGTGGTGGCTATGTTGAAAAATAGCTGAAACATTGCTGTACTTGTTGCCAATAAATATGTTCCAGTAAGTGTGAGTTTTTTTTTTTTTTAAATAGGGAAACTTACTTTCTGGATGCGCCTCGTATATGAAAGTGGAAAACATAAAGCATCTTTAGTTGCAATGATAATGTCGGCACGAATTCCGAGTGGATCAGGTGTTCAGGATGCCTTAATACTAGAAGTTATAATCACAAGTTATAACTTCATCGGAGTAGCAGGGATGGCAAAAAATGCTGTAGGATTTGTGGGTAAATCATAGATATAATTTCTATAATGACATTTAAAGAAGTAGTTATAATTGAAGAAGGTGGAAGTAGTGCTGATAGGAAATCAGTTAATTGAGAAGAAGTAATTTGGTCCGTTTGTGAAAATGGACAGAAATATGAATTGGAGCAATTAATTAACTTCTTCAGTTCTTGCCATTTATTTCTTTGCATGAGTGTAGTCTGCGAAATAAATTGTTGTAATATTGACGTTTTAATTGAATTATTTGATTCCTCACGTAATTTGAGTAATTTTTAAACGTTCGTATTAACTGAGGAGAAGGTTTGTGGCGTAATTTTCGATATAACTGATTTTTCTTCTTAGATAGCTTCAAGATATAGGGCGTTATCCAAGGGTTATGGATAGAAGTAGACTGAGACGTTTTATGGAATGGTTTGTAAGTAAAATAAACCAAGTATCGAAAGGTTAAACTAAACCATTCGCGGAGCCATATTTTTAACCGCCTTATGTTAACATTGTAAGTTTCTAATGGACCATAATGAAACCATTAAACCACGTACCTTTGAAACAATTTAGATTATGATTAATTTTACCTTGTATTCATATATGACATATCATTCCGAGTTGTTTGATATATTACATCCAATATCTTATCATTGAAAGTTCCAATGAATCATAATGGTCCCACTAAACCAGATTCCTAGAAACCAATTTCGCCTATCATTAATTTTACGTTATATTCATTCATGATATATCATCCCAATTTGTTTGATATATTACATGCCATATCTTCGAAAATTTTTGAGGGTGTCATAAGAGTGCCATTAGAGCACGTGTTATTGTTTCGATTACAACCATTTTCAAAATGGTTCATTCTCGGAACCATATTTATCAATTGGCGAAAATAGTAATTTATATCCGCTTCTATCTCGTCATTACGATTTGTTTGATATATTACTTAATTTATCTTCCCTTTGAAAATTGCTAGGTGGGAAAATAGAGGTACCATTTGTGCACGTGCCATGAACCGATATATATAATATTTGTGATTGGTTCGTGCCATTAACCATATTCATCGACTGACGAAAACAGATTTTGAAAATCTTTCATAATTTTACCTTGTATTCATTTATGACACATCATTCCAATTTGTTTGATATATTACATGACATATCTTATCATTGAAAATTTTTGAGGGTGTCATAACTGTACCATTAGAGCACGTGCCATTGTTTCAATTACAACCATTTTCAAAATAGTTCATTCCCTGAACCATACTTATCAATTGACGAAAATAGTAATTTATTTCCGCTTCTTTTTCGTCATTACGATTTGTTTGATAAATTACTTAATATATCTCTCCATTGAAAATTTCTAGGTGGGAAAATAGAGGTACCATTTATGCACGTGCCAATGAACCGATTTAGATAATATTTGTGATTGGTTCGTACCATGTACCGTATTAATTGACTGACGAAAACAGATTTTGAAAATCTTTCATAGCCTCGGAGGAGTTTAAATGGCCAAAGAAAATAATGTAGTCCAATCAGTCGTCATTAAAAAAGAATCGAAGATTGCAATCCGAAAAGGAGATGTAAAATGAGGTCAAGTGATTGGACTCGAAATGGGCAACCTAGTAAGAGAGGAATCAAGAATTTTAAATAAAGGAAAATGCACTGTCACCGCCACGTCCAGACTATTGCTAAATTCTATTGAGGTAAATTTTGTAAAGCATTTATATCGGTGTATGAACTATAATGGGTAGAATAATGTGAAAAAGAGAAGGAAGTTGCAATTAGACCTGAATGATATATAGGGACAAGAAATAGATTTAAACCGTATGAAGGTTTGTTTAAAATGGTATACGGTGAGTTCCGCAGCAATATATCCAAAGACAAAAAAATGGTATACGGTAGTAAAATAGATAATTAAACTTAAATTAACGGTTAAGGAGAAGTAAATATCCGACTTCTAACAACGGCTAATAGCCTAAAGTAAATATACAGGGTGTTTTTGAATTGAGTACAGATTTTTTGGGAGATGAT
>JAHWFO010081140.1:1232527-1262620 GCA_023313115.1 Rhysida immarginata | reverse complement strand
AAAAAAAAAAAAAAAAAAAAAACCGAACTAGACTAAGAGCGAGCAAAAGTAAAAAACAAAAAAAGACTGCGGAACATACCTGTCTTCTAAGTCAGTTTATAAAAATTAATAAAAGTTAACTCCGGAAGAATAAGATGACATGATTTCAATCAAAAAGAAAGATAAAAAAAAATGCTTCCGGAGTTATATAGTCGCCGAATCGACTGATATTAAGTCCACTAAAGATCCGCTTCACTTGTAATGAACTTGATTTTTCCCGAGGAATCCTTGGCGAAAATGTTTCCTCCATAGCTCCAAGCGTTGGACATCCCAAATGGGTTGCACGGAGGAGCTTATAATGGGCGATGGTAAGATCCTCGACGATCGTTATCTGAGACTTCCGGGTCTTCAGTTTCCTCCTATTTTTGATAATGGCATCTCGGATGGAGTAAGTGGTAAACCGCATTATGACTGGTCGTGGGGCTTTCGACGAACGAGGCCCCAAACGATGCGCCACCACACTGTCGGTGAGATCCACAGGAACGTCGATCTTATCACGGAATAACGCCGACATCACCGCGGTAACGATTCGAATGGCTCTTCCACCAGACCAAACACACGTAGGTTGGCCCGGCGAGAATGTTACTCTAGGTTCTCGATCGCTAAAAAGGCATCATCGATCTTGGATCTCCCATCACAAAACACACTGTTTTCCAGCCTAGTCAGGTTGTCCCTAAGGAGCGTGTAATTAGCTTCGAGAAGCTCTGTCTGCTTCGCGAAGGAATCCAGTTTGGTTGACACTGTGCTCAGTTTAGTTGAAATATCGGCAAATTTTTGGTCCAAGTGATCCATAAGTTTATCGGCTAACTTGCCAGTAATGCGGTCTAAAAATACCGGGTCGTCGAAAAGCGTAACACCGCTTTCTCGATGTATGTCGCAATAGAATCGTCGCCGATGAACTTGGAGGGCGAATCAGACGACGCCCCCCCCCCCCCCCCCCCCCCCCACGTTTCGTGTTGGCTACGTTAGGTTTAGGCATAATAGAGAGTTTATCATACAATCGTTATTCGCAGATTTAGAAAAATATTAAAAAAAAGCACTATAACGATAAAAGTACGAAAGCAGCCCATAGCTTACATACAGATGCTTCCTTCAAGGAGAAAAAAAAAGCAATATTTGACGAGTGAAGTTTAAAATCATCAAGTCCATCAAGATTAAGACCATAATTGAGTGAAGCCAAATACCAATAGTAAATAGATATCTATATACTGTATATAAAAAAAGAAACTGACTGACAGTGAGTGACTGAGTTGAGTGATCGACGAACAGCCCAAACCATAAGGCCTAGAAACTTGAAATTTTGTACAGAGTTTTTTTACAAATTGTAAGTGAGCACTAAGAAGGGGTTTTTCGAAATACAACCCCTAAGGGGGAGAAAGGGGAGTTGAAAGTTTAACACATTCACTGGTGTGGCACTACAAACGTAACACATTTACTGGTGTGGCACTACATAATTAACCATATTAACCTCTTTTAGGGAGGGGGATAACGAATTGTAGAGTGTGCTATCCATGAAGCGCGATATCTCCATGACCTACCTAAAACCTTCCCAGGGTCCATCGGAATTATCATGAAAAATTTCATGACTGGTCTAGCCATTTTGAAATGCATAGCGAACAGACAGACAGAGACATACCGAGAATTTTATATATAGATAAGGAAAGGATAAGAATGAAAGTTGTTTGTGTGTTTTCTTATATAAATCTATAGTTTAATTCCAATCTTGATGAAATTTGCACATCTTCAAAGCAAGAAGGTCACTGTCTACATGAGATTTCGAAACAATATTTATCGATAATTGATATTCAAATTGATGGCAGCGCATACTGACAGAAGGTATCTCACAGCAATATGCACCGACCAAAAATATATATCAAGACGAACAATGCAAGGTAATGTTTGTGTATCAATAGGCTTTTCATAGCAACCCAGAATTCTAAAAATTATATGGCATTAAATACAAAAATTGGAGAAAATATACCAGATTCAGCCAATCAAATAGTTATGTATGTAAGACATGTTCATTATGTTGCGTGCCCCTTTTGTGACACGCACAGCTACACTAAGAAAACGGGATCAGTAACCCCGAATCCCCAAGGTTGACCACTACTCTTACCGTTAAGTTAACAAACACCTACCTGGTTATATCTATTATTAAAAGGCCCCGCTAAGATTCTAATTCAACAAAAATTTTAGCAAAGGTTTGGCCCCAAAAAGGAACACTGTTTTAATTATTTAGTACTTTCCCTTTTCTTTATTTAGCAAAGATGATTCAGTCGTGTGGGTTAAACGAATAGTCTTTCAATTCCAAGCAAATTTGTTGCTTTTTATTATCAGATTCAATTAATAAAAAAAAAGAAAATTACAAAATTGGTTAATTAAAACTTATTTGGTTTGTTGTTTTTTTTTACAATAATAAAAGTAAAGGCGATTACTCCACCAACAAAACCAACACGGAGTAAAACGTCTGGTGCGAATCCTACGTAATTGAGGTAATATCCAAACAAAAACGTTCACTGCGACGCAGTCGAAGAACTGCTTCAAAAAAAAACAAAAACAAATCTAACAATTGCTTGGAACTGTAAAAAAAAAAAAACATAAAAAAATAAAAAAATAAAAAAAAATGAAGAAATAGAGAAAAATTAAAAAGATTTAAATGACATTTCTGTAGAATAGAGATCATTAGAGCCGGACTGGCGTTGAAACTGGTGGACGAGACACGAGGCGACCAAGTCCCAGGTTATTTGGGTAACCACAAGTCCAAGAAGACAGCTGAAGGATTTGTAAGTAGATGAGAGTGTAGTAGTTTCAATAGGCAAAGGAATCCAGATGTAGAAAAAAAAATTAAAAGAAAAGAAAAAAAATTAGGTAGTATAACAAAACTAAAGAAATAAGCACTAAAAAAAATAATTACAACAGAAGCCAAGGAAGGCAAAGTTTAATGATGAAGCTTATCTCGTCACCCCAAAACACGAAGTTCACACTTATCAGGGACACGGCAACATTTTATTATACAAAAAGAACAGGAAGGAACGACAACACAGTAGGAAACATAGGAACAATTCAGCAGCAACGAGGTAAAGACAACACTAACTACCTAAAAGAAAAAAAGGCGTAAATAAAAATATAAATATGTAAAAACTTAAGAGCAAGGTAATGAATTCGACAAAACAAAAAAAAATAAAGCAAGCTCAAACAATAAAGTTGAGGTAGAATCAAAAATCAAGAAGAACTGCAAGATTAACTGAGACTGTCTCTTGCAACAGGGAAACGTCTATGGCTAAAAAGGAATTCGTTTCACAAAAGAGTATGTAGAAAAGTCGAGGAAGCCAGATTCCCACGGAGTGGCATGGATCCATCAGGTAAAAATAAAACTACGAACTGGTGGCAAATGGAATGGTTAAAAGACGAGTCAGATTCCAAAAATTTTTCAAAGTTCTACGAAAGTATCCACGACATGGTACATTTATCCAATAGGAAAATCCGAGTTCAATAGAAAAAAAGACATAATCTTACTCATGGCCGGGTTCTGGCAAGAATGCGCCCAACGGCGAACCACTCGAACAGTAGACAACATTCTGAAGAAAACATCAAACGGAGTCCTTGGATGAGTAATGGATATCTGCGGCTGCCATCTTGTCTAGTTGGGATTCGAAACGCAAAGGAAATGCTACTAAGAAACGGCTCTTCACTCCACATCATCGGTGAACGATAGCATTAAGAAAATCCTGCGGGAATAAACAAATCCACGAGGTCGCAATAGACCTCTGAGAAAACTAAGAGAAAACATGACTGCATAGCTGATTAAGTCCAATGGACAGCGGTAGACGATAGGCTGTCACATATTGTAGAGGTCCCTCTCCGACTTCACAAGCCTGTAGTGGTCGACTATCTCTGACTCGCTTGTCCCAAGATTCTGTCGCTAATAACATTGTTATCAATTGCCAAACAAAGAAAACCTAAAGCACGAGCTAATGTCGCTCGAAGCAACGCGTCATACCGAACGCAACGAGATAAAAAATAAACCTCAAAAGATAGGTTTTAAATAACCCGTAATCTCGAGAGAAGAAAAGTTGCCAAAAATTATTGTTGACTAAGAAAGGGTCTACTAAAACGATTAAATTCTGAGTAATTGTTAACATCAAAATCATAGCTGATAAAAATCTTCTTTTTTTTTCAAAAAGTTTATTTATATAATATTTAATAAAATATTTTGTTTGGACAAAGATAAATAGTAAATTACTAAGTCGGAATTGCATTGTATTTTAACTTACAACAACAGCTTCTGGCCAAGAGTTGAAAGTTAATTTTATGACTTTCTTTTACAACCCCAATTGAAAATACCTAAGAGTCAATTAGTGGTCAATTTAAACTGGCTTGGATATATTGAATTAAAAGTGATTTTATTGACTCACCTTTTATATATATTCTCATTGTAGGTACTTGCTCATAAACAAATATTCCTATTAAAGTTTCGTCTGGCCAGACTTAATATATTAGCATTTAGATTTGCTTAAAGAGAAGTAGATGCAGTACCCATTCTCTTTATACAAACGCACCAGAAGGCGTTAGGTGAACCCTTTAATTCGTGTTACACCGGAGGGGGCCACATTAACCTCCTAAAAGTATACGAAGCAGAATTGGAATTTCCATTGGTCAGAGAAGAAATTAGCAAGTGCCGGGAAGCACATACTGTCGGATGAGTAACCGATTGAAACGCCATGCATCGAGTAAGAGTCTTGTCATGTGCCGAAAGTAAACCAGGCTTAAAAAAATTGAGGCCGACTAGAAGGCGAATAATTCAAGTGATTTAGTAGTTTCTACAGGTTCGTTGGAATGTTAAAAATTAAGGACACAAAAACGATCCTCGCTTTTTGTGCCACAAAAAGGCACGTTATAATTAAGACATGTAAATGAATCTCCAGACTGATCATTTTGTAAACTTCATTAACAAAAATATTTTGAGGACACTCGACTTACATGCATAAATCGAGGACCACCCTCTTATAAAATATAATATTCTTCGAGCTTTCTAATTTCCTTATGCTATTTAATGGTCGTCAGCATACAGCTGGAAGGGTCTTGCTCCTCTGAGAATCAGTGAGAAGGCGTCGGAAATTTTAAAAATACATATAATTCCTGTCCTTTGTGCTTTTCTTAGAATTGATAGTTATTAGAATTTAACATTTTCTTGAAAAGCTTTAAAAATGAGCAGTAAATGGAAATAATGGAGAAAAAAAAATTCCACACATTGTTTCTCCGGCACTATGGTAAACTCGCTCAGCTATACACAACATTCCAACACGATCCGGGGAGAACTGTTAGAGGGCCATCCATTAGGAACATTTTAAAAGATTTTTTCGGTTTTTCTATATGAATTTTTACTGTTTTAATTCTAAGCTTTTTAATGTGTTAATTTTTACTGTATATTCCCATTCAGATATTGCAAACTTTCATCAAAGAAGAGCCCGAGCAACGCCGGGTATATCAGCTAGTAATCTATAAAGTCATATTAATAAAATATGCTCGCTCAAATTAATTCGGTTAGAGAGCGGTCATCTTGAGCGTCTGAACGGGCGGAGAGACAGAAGTGAAATTCATCTTTTCAGCATTGAATTTGCAGATCATTGATTATAAAATATGATTTTTATATCATTAATCATCGCGTGGGTGAGAAAAAGATGATTTCTGCGATACCGGGTAATAGGAGGCTGGAAGGAAAATAGTGGCCAATAGTTGGCATTGTAATCAGGCTTTGATATTTCCCACTTCCTGTTTGGAAAGAGCCTTGGTTTACCGTGTCCGCGGTGTCCCAATTGCTACCGTGGTTCCTTATTCGAATCCAGGTCGTCGGAATTTTTCCTTTCCTTTTTTTCCAATAATATCATTAATAGTGGTAAATAATAATAATTATAAACTGGAGATGCTCTCCAAGCATAGGTAATGATTTTTCAATTGAAAAATGGAAGGAAAAATTCTGCGACCCGGATTCGAACCAGGAACCTCGACTATCATGGCCGACGCCTCTACCAATCGGGCTATCGCAGACACCACGGACAGCTATTTTTCAATTTGATTGTGGTGTTTGTGTACAGCGTTCGTTCATTTTCAATTTTAGTACTTTAAATAATCTGCAGAGCAATTTAGGTGGCATTGGTGTAATTATTATTTCCTCTTTTAAATTTCTTATTTTACCTTTTCGGATGTTAAATAATCATTGGGTTTATTTGAAATTTCACCTGTACCCTGTCTCAAATTTAGTTGAGGACATCATGAATGAAGTGGTTGTTCTTCGTTCGCATGAAGAAATAGTTTGAATAAATTTGTGTATAAAAAGTTCAAAATTTCTGTCTGCAATCATGTTTCATATTTTCCTACTCGATATAATAAAAAAATTGGCTAATAGAAAAGCCATTTGTTTCCCAGCTCATATTTCGTTACCACGGATCGCCACACTTCACGTCTGACACAGCTTGCTGCACCGACCCTAGCACCCAATTCTCTATGCTGCGGCCCATCAATCGTAAATATGTCCCGAGATACTAGAACTTCTCCATATGTTTCAATGGGGCTCTATATCAGTTTCGTAAAAAGAAACTTAACGGTTTGCTTTCAAAACAGAACTGTATATGTGACCTTTGAAAAGTAATAATGATGAAAATGATGTTATTAAAGAATTTTATCAAAAAAATTATAGACAGATGTAGAGAAAAATGGGCGAGACACAAACACCTGGACTACAATAAGTAAAAAATAAATAACTAAATTAATAATTGGGCAAATAAATAAATAAATAAATAAATAAAATAATAAATAATAAAAAAAGCTGACGTTTCGGATAGAGACTATCCTTTATCAAAGCAAAAAGGATAATTCTCTAAAAGCAAGGAGAATATTAGAGAATTATCATGAAGTTATGAAAGGAGTACTCGAAAATCGACAAAGGAGTACTAAAGGACGAACATTTTTCATTCCACACTTTTTTTTGATCCGATGCGTGGTTCTCGAGATATTTCAATGTCTTCAGATAAATTGAACACCCGGTATATAGTTAGCATAGGGAGTAACAACCCAAAACATATGACTAACATCCAACCACCCTCCTGCCTTCTTTCGCTTAGAAAGCTTTGCGACAAATTCTGCACCCATCACGCCCACAAAATTACCTTTTTCCAATACTATATGCTTGGCACTATTCCCAAAGGTTTGATTTCTTCCCTCAGCATCCAATTAGGTCCCTTACCCTCTTGTACACTGTCTCAAATTCATTCCACTGTTTCTGACTCCACTCGTAATATCCTCCCTGTCCTTAGTAATCATTTGTTCCAGCACCTGCAGCAGCCTCTTTCAGTCCATCACCCATCACGACTCTCTCTCCTCTCTCAATCCCCCGGACATTAATGCCCTTCACACTTTTATTTGTAAAAAAAACTTTATTCTCTTTACACCAAGAAATGCAAGAAATTTCAGAGAGACCGTCTTTCCTTTCCTAACAGATCCGATTTTCTGACTAATCCTTTATCCACATACTTTCTTAATTCCTTGTCTAAAAACGATCCACCTCCCTCTACCAGTTCCAGCCCCTCCACTCCTGACATTACCGCTGTGTTAACCTTTCTACCACTACATTTTCGCCCCTCGAAATCAGAACCCTGTCCAAAGGCCTTTCCTTCTGCCCTACTCCTAACCCCATTGATACTTTTGAGATCATTTCCTCTATAGATAATTTCAGCCGTGCCCTTAGATCCCGTCTGTACTTCTGTCACGAGCATCGTGCCAAAAATGTTATAAAACAAAAACGTTTTATAATTCTAATCGATATAAAACGATACTAGAGGGAGCCCCGAGAGAAGAGTTAAAAAGACGGAAAGCGGAAGTCGAGAGGAGAGTGGCTCGAGCAACGAAGTATGGATGGTGTTCAGAAGGGGCGGAGAGAGCGAGAGAGAGA
Organism: Rhysida immarginata; assembly: GCA_023313115.1. Taxonomy (NCBI): domain Eukaryota; kingdom Metazoa; phylum Arthropoda; class Chilopoda; order Scolopendromorpha; family Scolopendridae; genus Rhysida; species Rhysida immarginata. The sequence continues at coordinate 1,254,633 of JAHWFO010081140.1, read as the reverse complement.
GGAAGAAGGAAACCTACAGAAAACAAATGGAAAGGAGTTCAGAACCGACAGCGGGAATGAATAAGGTTAGTTCCAAGATTATTAATTCCGACGCGGGAACTCTAATATTCTCGACAGTGGAAGAGCTGCCAGAACTTGAAGTAAATAGCAGAACTTTCCCCCAGCAGCTGAAGCCAACTATTACATTGAGCCTATCGAAAGTTATTCAACCTCTCCCGAGTTTTTGGAGATGTTTAACCAGAGTACAAGTGCATGGCACTATCGAAACAGCTAGAAAAGAAAGCGCGATCGAGAAAATCGTATATTTATGTTTTGCTACATACAGTGGATATTTTTCAAGTGGAATAGAAGCCTATTATTAGAACGGCATAGGGAAATTGAGAAAGAATTATTTGCCAGCGAAAATATTAGATTAACATTTTAATACTTACCTTTCGAGTAAAGTGGATCAGCCTATTGCATATTGGAGGCTGAGTATTTGTTTCCTACTAAGATAATTAATGCTATTAATTATAATGATATTATTGTTGAAATAAAGGAGCGACTTACCTATTACGGTAGTCTGATAATTAATTTTAATAATATTAATAAGATAAGATTATTCGTCTAAGATAAGAAATTCTTAAACCTAGTTTGAATTTAAATTTGGAATCCTGATTTTGTCTGTGAATTTATGAGAACGCATATGTGGATATTTATTCTAATACTTCTAAGTTGATAGTTTGTCTGAATTAAAGAATTAGATATTATGAGGATAATTGATTAATTGATATCCCTTGAATTTTTGCATGTGAAGTTTTGAACGGCTGTGTGCCTTCTCCCAGCTTGCTTATCTATCCGGAGCCTGAGATTGGATTGCGCCCGTTGTCGCAGCTTCTCAGGGGTTGTCTCATCCAAATAATTGAAGAAGACGAAAGTGAAGTTTCTCGTTTAACAACAGCAGTGAATATAACATATCTGTGTTAAGTTAAACAATGTTATCATTATTATTATTATAGTCGGAGTAGACTCAGTTAAAAACAGTAATCTGTATCCGGATATTAACTTTAATTATTAACACTCTCGAAGTAATTGATTGCAAATTACGTGTATGTATACAGTCAATTTATTAACTTAATAAAAAGCTTTTATAGGAAATTGGCTTTTCTAATTTGTCTCCAGTACTTATATTAACAATTAAATTCCTTCCACTGATAATTATACGTGGCAACTTCTGCGCGAATCCTTCCAATTCTACTCTCACCACCAGCTCAACCTTCCATACTCTTAGCGATTGGACCCCCTCCTCATGACATCAATCTGAACTTGAAGTTTACATAAAGTCCATTGAAAATGACATCCTCTCCATCACTTAAGATATTAAAAGACCTCCATCTAGCCCGCTGATAAAGGGGGAGCTATTGTTGTCAAGAAAACGTCTGACTACATTAAAGAATCTAACAGACAACTCTCCGCCCTTACCTTCTGCAAGAAACTAACCTCTGATCCCACTAACACGTTCTACCTTAAACTAAAAAATATCCTCACTCAGCTTGAAACCTCCTCTCAAATTGATATTAAAACCCGCCTTTTCCTCCTTCCTAAATTCAGTTCCCCTGGTCGTTTTTACCTCCTTCCCAAGATTCATAAACCTAGCAATCCCGGCCGTCCGATCATCTCTTGTAACAACACCCTCTGTGAGCCGCTATCTGCTTATGTCGACCACCACATACGCCACATCCCACCCAAGCCCTTCTTCTTACATCAAAGACACTAACGACTTTCTCTCCCATATCCAGCGCTTAACGACTCTAATTATGATTTCAAGAACGTCTTCCTCTGCACTCTTGATGTCTCTTCTCTCTATATTAACATTCCTCATGATGATGGGATTGAAGCTGTTCGCAACAGTCTCACGGCTAACAAACCTTTCCAAGTTCCTTCTACTGACTGTTACAAAAAAGTAAGGCGAAGCGCCGTAAGAAGTGGAAGCGAGAGCTCCCGAGATGCCTTGCGAAGGGGGTTCGGCGCGAGACTCAAAGAGAGCAACAGGGTAGAAGGAATTGGATCTCGTGGCGTACGGATGGAAGATCGTGCTGTTCGCATCAGGGCGAACGAGATCGGAGACGGCGACCCGAGAGCTGGGGAAAAAGGTTCCACAGCGGAGCACGGCGCGGACGGTGTCGTTCTAAGGAACACACGCCGGGAGCCGAATGCATAGTTTTGGCGGAGCTGCAGCACTCGAGCGTCGACGAGTAGCGGAGTCGGCGAGCGACGGCGAAAAGACGAAATCGTCGTGGTGTCCCACAGGCGAGAGCGAAGGTAAGCTTCTCGTGGTCCATTCGGCCGTCATTGCGAACTAATTCTGTTGTTCCCGTGAGAGTCATATGCAAGCGAAGGACAGGATGGAGCAGAGCTACAATGCTTCAACTCCCTGCGATTCGGACATATATCCATGGGCTGCACGGAAGATCCTCGTTGCAACAAATGCGGAGGGACACCAGTCAAGAGATTGCCCCAAGATTAAAGGACAAGACCCCCCAAAGTGCGTCAGAAATGTCCAAAATACCCCCAGGTTAAAAGGATGCTTAGTTCCAAAGTGACAGCAGACAAATCCTTTGCAGCTGCTGTGTCTAAGCCGGAGGAAAAAGGCCTCAACATTAACGACCTACCAGGTATGTATAAGCAATTAGGACGTATCTTTCATCTGTTTTCTAATCTAGGCAAAAATTACCCACAGTTGAGTGGGCTCCTTACGACCAACTAATTTATACTATGGCTGCACAGCATTATACTGTAATCAAGAAAGGTGAACTTCGGTGCGTGATTTGGAACGCTAGGGGGATTCCCCGAAAGCGTATCGAGTTTCACAATTTTCTGATAAAGCAAGAAATCGACGTTGCTTTCCTCTGTGAAACGCACCTCAAACCAAGCCAAGACTTCAAGCTACTTGGCTATTGTGTGTACCGTAGCGATTGTATTAGTTCAAACGCTGCAATATGTGCTTCTGGAGGAGCTGCGATCATCACTAAGAAGGGAATTCAACACCAAGAATTAATGTCCAAGTCTTATGCAGATATGGAATCGGCCTCCATCATTATCAATGACGTCTCCCTTGGTGAAGTGAAGTTCGTGGCGCTCTACAATTCACCTAAACATTCTCTTGACATTAGCGAGCTTAATGAACTCTTCAGTGGTGACACTCCAGTTGTCCTGGCTGGTGACCTAAATGCCAAACACCCAAGCTGGAACTCCAGAACGCAGAACTACAACGGCATGATTCTCTATAGGTATATACAAGGTAAAGATGACATCATCGCTGCTGGACCTGTGGAGGACACCTACTACTGTGACCATTCCCCTACTAGTGATGTTCTTGACATTTCACTAATAAAGGGTTTCTTTAAGCCATACAACATATTTACGATGGATGATCTTTCTTCTGACCACAAGGCTGTGGCGCTGAACTTCGACAATGTCGACATCAATTTCAGAGAAGAAGCGAAACATCAGCAAGACTGGAAGCTATTCAAAGAAATCCTCATGGACCATGACCGCCATCTCCAAGGCCGGTCCCACAGGGTTCTGTCCTCGGGTCCGTTCTCTTTAATTATTTGGTGCACAATTTCCCAAAACCCGAGAAGTGTAATATATATTTATGTTTATGATACTGCCATCATGGCATGGGCGCACCAGCCATCTCACGTTATCACTCGGCTGCAGAACGCCTTGAAGAAGTTCGAGGACTGGTTTAATTGCTGGAAATTGAATCTTAACGTCGGAAAATGCAAAACCATGTACTTCAACAAAAAAATTAAGTGTGTTCCCCGGATCCCTGGTTCTATTCAATAAGAAACTCGAATGGGTTGACAACTACAAGTATCTTGGCGTTATTATCGACTCAAGACACTCCTGAAATCGTCACTTTTGCTCTGAACAAAGCAAAGAGGGCTAAGTACAGCCTTATAGATCTCCCGGGTAGAAACAGCGCCCTCAGCATCGGCAATAAATTACTACTGTACAATAAAGTGATTCGGACCATCCTCCTCTTCGGTATGTCTGTGTGGGCGACTAATTGTAGAAGCAGATGGAGTGAACTCCAGTCGTTCCAGAATGTTACCCTGAGGACCATTGCGCAGCTTGGAAGAAGGACCGTAAAAAATCATTACATCCACTTGGATCTGAACATGACTCATATTGGAAAGTGTGTCGAAGATCTCCTGATGAACATGGTGCAGACGATGAAGCGCCATGACAATGACCTGGTGGCTGGAATACTGAATAACCGGATGGAAATGAAGTGGCATAAAAAGTATAGAAAACCGAGGCATATTTTTGATGTCAACTTCGAAGATATTGGCAACGTTTCCTTCCCGGATTATTGGAAGATGTAATACCACCCTCTCCCTCCCTCCCCCCTCTTCCGCTCTCTTGACAATCGTCAATCTTATTTTTTGTTTTTTCATAATGTGGAAGACCTCTTTGGGTTAGTCAGGCTTCTTGCTTATTTCAGTGTATTTCATGTGCAATTTATTCCGGAAGGATGAGAAACTTGTAAGTACTGCTTACGTCCCATCTGAACAAATGTATACTTCACTGTTCGATTGTCGATTGTCGTTATTTTCCGACTCATACTGAAGATGGCTATATAGTAGCCGAAATGTATACATACTGAATATGGTGTATAAAAAAAGTTGTTTTGTGGACAGGTAGAGTTTTTTTCTTCTCTCTTCCACACACTTTAAGAATTACAGTAAAAAATATAATTAAAAAAGGTAAAAGTGTGCTGCGTGTTTATTTTATTATTTAGTATTTTCATTTTAAAATTAAAATTAAACACGCCGCCACACTTTTACCTTTTTTAAATCATATATTTTTTTTTTTTTACTTTTTACTGAACTTCTTAAATTTACGAAGTAGCTATTTACACGGGTCCGTGAAAACATGCATTTTCACGTCCGCGGCTTCTGTTTGGTTTAGAAGGTCACGTGGTGCAGAGGTCGGGAAAATACCTAGATTCACGTACGATGCGATCAAAAAACACGTTTCATCGGATTCACTTTATTAATTCGTCTTTTTTTTATTTTTTATTTTTTTAGTTTTTTGAGGTTTGTGCTTTGTTTATTGGGCGAAAAGGCCTATTGGAAAAGTTTACTTTTGTTTGCTTTTCGTGATTTTTTTTTTTAATTTGATTTCATTGACCTTATTATTATTATTATTATTATTATTATGAATGTTTGAATGGCCGAACAATTTAACATGGATTGAGTTTTAATCTACTTAAGCATTTTAAAAGTATCCAAATAAATAAGCGCTGAATTGGGACAAAATTTCAGAGCAAGCATTTTTGTCAGTGACGACAGGGTTGGGACAAAAGCCCTCAAAAGTAGAGCTTTTATCATATACATTCTGTATCAGAGTTTAAAGGGGGAAAAAAACAAAAAAAAAAGGAAAAAACGTACACGTTTTTAGAACATCTAGTCCATTTATAATATCGTTTGAAATGGATTTGGCGTTTGAAATCAAGTGTAATATTATTAAGATGAAAATTCTTGGCACAGCAGTACTTGTGCGTGTGAAAGAAATCAAGAATTCTCATTATAATACATATTAAAATGTATGAAAGAATGTATTGCAAGTTAATAGAATAAAAGAAAGTGTGAAGCTTAATTGAATTTCACAATATAAGTAGCACAGTTTATTTGAATTTCACAAATAGTATCATAAACTAAAAAGCCATTTTTTATTTTACATCGCCCTCTCCAAGTCTGACAAAGTAGAAAATGCATTCCCCAGTTGGATCTCAGCCATTTGCACAATGAATCCGATGAAACGTGTTTTTTAATCGCATCGTAGCCTACGTGAATCTAGATTATTTTCCCGACCTCTGCACCCACGTGACCTTCTAAACCAATCAGAAGCCGCGGACGTGAAAATGCATGTTTTCACGGACCCGTCTAAATAGCCACTTCGTAAATTTAAAGTGTGTGATAAAAAGTTTTTATTTTATATTTTTTATTTTATTCTTTTTAGTCTTTATTTTTTTAAAAAACATGCTTTTATATGATAACAAGATTTTATCCGCACACTGTTTTTGAGGTAATTAGTTTCAATTTCAATTCATATTGTGGCAAAACTCGCATGTTCTTCTTTATTTATAGTTTGTGATTGATGAGATATACAGGGTGTTCAAAAAGGAAGTTTACAACTTTGAAAATTTATATGACTTATTGGTCGAGGTGCGCCGATTGAATGGCCTCCACGTTCACCGCACCTGACACCTCTCGATTTTTTCTTTTGGGGATTCATCAAAGATGCCGTGTTGAGTCCACCCTTACCGGCTTCTTTTGCAGAGCTCAGAGCAAGAATCTATGCCGCAATTGAAAAAGTTACGCCTGACGTGCTGCAGCGAGTTTGATTTCAGATAGAATATGCGTCAGAAAGCATTTATCATTTCACTTTGACCTGTTTAACTGTAAGGTAAAAACCTTGATGTGTTTTCCTAAAAACAAATGGCACCAAAACCAGGTCTGTAAATCATATTAATAAATCTATATGAATTTTCAAAGTTGTAAAGTCCTAACCTAACCTAACCTAACCTAACCTAACACTTAAAAACCTTGGAAATCTGCCCAGTCGGCTACGTCTGTATCTCGGGAAAGCGTTAATGCATTACGCTGACTAATTATAAACAATTCTCTCTACAAAGACGTTACAATCAACAACGTTGCTAGCATTGATGATTAAATTAACAACAGTTTCTTACAACAATTAACAACGAAAACAATAAACAACTACACTGACAGTCATTACGTTCTTGCACTGTATACATATTAAACTTAAATTATAAATTACTCACGAATAACTGAAGCTAACGTTTAAGACGTGCATTGTTATCGAGAAGACAACGTTGGGGGAAATTTCATTAGGAAGTGAACGAAATATTGATTACAAAATTTGCGCACAATCACACAAACAAGTGAAGTTAAATAAAAGCGTCGAAAATTTATTTATTTATTTATTTATTTTATTTACTTTTAATTGTTTTACAATTTACCTTTCGGGGTCCATATGGCCGATAAGGCCGACAAGTAGGTCCCCGAAGGTAACCAAGATATAACTAAGTACAGAAAATAATTAATAGCAATAAAGACAACAAACAGAAAAAACAAAAAAAGTAATTTAAATTCAAGGTAGATAATTAGACACTAAAAAAGTTCGAATTGCTTTCTTAAATACAACATAAGGAAATAATGAACATATATTAGTAGGAAGCTGAGACCAGCATCTGACCCCGGAATATGAAACACATCTACGTTCAAAGTTCTTCTTAGTTAAGGGCAGGCTGATCGCAGTCTTATTGCGAGTAGTATAATTATGAACATCTGAGTGTTTACGTATGGAGATGGGAGATGATAGAATTAACATTTGATTAGTAGATTTGTATATAAAAGAACATATTTGAATGAAATAGATTTGGCTAATAGTCAAAATTCCTAGAGAAGAAAAAAAGTGTGAAACAGTATGAGGTTTAGGGAGTTTCAAAAGGGTACGGAGAAACCATTTCTGCAGTTTAAGAAGTCTAGTGAGGTTATAAGAGGTAGTGGACCCCCAAAAGATGATGCCAAAGCATAAGGAACAATGAATCAAAGAATAGTAAAGGAGTAATAAAATATGTTGTGGGAGGAATTGAAGTCTTGAAATCATTCCTTGATTTTTATTTAATTTAATGAGTAAGGTGTCCACATGCTTATCCCAGGATAGATTGTGAGATAAAGTAAGGCCTAAATATTTAAAAGAGTTAGTAGTGTTAAGGAGATGAGGACCATAATAAACTAGAGGATTGATAGGAATGCTACGTTTATTATGCTGATAAAAGAACATAAGTTTAGATTTATCAACGTTAACTAATAATGAGTTGGCGGAATTCCACAATTTCAAATTGACTAGCAGGTGGTTAATTACAGAAATAAGATTCGTGATATTTAAGTCAGAGAATAAAAAGGTGACATCATCAGCGTAAAGTATAGAAGGAATAGGAGAAAGAGCCGTAATTAAATCATTAATAAACAAATTGAAGAGGAGAGGAGAGAGAATAGAGCCTTGGGATAAACCTTGATTCCTGACTAAGGTTGTCGAAGTCTTATCGAAGAGAACCATGAAGTAACAACGGTCCGTTAACAATTCAGTCAACCAATTAAGAGGGAGGCCTCGAATATTGAAGAAAACAGATAGTTTGAAAAACAACAGAGGAAGTGGGATAGAGTCGAAAGCTTTGGAGTAATCTACAAAAAAGCGTAGCAACATATTTGTTTGCGGACATTTCGGCTGATAAAAACTCTAGGAGATCAAAGCAGGCTGTATCGACATTGCGATTCGGCATAAACCCATGTTGCGAAGAATTAATGAAATTGTTAATATAAATGAATTGAGAAAGGCGGGAGTAAAAAAGTTTCTCAAAAATTTCGCGAAAATCGGCAAAGTAGAAATAAAGCGATAGTTCGAGTAATCGTTAGGGTCACCTTTTTTAAAAATTGGGAAAATTTTGGCTATCTTTAAAGCACTAGGATATGAGCCAGAAGAGATAGAATGGTTAAAAATGTCGGCTAGTGGAAAAGCAAGGCTTTGGATTACTGAAATTATAATGTCCGGTCGGAGGCCTAATGGATCAGGAGCAGACGAAGACTTTAATTGTACAGCAACTTTAGAGACCTCCTCGGGAGTAGTAGGAACCGCAAAAAATGACGGCGAATTAAAAGAGATACTATAAGGGTAATCGAGAGTTGAGACCGGTAAAGAAGAGGAGGAGGGAAGGAGGGTATTAAGAAAATTGGTTAGTGATAAAGAGTCTATATTATCAGATTGTTGAAAAGGGGAGTTATTAGAAATAGACCTTTTTAGGAGTTTATTTAGGGTATTCCATTTTGACTTATTAGTCGAAATCTCATGAAAAAGATGTTTGTAATATAGTTTTTTAGCATTGTTTATCAAGTGACGAATTTTATTAGAAAGAGTTTTAAATTTTCGTGTTAATTTAGGGTTAGGGTTATTGCGCGATTGGCGGTAAAGAGAGTTTTTGCGTTTAGAAAGAGCTAACAAGTAAGGAGTAATCCAAGGTTTACGAATAGTAGTATTTGAAAGAGGGGGCCTAAAGATCGATAGAGAAAAATAACGATCGTAGCCTAAACGTAGGTGTGCTAAAAAAGCATCGAATAAAGAATTAACATCGGTTGAGTTGGCAAAAATCGTGGTCCAATCTGTTAAATTGAGAAATGACCGAAAAACTGCTATTCGAGGGGCTGAGACTTTCCTAATAAACTTAACGAAAGAATGCACTAAATTAGTTGCAATGGCGGTCTTAAAAACACAGAAGAGAGGAAAATGGTCAGAAATAGCAACATCAAGTGGACAACTAAATAGATTAGCGTTAAAGTTTGTGAAGCAATGATCAATGGCAGAATAAGAACGATAGGGGAGGGAAAAATGTGTAAAAGATAGAGTTGATGATATTAGACCAGATCGAGTTATCGAATCCATTATGGTATCTAGACTGGTGGAAGGTTTAGCGAAATCAATGTTAAAATCGCCGATTAGAATGATGGATTTATTTTGAAATTGAAGGTCCAAAAGCAAAGAGGCCAAGTAAGAAGAAAAAGTCCGAAAATGACCAGAGGGGGGACGATAAACCGTTACAATAAAATATTTGTCATTAATACAAATAGTTAAAATTTCCCAATCATTAGTAATATTAGAGTATTTTAAATATTTAGAATATCGTAAAACTTTAGCTATATAAATCGCAATTCCACCACCACGTTTATCGGAGCGGTGAATTGAGATAGAATTAAAATTATCAATTTCAGGTATATCCGCGTCACTGTGTGACCAAGACTCTGTGAAAATAATAAGATTAGGAGGGGTATTAATATTAGACAGAGTGGAAAGAGCAGCAGAAAAATTGGCCTTGATACTGCGTATGTTAGTATAGAATAAGATCAAGTGAAATTCATCCAAAGTGAGCGGACTGGAATTAAAAAAAGAATTAAGGGTATTCAAATCGATCGGGTACTTGTAAGTAGACATTAATTAAGAGATTACAAAGAAATATGGAAAAGACAGAACTTAAGAAAAAATCGTACCTTGAATAAATCAAAATTAAAATTAGTATGTAACAAAAAACAAAAGAATTAAAAAAATAAATTATTAGGGGAGAGAAAAAAAGAGGCGAAAGAAGAATAAACGAAAAAAAGAAATTAAATATATATATATATAAGGCAAGAATAGCGGAAGAACAGGAAGAGTAAAAAAGAAAAAAAAAATTCAGAAAAAAGTAAAGAATGTTAATCAGCGCCAAGTAAACTGAAGAAAGGATCTGAAAAAAACAGGTGAGAAAAGAAATAAATCAGAGAAAACAATACAACTAACCAAGTAATAACATTAAGCTTTGTAAGAGTAATTGGCTAGAGAACATATAAATTTAAAAATAAAATAAATTATTTACAAAGCTGCGAAGCTGCAACTTAATATTAAATAAACTACTTGGTAAGTTGAAAATCATCAGTTGAGCTTAAAGATGTCACTCTGCCAGCCGAATCTTAGGTGAATATGCGCCCGTTGGAACTCCAGGCATTTCTGGGCCCAAACTTCTGTTTAGCCGAACGTAGTAGTCTGTATCTGACAGCGGTTAAGTCTTCCACGATCACTATCAATGAACCACGGAGATGATGACGATTTTTAATGATAGAGTCTTTAATGATTGGAGGTATCAGGTATTAAAAATAAAGAAGTTAGAAATAATTTTCGAATTTTTTTTTGTTGTTGATTTTTTTCAGATGAAGTGAAAACTTATTGACGCCTACTTTTCCGAAGATGCATTAGAAGGATTCCTCGATTTTCATTGCGTGTAAGTCTTCTAAGGAGAGACAGTTGGAGAAAATTGAAAAGAAAAGAAGATTAGAAAGGAAAAAGGAGACAGTTAAAGAAACGAAAGCGATGAACAGGATGAAGAGAGACAAGTGAGAGATGATAGGAAGACATGTATGGTTGAAACGTTTGGACATTGAACAACTGGTTTGAAATATCCACGGTGGCAGGAGATGAGCTTCAAGCATCTCACGCGAGAGTGTCATAGGAAGCACGTGGCAGATAAGAAATGTCAAGGGAGCTCGCTTATCGTTGCATTGAAGCGTAGATACGTAAAGAGACTTTAAAGATGGTTTCAATGTTGCTCAAATGCCCACGGCTGGAGGAGGAAAAGCATTTCTTGTAATCTTTTTCTGCTGGGAGAAGAATTCTCAAAGAAAGGTTAGGCATAGTTAGGTTGTCTTATCAAGAGAGTGTTCGAAAATAGTACAAAAGTTTTAAAAGTTGGTCTGAAGATAGTAAAACATTCTAATAAACAACTACTGAATTTCAGGCAATGTAGCTTAGCGTCAAACACATTAGATTACTATCAGGCAAACATCCTGGAACTAATTTATTGCTCCGATATTCCAGAAATGGTTATGTCGGGATTTGGAAGCAGGGACCCCACTCTTGATTTCTGATTATCTTGATGTTCGCTGTGTCCAACTGCCATGGCTAAAAAAAAAAGAAAGGCGCGATATATTGTCCGTTACAGTCGGCACTTCCGCCGTTAGGAAGATTATCCAAGGATAAAAAAGCCGACTGAATATCTTCAGTGAAATGGCAGCGGACACGGCAAAAAGGATCTCAACCAGCAGCGCAGATACGTTCTGTTAGAGCAAAACGCTATTGCTTCAACTAAATGGTATTCCAATAAGTGAGCCGGTTTAAATTTCGTCAAAAGAGGGAGATGTGCCAGAAGAGTCGTGGCCGACATTTGTCGGATATTATGTCCACAACTAATCATAGCATTTTAATGGTCCTCTTCAAATTTCATCTTGCTGCAACAATTAGAAGCTTATTATAAAAATAATTCTGCAACACGCAGTATATTGAGAAATTCATTATCCATTAACAAACTATAAATAAAGGAGAACATGTGAGTTCGTCACGGAAACAGTTTTGCATTGTTGTTACATGTTTAAGCATTGCTGGCGCTGGCTTGAAGCACACGCCGGAACTGAAAAACCACCTGACCATTGTTGTCTGAGCAACAATTTTTATCAAACTATAAATAAAGGCGAACATGTGAGTTTGCAACAATATGAATTTGAAACTAATTACCGCGCAAAGTGCGCGCGGATAAAATCTTGTAATGTAAATATAGACATTCCTTTTTAAATTTCTTTTTGTTGCAACAATGAGACTTATTGAAAAAATTATCTTTTTCTTAAATTATGGCTAAACAAAAATTCACCATTAATTCCAAATAACTCGACAAATACGCAAGTTTAGAAGGAGGGAAAAAAGCACAAAACGAGGATTAAACAGAATAAAAATAACACATGACTTCATATCAGGTGTCAATAAAAAGTGAAAAATTATATAAATGAAAGAAAAACATTAAATCAGTGGCTTTTCACTCATAATACCCGTGCAATTCGCGGAAATCCATGGCAAAGTAGTGAAAAAAACCTTTTCCGAAATATGTTAAAGCATCATGAAAAGTTTGACGCTCATTGATTTCGCGGTTGTAGAGATTATCGCGAATACACACACACACACACACACAGACAGACATAAATTAACTTTTATTAATTTAGATAAGAGGAAAACGCAATAATTGACGTAAACACCAAGCACTAAATTTCTGGTAAAGTCTTTTCCGCCTAAGTTTAGCGAATTCGATGAAATAAAATTTTGATCCTTTTGCCTCAACTGTTCCTATCGGAACAGAATTATTGATTTAGGTCAAATGGCTGCCGCTCAAAATACCGAAAAATAAATCCTTGCCGTCCACAATTCCATTTAGAATGGATCAGAATGTTATCATTTTAGTTAGAAGTGCGCATAATATTTTCATATTTTAATAACACATTTCAGAAAGCACTTTGTTATAACCAATCATTTTTAATATGCCCATGAGACGTCGTGGGCACTTTCATGTCAATTTATTTATAATCGATCGATTAGTCTTAAACAATAAATTCGTATTTTGGGACCAAATACGCTTTCGGGAATATTAGTTTCAGAAAATGATGTAAATTTGTTCTTTATGAAACATATACTTGGGGGTTAAATTAAACTCTCCCTGCTTAACCGTCTCTATTTGCAAAATGAGTGATCGAACATACAGGAAACGTAAAGTGAACATTGTGAAGGACATGGGGAAGAGAAATTATGACTAAGCAAGTCCGCTGAGACACTTTTTTACTATGTTGCGATATCATACAAAATGCCTTGTCATTGTGGATTTATCGTCCACCAGACTACAACGTGTGCTCGGAATGGTGCCCATTAGGTCCAGGACAGTCTGAAAACTTCACCAATAATGCCCCTGATCTTTTTGACCAATCCCATCTTGACTCTTCAGCGACTGCACTATTTCTGGTCCGTGAGGCTAGCAACACCTATAAACGATAATTGAAACATGGTGTTCTTGTATGGTACTTATCAAAGCGATGAACCATACAAATCTTGTGGCCAATAATTTGTAGATTATTCTTACCGAGTTTGGTACCCGTACGATAAATAGTTTCTTGTCTGGGTTAAGTAGGGAAAGGTTAATCATATATTCGATACTTCGAGTACATTAAAGACTTCGGCAATTCACTGTCTCGAGGAATTATTAAAACGAATAGTTTTGGACGGTAGTTCAATGTAATAGAATCGGATTCTGATGTAATAATGATTGTAATTAAAAAATATTATTTGTTGTAAATAAACAGGATAATCTATCTTTGACAAGTTAATTGTAAGTTAATACATACAATACAAACTAAAGTATAAATAAAACATTACAATTTAACTTATTTCACATGCAGGATCTTCAGGAGACATAATCATTTTTTTATTATCTTTATCAATTTTAGAAGCAATTAACTTTATCACTACTTACCAACATACGAATAGCTGGAATGGTATTAGAACGTATTCCGCTCTATATGGACAGTAAAAATACCGCAATCCTCTTACTATTATCTCTTCCTGTATTATAGTTGTTGGGGCAATTGCAATATTACTAATAGATCAAAATTTCAATACAAGATTTTTCGATACCTCAGGAGGGATTCAATTTTTATCAACAATTATTTTGATTTTTCGATTTTAATTCTAGCAGTATCTGGAATATTATCTCACATCATAATTCAACAAACAGGGAAAAGGTAACCATTCGGAACCCTAAGAATGATTTACGCAATAGGTGCAATTGGTATTTTAAGCTTTATTGTATGAGCTCAATCATTTTGTACAGATGTCGATACTGGAGCCAAAACAAAGCTAAAAAAAAAAGGCTAAATACAACCTTATTGCTCTCATGGTCCGCAGCAGTGCACTTAGTATCAATAATAAGCTGCTCTTGTACAAAGCTAGCGACGATCTAGAAGTAGAAGGCATGAGCTTCGATCGTTTCAGACTATTTATTGCCTAATTTTACAGAAGAGCTATGAAAAATCCGGCCATCCATAACGATTTCAAAATGATGCATTTGTATAAAACCTTCTGGTGAATTTGCCTCAGAAAATGAAGAGTCATAGTAATGATTTAGTGACGGGAATTCTGTAGCACTCGTTATGTATGGAGTGGCATACAGAAGCCAAGGCACATTCTGGATATCAGTTTTGAGGACTCAGTAAAGTTTCATTCACAGATTACTGGAAAATTTGACATCCCTCTTTACTTCTGATATTGTTTTCTTATTATGAATTTTGGCGTTTTTCCTTTTTCTCTGACAGCCGTCAGTCTTACTTTCCATATATATAGATGATCTCTAGATCCATTAATCTTCTTATCTAGCTCAATGCATTTCCTAATGCACTTTTGAAGTATGACGGGCTTTGTGAAGATTGCTTCCGCCTCCACCGAATAAAGTTATATTCCAGTGGAATAATTCCACTGTCCGACCGTAGATTGTCCGTCATTTTATCAGAGAAGATGTTCGGGAATTGCATTTCTTCTTATAGCTCCGCGGTGGCTGTCAGAGTGATCGAGAAATCGGTGCTACGATCGCCGCTGCCCACTGTAAGTTGAAATCTGGATAGCCACCATTGCCAGCAAGGTCACTAAGAGTCCTTTTTTAGAAAGCATAACGTTTGTTATTCCTGAAGGAAACCTGATGGACGTTAACGATGTGAAGAGATAGAATTGAATTGAATTGCATAACGTTTCCTAGTACAGTTCTATCGGAAATGAATATTTTCGATTTTTTGTAATTTTTCGAATTTTTTTTTGTAATTGTGATATTTTTTATTTTTTTTTATTTACAACTCTACATCCCAATGGGACAAGTACAAGAGGTTACAAACAGGTTATTTAAGTAATCTAACATGATGAGACGAGTTAATATACGATTTAAACCTGAATCAGTAATGGAGGTTAACAGATCCTTTCTTATAATTGAGAGGGAAATAGGAGGGTCCAAGAGATACATAATCTGCACAATTTGGCCCCAAAATATCCATAAAATTATTTAACTACACTTACATTTTGTATTAGTTATAGACATGAAACCTGTGATTTGGACATGATTCTCGAGTAAAATTCAAAATTTCATTCCTAATATTAAAAGGTAGGTTATTCCAAAGTGAACAAACATTATAGGGAAAAAAGGATTCAAGAAAATTAGAGACCACTAACTTTGGCCTAAGTTTATATTTTTGAGTAGATCGGGTATTCAACGAATCAGTAAGCCATGATTTGACATAGTGGACCGGATGATTAATATCACTAAAAGCTCGATATAATTCTTTTAAACGAGCAATGTTTATTATGCAATATAAAGACGGTATGTTATACTTCGAGAATACTTCAGTCATAGAGGCATACTTAGATAAGGCAAGAGCAGCACGAACTACATTATTATATGCGACTGAAACTCTAGTAATATGTATTTTGGAGGCAGTAGACCACACTAAAACGCCATATTCAATTTTCGGGACTAAAATTGTTTTTATAGTTTGCACAATCTCTTTGTTAGATAAGGTCCTTCTTAAATTGTAAAAGAGAAATTTAAGGCGATTAAGTTCAATTAATAAAGACTCAATGATTTCTTTACATGATAACTTCATGTTTAACTCTAAACCTAAAATTTTACAAGTGGACGAGGGACTAACATTCTGATTGTTAAACAACATGATAGTAGTTTTAGCTTCATTGAAAAAAATCAGTTTCATATGAAAAAAATCGGTTTCATTTCGTCACTGTCCTTTCATATCAGACAATTTCTTCACCCAGTGACATCGTTATCTTTATTAATATACAAATTTTGTAGAGATCTTGTTGTCATATTTCATAAAGGAATTTTCCGGAAAGGTTTTCATGAGCTATTTGATGAAATTGTTGAAAAACTAGACGTGACGAATTTGAATGCGACGAAAGGTTGTTGTGACCAAATGAATAGGACCGATAAGCAAATATTTTTAGCTCTATTAAAAGCTTTATAAAATATCTATTTCAATTAAAATAAAATGAACAACCCTGCATATGCAGTTTTGTAGAAGCAAAGCAAACTGACGATTATTGAAAATAAGTGAAAAAAAACCAACTTATTCGCACACATGATTGACTACCTCAGGTTAGTCCTCCCTAAAAAATATTCGGTAACCGGTCTAATGTTTATTCTTTTCGTTATTCTTTTGAAAATCCACATTAAATGCATTCCCTCACTCGGAAACAGAATTTCCACATCGCAGTTACTTTGAGGACTACGACGCAGCGAGAATTTGCTCTTTAATGCTGACTGATGATGGCCCGAAGTCCCTGGGCTCTCTTTTTCAGTGGATAACTGCGAATCGTATAAAATAAATGAGAATGTAACGAACTGAAAAGCAAAACTGAGTTACGAAAGTGAAATAAAAAAAAAGTAAGAAATCACTACTAGCATGTCCATAGGGTTTGCTGGTGAATCTCCCAAGAAAGCCATTTACGCTTATTGTCTCATTTTTTTTGTACGTTTTCTATTTAATTTACGAGCAGCTAGCCGGAAAGTTTGCTTAGCTGGATTTAATACCTTCAGCTTTGTTATTATCGTGTGTGCAAACACTTGTTCGACGATTGTTAGTTTTGTTTCTGTCTTGTGGCAGCTTAGATGTGGACGAGCAAGAATTCCAAAAAATGAGGGAAAGCGGGGTCGGGGACACTCAATTCTTTTTATAAATTATTTTAGAAAAAATTCATTGCAATTTTAATCTCTCCTATATCATTCTTATTGTACGTTTAGGATTTAAATCTAAATTCGTTTTCTTGAAATTCCTTTTCATGACAGAAAGATATGGCTCTTTTCTTTTCCCAAACCGTCTCATTAAAGAAAGGGATGCATTTAAAGAGGAACTTTTGAAATGGCTCGATTAAATCTAAAATCAATATCCCCCCCTCCCATCCGAAAATCATTGTTGCATCTCTATCCCTAGAATTTTTCTCTGGCTTGGATGGATCGATTATGTTTATTTATATTTTTTCTGGCTTCTAAAATCAAAAAGCGCACTCCTTTAAAAATCATAGTTAAAAAAATCTTTTAATTTTAGAACATATTCTTTCCTGATCTTATTATTATTATTATTATTATTATTATTATGAACACTGGTACTTCTTATTCCTCCTTTGAGTTTATACAGTCTTTGACAAAAAAAAAATTGACACCTCGAAAAATGAACGAATCGTAACAAAACTTCACATGCAAAAATTTACAGGGTCAGTCAAATGAAAACTATCGGAAGCTTATAGCAATGAGCAGGAAACCAAAATGGAAAAACCTATAATCCACGAGGAGGAAAATGAAATGCCGGATACGTATTTCAGGTACTAGGTACTCATCTTCAGCGGTGAAAGACAAAAGGAAAAGGAAAATAAAGCCTTAAAGCTAGAGCATATATAGGTTATTCAAAAAGGAGCAGATTTAAAATATTCATTTCTAATGAACGACAATAGATAGAGAGAGAGAGACACACGATGCTTCACCGGATAGAGTAAAGTTCAAAGTTTTATTATATGCATTCGGATAGTTCAAAGTTTTATTTTATGCATTCAACATGAGCTCCATTTGTTATGCGACAAACGTCGAATCGGTAGTCCATTTCTTGCCCAACACGATGTTAACTGGTCCCTAGTTATTGCACTGACTGCTGTAACAGTTCGACCTCGCAAATAAAAATCGTAAGGGATAAGATCTGCTGACCTTGGAGGCCATTTAAGATCATGTTGTCCACCTCTTCCGATCCATCGTCCTGGAATTCTGTCATTCAGATACGAATGCATAAAAAAAAAAACAACTTTGAACTTTCCTCTATCGAGTGATGTATCGTATGCGTCGCTATCTATTGTCGTTCATTAGTAATAAATATTTTTAATCTGCTCCTCCTTTTTGAATAACTTTGTATAGACCGGAGGCGGAGGGGCAAATTGCCAAGAATATCTCCCACTGACTAAGCGAAAGGGTTTTTATACACTATAAAAAATCAAGGCTGATGGATAAAAGTTAAAACAATGGGCCAATGAAACGAGAGGAAGCCAGAGGGAAACGTCTTGCCAATAGGGAGAGATGAAGGAAATTAAAAGTTAGTTTGTAACACGGTGTAAGATTAGGAGGTGAGGAAACGACAATACGTTTCCATTGTTCTTTAATGTACTAAGTCTTTAATGTTCCCATAAAGCAAGCATTTCCCCGATTAGCTGCCAGGGTCGCTGGATGTCTATAGTCTGTGCAATAAAAGAAAAAACTGGCATGGTGCCATAATCTACTATTAGCCAATCAAAATCCTAACTGAGCGCTCTACTAGAAGCGAAAAAGTGTATGCTATAGAACAGATAGGCTTCTGTAATTTTCTTCTAAATTACTCGATATGAGAATAAAAGAATTTTAAAATTTATGACTGAGATGTATCTTAAATCGACGAGAAGATTTATTTTCGTCAGTGTATTACTTTATTTTCGGAAATAGATATCTTGACACCTGAAGAAATACTATTTGAACTACTGTACTCACATATTTTATTTTCCTTGCAATGAATATAAAATTGAAATTATTGCAAAACTCATTCATTATTATTTGATATTGAAACTCAGGTAGTTTTGTAAACGGGTGAATTTTAATATGGGAAAAGACACAAAAAATAAAAGAATATTTCCAAACTCTTTGTGCACTAAGGAATTCTTCAATGCTATACCTAAAGGGTGAGAAATAAGTTACGTAAAAATGGTGATTTAGGGGTAAACAGGGTGTGTTTTACAAATTTTCCATTGCCATTTTTAAAGTTACGGTTAAAAAGTTACGTTATGATTTGAGTCCTTAAAGAGGTCAAAGGTCAAATTTGACACTACCTACCTAACTTCCTAT
Source organism: Rhysida immarginata (assembly GCA_023313115.1). Taxonomy (NCBI): domain Eukaryota; kingdom Metazoa; phylum Arthropoda; class Chilopoda; order Scolopendromorpha; family Scolopendridae; genus Rhysida; species Rhysida immarginata. The sequence goes on along the minus strand of JAHWFO010081140.1, from coordinate 1,235,258 downwards.
ATGTTGCCTGCAACAGATTTATTGTATAGGGGGGAGGGTGGAAGAGGGTAACAAACTTTTGACTCACTCTGTATATTCTGTTCTCCATCTTACATTATTCGCATTTAACATTTTTTTTTTTTTTATTTCATGAACAAGAAATTTTTATACCGTAAAATTCGTGAAACTCTCGTTTTTTTTTCTATATATATTAAAGACTACTAAATTCTATGCCCTAATTTAAAAACTCGTTAATTTTTTCAAAAAACTATAAATTGTGTTCATTTTATTTTTCAGATAGATAAAATGTACAAAACTTGTTATTTATATTATAGTGACTCAAAGCGGATAGTTACGAGTTATATTATAGTGACCCAAAAGCCAGATAATTTTGGTAAACGTAATTCAGAAAACACGTGAAAGTTGTATTTTCAAAATAATTGACCTTGAAATACCTATAAATTGATATCAAATCACTTCCAAACATATTTTTTTTTAAATAATTAAAAATTTTAAAAACTGTAAATAATCAGAGTATTTTAAAAACCTTTTTTAAAATTGATATCAAAAAATGCCCATTGTCCATGTAAAATTTTTAAAGAATTAATAAGTGTAAGAAAAAGTTTTTTTAAAATATTCTGATGATTATTAATAATTTTGAAAATAATTCTGATGATTATCAATAATTATTAATAATTGATTAATTTTGGAAATGGTTTAAAATTTTGATTTATAAAAAAAATTATAAGTTTCGACAAAGGTGGAGTTTATACTTTTTTAATTTAGATTGAAATTGGCGAATTTTTATAAAATTTTAAAAAAATTTCAATATACATTTGCAACCTCAAGCCATTCATCTTTAGCCACAATCATTTGGTAAACATGGCTTTGAAAACATGTGAAAAATAATTTTGAAAATAACTGTCAGTTGCATAAAAATTTATGATCTGCTAAAAGGATGTTAGATTATACCATACCAACTTTTCTCCTACATTTTACGATCCATCCTGTATAATAATAAAGCAAGAAACGCATAGTTCAAATGTAGTTTTTAGCACCCAATAGCACTGTAGACATGCAGCGCCTCCCACAGGCTGAAATAGCGAATTACTTACCAAAATAGTAGGCTGTGGTTTAGGTAACATGCTTTCGGGCGCAGTTTCCTCAGCTTCTAATCTTATTGTGCGTTCAAGCCTGTAATCAATTTTTCACCCACTTTCCTTTGTTTAAACGACTTCAAATCTGGCACAGATTCACTTCCGGTGACAATACAATCCAATTTTAAATTTTTTTAAATTCAAATTCTTTAATAGGCTTACAATTTTTTTTTTTCATTTAATTTACATCCCCGGCAGGGGATAGGATACTCTTCAGGTTTTCTTTTAATTTACAGCCCGGACAACCTATTCAGGTTTTCTTCATTTTCATATGCAAAAAAATGTATACACACTTAATCAGATGCCATCTATAATTTTTTCCTTAACAGCAAAATCGAAAGCTTTCATCCCGATATTATTATATGCACTGAATGAAGATGATCCCGATAAAAGATCACAACTGCCACCTGGACATAGGATATTACTTGATGCAAGTTTGCTAGGAAAATGCATAGGAGCAACTGATCGCCGTATTCAAAAGTATCTCAACGCTTATGTTAATCACTTTGTCTTCCCTGTCGTAATTGTAGAAGTCAAAGAAGACTTATATTCATCGCTTCATGCCTGTTTATGAATTTAGTGTTACAACTTTTATATAGGTTTTTCTTTTGCTGAAGTGTATATACTTTTTTGGCGGACTCTGTATTTGTCGTAGCACAAGCATGGATTACAAATTGATTTTTAAACTCTTCCTTTTACTTTAAAAAGTGCACTAAAAAAATTAATGCCTCGTAAGTAGGAATCCATAAATAAAGAAAAAAAAACAATTGTGGTGGAGCGTTTAATATTTTCTAAACTATCAATATTTTATAAGTCTACTAAAAACTCAATTCATCATGTACTTACACTAAAATGCACTGATAAAGCACTAGGTAATACTTAATATTAAGTTGTTTTATTTGTGACGTCGCCACGCTTTTACATTTTTAAATTTTTTGCATTCGTATTTAAGTAAGAGGCACAAAAATTACTTTTACTTTTTAGTATATTTTTACTTTAAAAATTGCGTTCTTAAAAGTGTTTTATTAAATTAGAAAGGGCTTTCTCGTTTTAAATAGCCTAATAGTACCTAATTTCCAAACATTCAATTCCTATAACATACTGCAGAATTACTTTCGTGAATACATTTTTGAACTCAACGAATGTAATTTTTTCGCATATAGTCAAATACTTTAATTAGAATTTTAACAATTTCATGATTTTTTTTCTAATTAATCCAATATTAATCTGAAATAAATGGCAACCAAGTTTTTACATAATCCACCGCAATGACATTGATTTCCTAAAGAAATGGATTAACGAATACAAAATTTTAAACAGGTCAAAGTTATTTTTATTACGCATTATTACAATATTGAATTTTGTCTAAAGCAAGAAAGGCTAACAGTTTTAAAAAAAATCAGCAATTAAAACATCTAAGAATACAGGGTGATTTACATCGAATGTAAAATACTTAAAGGGGGCACTAACACACACACACTTCCAAAATATTACATAGTTCGAGTAACACTGAAGTACCAAAATCAGAAGATCATTCAAACTCTTTTCTGAAGATCACAAATGAGAATCACACTTTACACAGTAAGCGTGAGCTA
>JAHWFO010081140.1:1114520-1217527 GCA_023313115.1 Rhysida immarginata | reverse complement strand
GTGGGTCTGTGTGTACGTTTTTTATACAAATCTACAGTTTTATTCCGATCTTGATGAAATTTCGCATACATGACCTTCAAAGCATGAGGAAGGTCACTGTCTACTTCAGATTTCGAAAAAATAATAATTATTGATAAAAAATCGATATTCATGGTTATGGCAGGGCATATTAATGAGAAATATCGCATGACCAACAATGCAAGACAAAGTTTTTGCAACAATGGTATCAACACGCAATTCACAAACACTCTGCACGGACCAACAATATATATCTCATGACCAACAATGCAAATAAAAGTTTGTGCAACAATAGGTATCAACAACGGTTTCAACACGCAATTCACCAATAACAATGAGCTCAAAATGATGATGCAATGATAAAGCAATCCTTTCCAAGAATTATAACAATGAACATAAAATGATGATGCAATATGGATAAGTTTCAATTTGTAACAATGCATAGAATTCCTGTTATTCAGGTTTTTCTTAGAAAAGAGAGTTCTTAGTACTTAATAATTTCTTGAAAATCTTTAAAAATGATCAGTAGCTGGAGATAATGAAGAGTTAGCAGACTATTGAGAAAGAGTGGAAAGACGACAGAGAAAGCAAACCTTTAGCTCCGTGCTGTATTGAGCAAATGGGAAGCAAGTAAATAGAAGAATTGGCGACCGCTAGACTACCCAAAGTGATGAAAGGCCAAATTTTGCTTCAACACAACGAGAGAAGAGTGGAAATTGCAACAACATCAAGTGTACATCTGAAGTAAGATTACCTGAGTAAGAAATTATTGGAGCGGTCCATCCATTGTGAGCCTTTAAAAAGATTTTTTTCGAATTTTCATTAAGAATTTTTACTGTATTAATTCTAAGCATTTTCATGTGTTTATTTTTAAGATATTGCAAAATTTATTTTAATTTTTGAGATTGTTCTGTTTACATCCCAAGTGTAATAATCCCGGGCAACGCCGGGTACCTCTTCTAGTATATATATAAAGAAGCATGTTTGTTTGTGGGTTTGTTTGTTTTTTATACAAATCTACAGATTTATTCCGATCTTGATAAAATTTCGCATACATGACCTTCAAAGCATGAGGAAGGTCACTGTCTACCTCAGATTTCGAAAAAATAATAATTATTGATAAAAAATCGATATTCATGATTATGGTAGGGCATATTAATGAGAAATATCTCATGACCAACAATGCAAGACAAAGTTTTTGCAACAATAAGTATCATCATTGGTATCAACACGCAATTCACAAACACTCTGCAAGGATCAACAATATACAGTAAAACCCCGTTACAACGTACCTCACTTTAACGTACATTTCAGAATAACGTACAAATTTCAAATCCCCGTCCCAAACGTAGGTATTTTAATGCTAAAAAGTTTCAGAATAACGTACCTCACTTTAACGTACATTTCAGAATAACGTACTAATTTTACATCCCCTTGGTTAAATTATCCCTTTAGTACAACGTACATCGTTCACATGTCTTGCACTGATTGGCCAATGCATCCCATGCGAAAGCTGCAACTGGGCAATGGGCTAATTAAGCCGAGTTCACATTTCATTGGTTGGTCAGTAACCCGGAAATCTCTGCATGCTACTGAATCTAGCATGTTCGATTGTCGATTGTCGCATGCGATCGGGATAGGTACGGGAATGTAACCGGGAAAAGTCAGGGAATTTTTCATTTCAACATTTCACTACATATTGTATATCCTATAGTGTATTTGTATTGAATAAAATAAAATGCATTCATGTATTCTTATGTTTTTCTATGCATTTTTCACAAGCCACCCCTCCCCCCCAGTTTCAGTATAACGTACACCTCAGAATAACGTACAAATTTCCAGGTCCCTTGAAGTACGTTGTAACGAGGTTTTACTGTATGTCTCATGACCAACAATGCAAGGCAAAGTTTGTGCAATATAGAATTCAATGCATAGAATTCCTGTTATTCAGGCTTTTCTTAGAGAAAGAAAATTCTTAGTACTTAACAATTTCTTGAAAATCTTTAAAAATGATCAGTAACTGGAGATAATGAGTTAGCAGACTATTGAGAAAGAGTGAAAGACGATAGAGGAAGCGCTCATTTAGCTCCGTGCTGTATTGAGCAAATGGTAAGCAAGTAAATAGAAGAATCGGCGACCACTAGACTACACAAAGTGATGAATGGCCAATTTTTGCTTCAAGACATCGAAAGAAGAAAGGAAATTGCAACAACATCAAGTGTACATCTAAAGTAAGATTACGTGAGTAAAAAATTATTTAGACTAGAAGGCATCCTTGGAGAGGTCCATCCATTGTGAGCCTTTAAAAATTTTTTTTTCTTTAAATCAAGTCCCGGTATATCACCTAGAATGGATTTTTTCAGTGAAGAGGTAAATTCCTGTCTTTCGGATTTTTCTTAGAATGGATAGTCCCTTCGCTCTATATTCTAGTGATTGAGTTATTATTTCACCAATTTGGAGGTTTAATTTATCTTTTTGAGGTTGTTCTGTTTACCTACAAGCGTAATTATCCCGGGAAACGCCGGGTCCTCTGCTAGTATATATATATATATATATACAGGGCGACTATGACCACGAAATTGACGCGCCCTAAAATTTCAACCAACTAATCGATAAACATGTAGCCTACATAAGTGTTATCCAGAAAGTAGAAGATTTGCATTAGAGTTCATTTCTGGTGATATTATGTATCTTTCGCGAAGTCATATTTATCTTTCATTTAATATGACTGTTTGAGCGTAACCACAATCTTGAAATTTGATGCAGGGAGATGGAATAAATGAATAAATAGAAAATTTCTCTCTTTCAATGGGATTCTTATAGTTTGTGCGTGTGTGTCTTTTTTAATATCTCCGGATCAGTATCGCATTGGTTTACTATGTATGAATAATATGTGTGAGTCTCGATTTCATTGATAAGTTACTGATTGACAGTACAGAATTTGAGATTTTTTTAAAAATTGCACTGTGCCGCTTTTCGAAGGTTTAGCAGCAGTGTTATTGAAATATGATTTGAAATTGCAACCATCTCTTCTATGTTTAATATACTTATGACGGATATAGAAAAAAAGGAAGACGAGACACAGGAACCTCGGATTAAATAGCATTGGACCCAGAGTGGCAAGACCCTAAAAACAGCTGATATTTCGGATAGAGACTATCCTTTGTCATAGCAAATAATAATAATAACAATAATAATAATAATCTTTTATCAAACAGACTTATCAAACAAATTTTGTGTCCTTTTAATACACTTAAAATTTTTTATTTAAAAATGAAAAAAAAAAAAAGCAAACAACACTATATTTGCAAAGTTCCCCAACTCGGAGATCTGTGGAGGACGTTCTACAAGCGTAATTGACACAAAATCGAAAAATACATAATGCAGATGATGCTCGCTCCATTTATTAAACAAATGGAATTTGGTAGGTGGAACCGATAGGTGGCGTTCCATCCCGACAAATCTTTCTATAAAAATGTTCAATACGCCCCCTGTGTTTCCAGAATGCTTTCCATTCGCAAGCCAGCGTTTTCCACAGCTGAATGCAGTAAGTCTGCCTTAATCCCTCGAACATACCGACGAATGCTCTTTGGGCTCCGACAGGGTTACTAGTTTATCATGGTAAATCCGATTCTTTAACATGGGCGTAGTCAGAATTTATGTTGGTGGGGGGGGGGGGGGCAAACAGATTCATATTTGAGAAAATAAAGTGGAAATGTAGCGTTCATCTTATGAATAAAGCCAATACCAATACTCCAAAGTTTCGCCGTGTTTATCTTATTTTCAGCGAAAATCAATTATTTGTATAAAGCAGGTTTACTCCTTTTAGGGGGGAGAGCAACTCTGTTGAAGGCCTGGGATCCCCGTCCCGTCTTTTTATCTGACTCTTTTGTAAATGTTGTCTGTATTCTCGGTTAATGCAATCTTGCTACAGCTCCACCAATTGGCAACCTTTTTTTGTTTATTTAAGGTTAATAAATGACGACCGCATCATCAACATATTGTTATTCGAGTTCGTGTCATTTGCGCCCGTAGAACTCCCTCACAATCCTGAGTTGGTGAAGTTTAATTTCGATAAATCTATATATAGCTGAAGAATAAAAAATGCCAAGGATATTGATTTCTAACCATGTTGATTAAATACCGTAAAGGCAAAATAGAGTTAGAAAAACTGACTTTATCTCAAAAGTTCATTTATGAAAGAACCTGCACCTCATCCACGTTATGGTCTAAGAGAAATTGCAGTTCCTCGTTTGAAGCGTAATAAAGTGACTACTGTATTAATTTTTGATGTAATTAACAGTGACATGGTAAATATTTAATTAACGTTGACTGGAGGAGCGTCAAGGTCTCCAGTGACAGATTAGGCCATTCGCTTTAATAAACTGATCTCTCTTTAAGGCTTAAAAGATGAAAATTCGGGATCTAATTCTATTTTTAATAAAAGATTATTTCATTCAGAAAAACAAATAAAAATTTTGATTTGAAGCCAAGTTTTATTAATCTTTTCAATTCATTACTTTTCTTTAAATGAACACTTATAAGAAAAAGATGTTTGTTTTTTTTTTTAATTTACGAAAAATCTGCCATAATGCTTACTTTTCTATGCAAGTTCAGACTGTTCTTTTAAGTGGAGCACTTCGAAATAAGGAGTGTGGCAAACTGATAAGACCATTGCTTTTCTAAAGTACAATCTTAATGCAGCAAAATTTTAAAAAGCTATTAATTTTAATGATAACAATAATAAAAACAACAACTTGCAGGATAAAAGGTTGTTTATAATTGGCTGTGGCTACATTCACGGTAACGGCTGTGGCTGTGGCGTAACGGCTCACGACAGTAAGGAGTGGCGTCATTTTTATGAGAAGTGACGTCACGGTTGTTGCCGGGAGTTGAAAAGAAAAGAAACGGAAACATTTTTTATAGGGGGGAGGGGAGATGTAAACCTTTATAACTCAGAACTGGCTCATCAGAAGCAAACAAGTTATTTACAAAAAAAAGTTGTCTTAATGGGGGAGTCCGTACATGTCGAATTTATTGAAAAATAAATCATCAGATGATCAGTGAGGTTTTAATTGTACGCCAACCTCAGCTGATCAAATTAATGATGAAAAAATAGGAAAGAAAATTCCGCAGCCTGGATTCGAACCAGGAACCTTTGGCTCAGACCGAATTTATTAAGTTTAGTTCGCTGGTATGAATGCTACAGCCATATCTTCATTTTTGGAAAAAAAATCATTATCTCCAAACAGGGTTAACCAATTGTCATAAAAATACGTCAAGGCACAGTACAAAGTACTCTCAAATATTACTTTGGTTCTGCTTTTTGCCGTTTCGGAGGAGATAGTAGTCACATAAGTATAGTGTTTTTTGTTGCCGTTCATTTATAAAACTCTCCAATTCTTGATACGACTTGAAATTTTTCCTATTGAACATATTTTTTTAGTTGAACATTTACACCGCTACGGCCGTCCGCTGCACGAAAACTGCCGCGAAACAACTCCCGGCAATAACGTGTGACGTCACTCCTTACTGTCGTGAGCCATTATGCCTTCACGGTAGCCGTGAACGTAACCACTGCGTTTATAATTTTCTCTTGTTTTACACAAACAAAAAAGGAAAAAATAAACAAGCAATAAATTTCTCCTTATAAAATGGCACAACAACCCAAAATATAATTCAACATTTACATGAATGTAGAAGCTGTTGCGATATAATCAAATGATCATTATTTTTTGTATTTAACAACAGAAAACTAACTTGCTATTGTTTGGTTGGGCGATTTATAAGAAGTAGCTATGGATCAAAAAGCAACATTATAAAATACCGAGAGAACTGTGGATAACAACGCTAAATCAGGAAATAAAATATACGCCAGTTGTCCACAATAAAAAATTTAATAAATGGTATGCGCACTATCAGCCACCTTATGGTCATCATTGAGTGGAATATGAGAAAACAGGAACTTACAAGGCAAGCGAACCTGTTAAGTTTCGGTGAGAATATGCTGGAGAGAAATATCCACAATAAAAAATTAGCCATCATATAAAGTGCTGAAAAAATATTTCATTTCATTGTGGACAAGTGTATTTTATTTTTTTATTAAGCATTGTCAGAGTTCGAAAAAGGAAAAGTAACTGCTCTTAAGGATGAAGGCCTGTATTCTAGAGAAATCACAAGAAGGAATGGAGGATCGCCATGAGCAATAAATATTTTTTTTAAAGTTGGAACAGTTTATGGAACCAAAAAAAAAATAACATCGGGGAGCCCACAGAAGCTTACCCCTAAGCAAAAGAGCAGGTGGAACATGCTTATCACCGTTGGCTCAAAAGCCAAACATTAATGCTCACAAATTATTATCAAGAATTGCAAAATGAAGCACAATCTGAAAGTATAAAAGCATGGAAAGACAGAGTCGACTTAAAGTGAAACACAAGCAGAAATGAATCGACTGGGCGAAAGGAAATGTGACTTGATTGGAAGCGGGTACTCTTCAGTGATGAGAAGAAATTCAATTTAGATGCCCCTGATGGATGGATACATTACTGCCACGACCTCCGAAAAGAAGGCAAAATTTTATCAAATGCACAGCAAGGTGAAGGGTCCTTAATGGTTCGAGGCGATTTTGGTTTTCGGGGGGGGGGGCGCAATCTTTTTCATTCTCTAATGTTGTACGAACTTTATATATCAAGAACGTTTGGGAGACAACTTTTTGCCGTTTGGTGAGCAGATTGGTGGACCGTTCTGGATATTTCAACAAGACAGTGCGTTCATTCACGGCCTTCTAGAAACTACCAGTTCCGAACATGGCCTGTACAATGTATTGTTGAAGCACTAAGATTGCGACGTTGAACGTCTGTAATAGCACCACCTAAAGCCACTAGATAAACTTGAGCACCACCACGTAACAATGTTTTATCTTTTACATGTAAAGGCCTGGTAGTTTTTAGAAGCCCATGATGCATTCATGTTGCAACTCCACCTAAGGTTAGTTTCTAAATTACAGTGTATACATATTGGAATTTGCCAGATTTAAACACCATGGAGAACCGGTGGGGCATATTATGCAAGGCGATTTATACTGATGGCAAACAGGACAAAAACTTGGAGGATCTGAGGCAGGCAATCATTTGTGCATGGGAGAACATTAATGTGTCGGTGTTATAGAGGCTTGTGGAAAATATGTCTATTTGTGTATTTCGGCTGGTATTGAAATATAGTTCATTTATTGGATATCTATAGAACTGGTCGTATCCTTTTGCAAAGGGAAATTTATTGCTTGTTTGTACTCTTTATTTTTTCATCTTTTATGTCTAAAAGAGTGAAAATTATAAACAACCGTTGGTGCTGATAGTAAATTTGGTTATTGTTTTCATTAAAATTTTAATAGCTTTTTCAAATTTTGCGTCATTGAGATTTTACTTCAGAATACGTTTTGCAACGCATCTTAGAATATACACACAACCGCCAATTTATTATGACCACTTACCCAGTATATCGTAGGTTACCTTTAGCTTCAATTCTTTTTAACTGCTTCAGTTCATTTTAACATGTACTCTCTGTCAAATGGTAAGCAACTCGGGTAGTATCCTCCATTCCCGTTAAACCGCACTCTTCAATTCTCAAAGATTTGACGGTAGTGAAGTTGAATTGAACCATGTTTAAGGTTAGCTGTAACTGACATACCGCTATCCTTCTGTTGGACTGAATAAGTTTGGCAATTCTTCTCTCATTTAAACCATAAGCCGTGTCTTCATTAGTATTTGCAAATATCTAGTAACAACTTTTTTATACTAAAGTTGCCATTTAGTAGAAGCAACAGAACCGTCATAGCTATATTGTATAAAATAGTGTGGTGATCATATAATAAATTAGCTACTGTGTGTGTAATTATCCGTTGTCGATATGAACGTTGTAAAAATTATTTATTGGAAATGAAAGCTAAAAATATGTTCAGATAAAATGAATGCTCTCAAAGCTATTTAATTTCTTGAATTGACAGACCTAAGTAACTTAAAATTATCTAAACTAATTCTGTGGGCTGTTTCTAAAACATGTTTTGCGACACACGATCTCTTCGACTTACAATATTTTATATGATTGAAATGCTCTTTCTACCTTTTAATAATGTTTCGAGAGCTTTGCCTGACATATTAATTTTCACAAAAATCACATAGATTTCTCACCTTTCCCGACTTTTTTCTCCTAAAAATGGTGAGATGGCATTTTTTAGGATTTCCTATAAGTATTTTTAATGAAGCATTCCCACTTTGAAATTGTAGTCTTTAAATTGCAGGTGATAAGAATCATTTTAAAGGCCTTTAGTAAATTCTGGAGCTAAGTAACACTAATATAATTAGGGAAAGTTGGTTTTAGAGTTAGAGTTGCAAATCTTTTCTACTTTTAAGAAGCTTATGCCTACAGCGAAGATTGCCGATAATTGTACGGGAAAGCCATTTCACGTTGCTATGGATATAAAGGTCTTCACTTCAACTCTGCTCCTTTGGTCAGATAAGGAAACATTGAGAAGGCAGTTATGGCTACAGCGAAGATTGCTGATAATTATACGGGCAAGCCATTTCACGTTGCTATGGATATAAAAGTCTTCAGTTCAACTCTGCTGCTTTGGTCGGATAAGGAAACATTGAGAAGGCTACTTTTGGATCATACTATGAAAAGTAGCATGTTTATTGCTTGTACAGTGAACAGCATCGTTTATTCGGTAAACTTAAAACGAGCCGAAACTATGGACACTAGAGTAATCAAATGGGAAAGCACAAAAACCACAAATCCACAAAAATATTTAATAGAAGACTCGGATGTACATTTCGAGAACTACGTTCTCATCATCAGTGAGTGAGTCTTCTATTAAATATTTTTGTGGATTTGTGATTTTTGTGCTTTCCGTTTTATTAGCATCGTTTATTATATAGCGGTGATTGTTTATGGGTTTTCGATAAATATCGAAGTCTTAACTTATCATTAATCGCGTAGGCATAATAATAATTAATAATAATAATTGCAATGTTTACCCATTGTGTTTCGTGCAATATTTAATGATACCTACATTTCAAAAACTGTTGACACTCTTTTTCGGGCGCTTTCTATTGAGGCAGGATTGTCCTCAAACGCAGCCTATTTTGTTTTATACACAATTTGATAAAGGGGATTTGTAAACACAAAGGACAAATATGAGTTGGGAGAAGAGGGTGTATGCTAAATTTGCTCTATTATAATGGGCACTTGACTGCGTCGCTCTTCAACGCAAACGAGTTGTTTCATTGGAACTTCAAAATTTCATATACCACTTAAAAATGGAAAACATTATTTGCATAACTTAAAGTGAAAAAATAAAAAAGAACCTTCCTTTCTTTTGCTTTCTATGATTTATAATTGAAAAGGGCTTTTAAAAGTACCGAATTTGGTATTTGTAAATTTTAATAGAAATTTTCTAACTTTTAATAGCACAGTCTATCTCCTTAAATTTAATTTAAATTTATATACAGTTTTCATTTTCATTTTTATGCAGTTTGCATTTACATTTTTATCCATTGATTTAAGCGTTTCCAACGAAATTTTGGGGAGGTGCAACAGTAAAGAAAATTGTTTTTAATTTACTATCTATTAGTCAGAAATGAAATAGACTGATATTTTGATGTCGGAAGGCAATCGAAGAACGCAATCATTCTTGAGACTAAATGTACAATAATAATTTGGAAAAAATAACCTGATATTGATGCAATGGATACATCCATCAAATGTGACAACTTACATATAAGGTAACTTCGACTTTTACCAATATGACATTCTGAAGACATCAAATTTCTCTTTCGTCAGACGTTTAATGGTATACATAAACAAGTTACTTTTCGTTTTCAATCAATATTAACGTTCTCAATTAATCATTTATTTAACCAGCTACTAATAGCCAATCATATTCAGCCATCTTCCTTTCGGTTTTCTTCTGAATTTATTCCCCTTTTCGGAGCGTCAATTTAATCAATTTTGCCTCTTTTCATCTTACAAACATGCTGAAGCTCGCTACTTTTCTTGCTCTTGCATTCAGCTGATATTCTTTTTAAATTTTTTGGAACTCGACAGTATTCACTCAGTCTTGCTCATATTATTCCATTAAAAGATCAATTCTAATGCTCACCAACGAGACCATTTAGCGGGAGATTACCTCTCTTTATATTACTCTGAAGATAGATGTGAAAGTGGTGAAATATCTGTCCTGACGAATAGTAGCCCACTCCACGAAATTATTGATTAGACTACGTAGCAATCTTTGTATTGAATCCAATTATGCATACATGCCATCGAAAGAAAGAATCCAATTTATGAAAATACTTCACGCTTTATTAAAATTTTTCTACATCTAGTTAAAAGAGAATTTAAAAAATTGTAAAGTCCAATCATGCCAATTATATGAGCTACAAGGACCCTCTAGGAAGCAGGGATAGCATCACCATACGGAAAGCATCTTCATTTAAAGAGCCGTTTACAAGATAACTACCTTCATTTGTTTACATTCTTCCTCTTTTAGTTGATTTCTTAACTTTCTTTTGTCTTTGCTTCAGCTTGTTAGTTTTAAGGGCTCTTAATGATGTTGTGCGTGTGCTGTCATGTAAAGACTGTTTGAAGAAATTTCGATGAGAAAACCATCATCACTCGCCCACTAAGAGATCCAGACCTCTTTTCAGTATAACCATCGTATTATTTTGCAACTTTGATTTTCGGAAGGCCGCTTTTGTTTCGAAGAATGATAAAAGTTTTTCGACAAAAACAATCTTTTATTACCTAATATTCCATGTAAAGCTTGTTAATCTACAGATTGTAAATTAAAAGTTGGGCGTTAGTTACAGGACTTTCCCTAAGGGGAAAAAAGGCGAAAATGTTCTTGGAAGTTTTTTAATAGACGGCATACGTTTCGAGAAAAATGACTCTGAAATGTCATGACGTCAAATATTATTCGCTACACACGGGCTAATAACGATGTTTCTATTCTAGCTACCTCCACGAAAATTAGACCGTTTACGGGTACATAGCCTGATAATCGTTCCAATTTATGTGCATGTACGTCCATTAAGGACCGAAATGCCGGATATGAAGTAAGTGTCGCATCGAGTGCGCTATCTCCGAAACTAATGGAGGTACAAGCGCATAAATTAGAATGATTAACGGCCTGTGTACTCCACGTAGGCCATCCAATTTTCGTAAAAGTAGCTGGCATAGAAGCACATTTATTAGCCCATATGTAACGAACAAAACTTGACGTCATCACATTTCAAAGTCATTTTTCTCATTTTTCTTCTTAATTTGTCCTTAGGAAACAATCCTCCAAGTATCGCTCAACTTTTTTTTACAACCTGTATATTAAGAAGCTTTACATGAAATACAGGATGAGTTTAAAGTCGCGCTCATCAAAGTTTAGCTGTCCGTAAAAGTACCAGTTTGAGAATATAAATGAAAGTAAAGTATCACAAAGATTAGTTGAAATGTTGGCTTTTATGTTTAGCAGACAAACTTATAGGTGTTACAATAAATGGTAGAAATGACGTTCTTTTTCGCGAATTCAAAAGCGTGTTCGTTTTACCAGACAAATTTTAGGTGTTTTTTTTTTTGTTTTTTTTTAATTATCCTTCAGCGCGTCATTTCCCGGGAATTGTGGGCCCCTCGCTCGCCAGATTTATCACTCCCAGATTTCTTCCTATAGATCTGTAAATCTGTAAAATATTTGAATAGACCACACACGTTTGCTGAGTTGAAAACGAACATCAATACTGCCATGCTTTGCAGAGTCTCACGAAATCTGGTAAAACGAACACGCTTTTGTATTCGCGAAAAAGACGCCATTTCCAACATTTATTGTAACACCTAAAATTTGTCTGCTAACTTTCAACTAATCTCTGTGATACCTTAAAGTCAATCGTTGACAACGAGACCCCTGGAGCTGCCAGTCCATTGATGAAAATGGGTGGGAAGGGGGGAGAGAGAGGAATTGTTTCTTCGTGACTCACTTCACATAAACGAAGAACGTCCAATGTCCCTCCCCACTCTGCTCACCTATTTTCATCAGTAGACTGGTCGCTTCAGGGGTCTCGTTGCCAACGATTGGTAATAAGAGATTGTTTTTATCGGAAAACCTTTATCGCCCTGTATCTTCGAAACAAAGCGGCTTTCCGAAAATCATCTGAGGACAAAAGATTCTTAAAATAACCCAAAGAATCACCACTTGAATTTTTGCCGTATATTTATTAAACACCCTGTATATTGCATATGCTAATTACGTGGAGTCAATTTTTTTTTTGTTAAACGAGTTTAATTTCGCAACTGACATAAACTATTGTTTGCGAAGTAGTAACATCACAGAATAATATTATTAAATTTCTGATTTTATTTCTGCCTCTTTTAAATGAATGGACTTTTTTAAAGTGAACGTGTGTCACGGAATTTTAATGATTCCGTGAACATAGATGGTCGTCTGCGCTCCAGGGTATTCGTCAATACTCAACGTAGGCGAAATCGTTCTCGACGACGTCATCAGGAGCATCATCTCGCAGTAGCCAATGGGAGGGAAGCGAGCCTCTCGTCTGCGAGCTCATGGAAAAGACGTCGTCGGAAGTTGAGAAGGGATTTGGCGACTACCGAGGGCAGTCAACTGCAAAGGAAGCTCCTGACTGAGTGCGACGGCGATCGGGGACTTAGCATGGTTTTGCCAGAGCCTGAGAAAACGTCCCGTTCCTGTGCGTCGACTACGGAGGCGGCGAGCGCCACGTCGTTGGATTCTGGGCTGTGCCGGAAAGCTTCTCCGGCGGAGATTGTTCACGTAACAAAGTGCGTGCCTTCGCTAGATAGCCGAGGTGAATCCACGAGTTTCTGCGCAGCACCGAAGGAGCTAAGTTTCACCGCCGTTTACGGCTTTTACTCGCTGGTGAGTGTGTCTTATTCCATTTGCTTCACCGCCGACTTGACCCGTAACGTTTTCCCTGAAATAAGTCGCCGTATGCTGCAACCTCATTCACGAGTGCGTTGCTCTTGGCCCGGAGGCGTTGAGGCGTATTTTCGGAGTGACCTAGGTTTTGTGTATCTGCAGCCTTAGTTATTATATGTGTGTTTTCATATTGCATAGTGAAGCTTTCCGTTATAATTAGTCCACGCGGCCTGAATTTCCTATCTAGTGCCATTACTTTCTTATGAACGAATCTCTAACGTATTCTTTGTATCTAATGGTTACCACAGGAATTGTTTGTGACGTCGTGTAGTTCTGGAAATGGAAAGCTTGTGTTAAAGACGCACAGCTAATGTAGAAACTGTTTTCTTAGTTAATTCCTTAAATATAAGACTTTAATTGAACTGGGAACTTTGCCGAATGTGACTTTCTAAATTTTCCTGTATTTGTCAATTTAATGTATTGCACTTGTTAGGACAATGAACTTTGCTGGTGCGCCGTTGTGATTCTATTGTCAGTGCTTGTGCAGAATTGGCAGGATGTGTTACCCTATTTTTATATGCTAACCGTACTTGGGTTATTTTGCAATATGTGCAATTGTACTTAAAATGTATTTACTGTATTATCATTTTGTGTTCAGTTATCGTTAACAGATTGGTTTGACCGTGGCGATATCATTTTTGTAGCTCGACCCAGTTTATGTGCTAACGATAAGTTTCCTTTATCTTTTGTGTGATTTACTTTAAGATATATTTATATATATATATAAATCTTGTGGTGATAATACATGATGAACTTTGAGTAAACATTGTTTTTGCTTAAATATTAATTACTTAGCAATTATCTATTTGAAGCCATTCATTATCTATAAGCTTTGTGTTATTTGATATTTCTTAAGCATAGCTTTGTAGATGTTTGATTGTTTTATGCTTCAAGAATTTAGCTTTTAGAATATGAAGATATTTCTATGCTAATTTAAGTAAAACTAGATATTTGTGCTTAGCTTGTATGATTAATAGTTAAGCTTAGATATTATTACATTTTGAAGCGTGATTGGTTTATCGTTATTGCTATTTATTGGTTGTGAGGTACCGGCTTGGATTCCTCACGTAATTGACCTTTTTACTTTGTTTTAATAAACGTTATTATTTGTTTTCTTTTAATTTTGTGTGCTGTTGCATGTTTTTAAGACTTCCACTGCGTTGCCCTAAATTCAACACTAATACATGTGACAACGTGTTAAGTTGAAAAATTTTGATAAAAAATCTCGTTGCTATGCGACTGGATTGAATGATTTTTTCCAATATATGAGACGAGAAGGATGTCTTTGCTAACTTCCTTTTTCTGTAACTCCAGTCTCTTCATAATGGAGAATTTGCTTCTGAAATGGTCTCTTATGCAAAAGTTTTCGAGAAAAACTGGAAAAAGTGCATTTTCATTTTATTGACAGTTTCATTCATCAACCAATTTATTTGAGAGAGAGAGAGAGAGAAAGAGAAGAGAAAGCAAAACTGTCTACCATTAGGCAAACCGTCCATAATGCTGTCGGCACAAGACTTTGGAAAATGACAATGAAATTAAGTTTTGTAGACTGTGGTTTTACTTGAAAAAATAAATTGAGATAGTTTCAAGATAAATTAAAGCGATTTAGTAATCTTAGAAAACAGATTCCTAGTATTTACTATTTTAACAAGAAATTAATCCTCCCGAGGAAGGTATAGGAAAATAGCGGAAGCGCTCAGGTCATCTATTTTTACCCTTTTATCTGCACTTTTTAACCTCCCCCCAATTTTTAAATCGAAAAATTGATTTTCTCGAACGTAGTATTTAGAAAATGAAAAAGAGCTCTATCTTATTTCGTTTCTCATCATTTCATTTCCGATCGAATGATATATCACATGCCATATGTCGTCATAGTCCTAAAGACCAAGTGACTGCCACCCCCACAGCTCCGGCCCTATTGGGACAATTTGGCCTAAACTTTACAGTAAAGTTGATCTTGCTTAGAGGAATCTGCATAACGAATTTCACTTCTTTATATGCATAAATACGCGTAGACCTTTTGGTCCCCTCTAATTTCTGCCCCCGAAACTCTGACCCCAGTGGGCCAATCAAAACGAAACTGAATAGTGAAGGTGCACATGCCCATAGTAAGTTACATTCCGAATTTCAACCTTCTACCTCAAAAAATGCGGAAATTATGAAGGGGACGGACGGACAGACGGACGGACAGACAGGCGGACATTGTGAAAACAATAAGTAGCGGAAGAATGGAGCTCCATTCTTCCGCTACTTAAATAAAGAATACCGATTTTTAAAATAGTTCTCAAAAGTAATACATTTAATACGATATACCTGGATCCTTTTCGTGATAAATAAAATTCTTTTAAATTTGATTGCTTTCATGTAGACTTTCATACTTACGATTGGATTACGAAAACGATTTTTCGATATATCATAGGTTTGGAGTTTAAGTAGCGGAAGAATGGAGCTACTTATTGTTTTCACAATGTCCATCTGTCTGTCTGTTTGTCTGTCCGTCCGTCCCCTTCATAATTTCAGTATTTTTTGAGGTAGAAGGTTGAAATTCGTAATGTAGCTTTCTATATGCATGTGCACCTTCACTATTTAATTTGGTTTTGTTTGGCCTACTGGGATCGGAGTTTCGGGGCCGGAAATTAGAAGGGACCAAAAGGTGTACGCGTATTTATGCATATAAAGGAGTGAAATTCGGTATGCAGATTCCTCTAAGCAAGATCAACATTACTTTGGAGTTTGGGCCAAATTGTCCCAATAGGGTCGGAATTGTGGGGGTGGCAGTTACTTGATCTTTAGAATTATGGCAACATATGGCATGTCATATATCATTCGATCGGAAATGATGAGAAACGAAAGAAGATAGAGCTCTTTTACACTTTCTAAATATTACGTTCGAGAAAATCAATTTCTCGATTTAAAAAATTGGGGAGGGGGAGGGTAAAAATGAGATAAAAGGGTAAAAATAGATGATCTCAGGGCTTCCGCTACTTTCCTATACTTACCTCGGGAGAATTGACTTCTTATTTGACTTTAAATTTTACTTTTTCCTCCAAATTAGCCAACATATTGGATTTTATATTTAAAGATAACTCGATTACCTCATTAGCAAATACATACATTACGAACAATTCATCTGTCTCGGTCGATTCAAGCATAATTAATTGAATCCATGATTCTTGTCGTTTCACAGAATAAATAAATCGGGCAAAAGCAATCAAATCAAAATTGAACTTGGTCTATATCGATATCTATAACAGTTACAACAACGTGAATAATGTCCATTAACTCAAGGGGTTGACTACTACAGACTTATCAAAACTATACAGGGTGTTCATAAAATGTAGGATAATAATTACATTGTGTGATTCCATACATCAATCTAAGCAAAAACTTCCTTATCGAAAATATCTAAAACTCAAAATTTAGTATCTAAAAAATGACATCGTTACGTCATTTATGGACTTTCTGCATCAACACTTCAAATAATGAACTGCGCTCTGCCACGAAAAAACGGTAGCAATTGTTGAGATTAAATGACGTTTTCCGACAGTTTTTTAGAAAACTTCGCGTGATGTTTAGACCCTTAAAATTTGAGTTTTGAATATTTTGCTACAGGAACTTTAAGTTTGTCGTCTGCAAATGATCACGCTAGGTATTTATTATCCTACATTTTATGAACACCCTGTATTAGTAGACCTTGACATTGCCGAGATATCGAAGTTCGCCATCACACATTCTTTAAACTTTGAGACTTCCGATCGAGCTAGTGACCACTTGTCAGGATATTTCTCTTAGCAGCCAATATTCTCAACTTATGAATGACCTTATTAAAATTTGCCTTTTGAGATATAGACTATGACAATTTTAGATTTTAGCCATATCTCGAAAATTATTCGGAATATAACCAATGTAAGGAATTTAATCACCTCTCCATGGAATTTCATACCACGTGTTATATGCAGAATTTATCAGACTTTTTCCCCTGAAAATGAATCATTTTGTCCAAATTGTCTGGTACAGCTTCAATTCTTCTTATCCCTGCCAGATATCTGTTTTGGCATTTTGTTTTTACCATTTAGCGTCACTATTTGTCACAGACAATTTTCTGAAATACGACTCAGAAATGAGCACATATTTCTTTTTCGGATTAAGAGGTATCGTTTTCTTTTTTTTTTCCTTTTTGTTTCTCCGCAGTCTCTTGATTTGGTAATTTAAACGTTAAATAGAAAACTATTTTCCAGAATATCACATATGCAGCATGCAAAAGACAGCCTTTGCTCTTTTTATATATGTAATGTTCCTTAATTAATACAATCAATGAGAATGTTAGAGACTACTTCGTCACTAATTTCCGGCTTTATCAAGGATTTTTGATCTTAAAGCCGGGAATAAATAGCGAAACTAGTAGGAGACTTTGTATTGAAAAGCTTCTACCAATTTCACTGATAGAAACAATACTAAGAACTCCAAATTTATTAAGTAGCGGAAGAATGGAGCTACTTATTTGTTTCACAATGTCCGTCCGTCCGTCCCCTTCATAATTTCTGCATATTTCGCAGTAGAAGGTTGAAATTCAGAATATAGCTTACTATGGGCATGTGAACCTTCACTATTCAGTTTGGTTTTGATTAGCCCACTAAGGTCGGAATTTCGGGGATGGAAATTAGAAGGGACCAAAAGGTCTACGTATATTTATGCATATAAGGGAGTGAAATTCGGTATGCAGATTCCTCTACCAAGATACTATGAAGTTTGAGCCAAATTGTTCCAATGGGGTCGGAGTTGTGGGGGTAACAGTTACTTGGTCTTTAGAACTATGGCAATATATGCATCTGATATATTATTCGGTCGGAAATGATGAGAAACGAAAGAAAATAGAGCTCTTTTAAACTTTCTAAATACTACATTAGAGAGAATCCATTTTTCGATTTAAAAAATTGGGGAGGGGAGTTAAAAAGTGAGATATAAGGGTAAAAATAGATGATCTCAGGGCTTCCGCTACTTTCCTATACCTTCCTCGAGAGGATTAATTTCTTGGTAATATAATAATACAATTAAACTTGGTTACGTGAATGAGTAGCGTTGATCGTTTATTGAAATAATCTGTTGTACGCAGCCGCAGTCACGACAATTTTGTTGATGAATTCACGTATAAATTGATTTTGACGCTATCAAATGCCAATTTTTTTCCTGCTAAAAGTAATGATTTTTTGCAATTGAAAGTCTATAATGCGTGAGCGTTTCCGTTTTTGGCTCCGCCCTTTCGTTGGACAGTGTAATAAAAAAATTACTATACTGAAAATAACACTTCAATAATATGATAATTCTGGATAATGTACTTATGTAAATCCATTGTACGCTTCGTCATAATTTATTTTTCCACAATTTTATAAATTTTCTTCTATTTATTTTGAAGAAGAAACATTTCTTAAGTTTTTGAGTTCTTCGCTGTTCATTTACACTTCGAAGAATAAATTATATTTTCTTAAATCTCCTTAATAATATGGAAGAAAAATTCAACAGCTGGTTTGTAAATTGAAGACACATTAATCCAATTAATTATATATTTTCAGTCCTACAACATAAGAAATTTCGCCTGGAATAAGAGGATTCTTTAAATATAGCGGCAGAAATTTTACTGCTTATTTATTTGGTTTGTTTGGTATTAACGTCCTTTTCAACTGCCATGGTCATTTCAGGACGGCATTATAGGAGCCGCTAATTTTGTCTCGCAAGGGTTCTTTAACGTGCAGCCGGCAAACGACTACACGGGACCAACGGCTTTACTTCCCTTCCGAAGGAAGTGCGTGATCTCAGGATTTTCCCGCTGAAAAAATCCTCGTCGTCCTCGGCCGGGGTCGAACCCGCGTCCTCGGGCATCAGAGGCGCTTATTTATTTATTTAATAAAGTAATCTGTGTAAGAGGAAGGAAATCGATTAAGAGGTGTAAACGCGGAGAATAACACAAAAGCAATACAATTTTTGTTTTTGAGTAGTAAGTGCAATTTTCTAATTTTTATATCTAAAGAAGTATAGAAAAATAGATGAATATTATTCACCTCAAACTTTGCTTTTTAGTTGAGGATAAGTTTTGTGCAAGGGCCAGTCCGAATGGGCAAATGCCGCAGGCGGAAAAGTTAACGAGCGAAAAACTTACAAAGAGTTTATATTTAAATTATACAAAACACAGAAATATTAAAAATAAAAATTCATATTTTTAAATATATTATAATCCAATTTAATTAAATACAATTATACAATTTCGACCGAAAAGCGGCAAAAAACTGGTTTTGTGATAAATTACAGATTTCAAGCTATTTTGATTAATAATCATGTTTTGTTTGTTGAACTTTGATTTTTTCTTTACTTTTGTAAGTCTCTATACTTTCCATAGTTAAATTATTTTCCGTGTTTTTTATTTTCTGTATTTTTTATTTTCTGTATTTTTTATTTTCCGTGATTGTTTTAATAATTTCCATAATTTTTGTTTCTTGTGCTAAATTAAGGTTTCTCTTTAATGAAAATATTGACGAATTTAGATCTCCTACTGTTTTTATGAAGGTTCTTTGTTTTGAGTTTATTCTATCTATCGGGAAATTCTCCTAAGATCATTGCTAACTAATTCATCTATAATGAAATGGTTGGCTCCTCTGTTTACGCTATTGTTTATATTACTGGAAGGTTCTAGAAAGCTCTAGAAAGTCTCGAATATTCTAAAAGTTTCTGCAATTATGTATTCAGAGGTGAATCTGTCTTTATGTAAAGCAAAACAAATGGGTAATAATATATTGCTGTACTTTGATGAAATTACGTTTCAAAGATTGCATCGCTCGTCGAGGTTAACTTTACGAGACCTAAGTACTTGTTATCCCATTTGTCATTTAGAATTGTTATCTTCACTGTTTTTGTTTGGAAAATTATGAAGAAAGGGATTTGTCATATGTATGAGTTAAAATCTTTTATCTTTTCTATTCCTCTTTTACTTTTATTCCGAGGTCAGGGTGTTAAATATTCTTTGGGTCTATTTGAAATTCAGCCTATTGTGGTTTAGCTTGGTTTCCCAAGAGACAAACACAAACCTCCATGCTCTCAGCTCGAGAGCGACAAGACCTGCGTCTCAGCGCTTTCGGCTACCAAGCCGGCTAAAAAAATAAGAACTGTATATGTTGAAAACAATACAAGATTATTAAAAGAGATGTAGCAGATTTCAAATATTTATTTCAAACAAACAGTAAAAGATATAAATACGTTCCATACTTCACTGAATTATTTTATTTTATTTATTTATTTAAAAAGATATAAATAAGGTCAACCCCAGGGACCTGTATGGTCAAAATTGACCGACAGATAACACACACGCAAAGACAAACAAGAAAATACAAAAGTTTATAAATAAACTAAGTAGTAAAATAAATCAAACAAAGTAAAAACAAACAATCCGACAGAAAGCATAACAAAACAAGCACAAAAAAAACCAATTAAAACAAAAATGAGATAAATGGGCCTAACCCGCTAAAGCCTAAAACCAAGAAACAACCCATTTATCAACACCAAATGGTTATTTATCGAAAAATACCATGAATAGGTATAATATTAGGTAATCGAATAGTGCCATAAAGAAACAAGCAGCCCGAACCCATATTATACACGAAACTTTGGGTCTAGATCGGACAAAAATGTGCTGCAAAGACTTAGGAAAAACCTGATAATCGTTTATAGAACACTAGCTGATATACCCGGCGTTGCTCGGGCTCTTTTTTGATGAAAGTTTGCAATATCTGAATGGGAATATACAGTAAAAATTAACACATTAAAACAGTAAAATTTCATATAGAAAAACCGAAAAAAAACTTTTAAAATGTTCCTAATGGATGGCCCTGTAACAGTTCTCCCCTGTTCCTGTTGGAATGTTGTGTATAGCTGAGCAGGAGAAACAATGTATGGAATAATGTGTATGGCTACGAAATTGGGAGGAAATAGAATGAAAATGAAACAATAGTTTGATCTGACGTTTTTTCAGCCCTGGCTATGGCTGTAGTTCTTCTATTTTGTGTGACCTGACCTTTAAAAATTCATTTGTTTATCTAAAAATTCCACAATTCCAAAATTCTCTTCTTGGGTGGCGATGGATGTACATGATCGTTTGTGTCTGTGTATTCGGCAATTCCAACAATTGATAATCTGTTAGGAAATAAAGAAATTAAACTGGAGCAAACTCCAAGCATCAGGTAAATGATATTAATTAGAAAAAAGGATAGAAAAATTCTGCATTCGAACCAGGAATTCGAACCAGGAACCTCGACTGTCATGGTCGACGCCTCTACTAATTGGGCTATCGCAGACACCTGAACAGCCATGCTATCACTAAAACGGCTTGACACATTTGCATCGACGGGCACAGGGTCACTCACCACTTGTTTAGTTGAAGCAGTGTGCTGGAAAAATTGATACAGCACCGAGTGAAGGGGCTGCTTTCTCTGCTGCCTTTCCACTGTTTCTTAATTGTCTGCTAACTCTCCATTATTTTCTTTTACTGCTCATTTTTAAAGCTTTTCAAGAAAATGTTACATTCTAACAACTATCAATTCTAAGAAAAGCACAAAGGACAGGAATTATATGTATTGTTAAAATTTTCGACGCCTTCTCACTGATTCTCAGAGGAGGAAGACCCTTCCAGCTGTATGCTAATGACCATTAGGCGAAACTTTAAATTATGGTCAGGAAATTAGAAAGGCCGAAGAATATTGTATTTTATAAGAGGGTGGTCCTCGATTTATGCATGTGATTCGTGTGTCCTCAAAATATTTTTGTTAATGAAATTTATAAAATGATCAGTCTTGAGATTCGTTTACATGTCTTAATGAACACGTCTTACATACATAACTATTTAATTGGCTGAACCTGGTATATTTTCTCCAATTTTTGTATTTAATGCCATATCATTTTTAGAATTCTGTGTTGCTATCACTACTGTTGAAACACACAGAGCAGTCTATTGTTGCACAAACTTTACCTTGCATTGTTCGTCAGGAGATATATATTTTTGGTCCATAATTTGAATTTAAATCCATGAATTATTATCGATAAATATTATTTTTTTTGAAATCTCATGTAGACAGTGACCTTCTTCTTACTTTGAAGATCAAATTTGCAAATTTCATCAAGATTGGAATTAAACTATAGATTTATAAAAGAAAGAAACACACATGGACCTATCTGTTCTCTATACCTCTCAAAATGGCTAGACCAATCTTGAAGAAATTTTTCATGGTAATTCCGATGGACCCTGGGAAGGTTTTAGGTAGGTCATGGTCGAGATATCAGGCTACATGGATAGCACACTCTACAATTCGTTACCCCCTCCCTAAATAAGGCTAATGTAGTTAATTATGTAGTGCCACACCAGTAAATGTGTTATGTTTGTAGTGCCACACCAGTAAATGTGTTACGTTTGTAGTGCCACACCAGTTAATGTGTTAAGTATACAATGCAACACCAGTTAATGTGTTAACAAATTTTCAATCCCCCTTTCCCCCCCCCCCCTTAGGGGTTGGTTTTCCTTATTCTTATTTGTTTTAAACCACCTCTGTATTAGAGGAAACAAAACAAAAAAAAATTACTCAAATCGGTCAAGCCGTTTTTGAGTTTTAGCGAGACTAACGAACAGCAATTCATTTTTATATACGTATATAGATTATCAGGGGGCAAATAAGACCAACATTTAATACCCATGTGGAACAAACAACGACGCCTATAGTTGTGTACAGCTAAACGACAACGAAATTGAGATAAAGATCTAGTTGGGTATCTATGATTAGATGGGTTCGAAATTAACTTAAGGGCCGGGGTGGCCAATAATAAAGAATTAATAGTTTTAAAAACAAAAGTGCACACACTGGAAAAATACAATTGGTAGATAGTAGGTATACCCAATACGGCAAAATATGCTAACACTGACTCACATTTCGGTAATCTATAAGTTCTCAGAAACCATTTCTGAAGCTTCATAACTCTTGAAAGATTACTTAAGGTAGACGATCCCAAAAAATAGCACACTAAAACATAAATAGGAATGAATCCAAACGAAGTATAATTGCAGCATTAAATTATGTGGCAAATACGACAGGCGTGATAATAATACCCTGTCTTCTATTCAATCTTGATAACAGTACATCTATCTGTTGATCCCAGCTGAGGTCTCGAGCAATCGTTATACCGAGGTAAGTAAAGGATGAAACCATTGAGAGCACACTGCCATCGTAATATAAGGGAAGAATGCTAGATACTCCTCCTCTATTTCGCTGGTAAAATGCCATGGATTTCGTTTTGTCAACGTTCACTATCATTTGGTTGTAGTTAGCCCAGGCCTTCAGAGCGTCAAGCGCTTCATTAAAAACCGACATAAGATGATTCATTTCACCGGTCGCCGCCAGAAAAGTAACATCATCAGCATAAAGAATAACTTTTAGAGGTAAATGAGGCAATACTAAATTGGGAAGGTCATTAATGAACAGACAAAACAGAAGGGGGAAAGTATGGTTACATAATATGGTATCTGAGATAATCCCTGACAGTGATAGAAAATATGCACGATTAGTGAGCAAATCTTTCAACCAGGACAGTGGTGGTCCACGTATTCCACACTGCCGAGATAATTTAAATAGTAAAAGATCTTTTGGAACCAGATCAAAGGCCTTAGAGAAATCGATGTAAACCGCAGCGATATAGTTATTTGATGCCATCCCCGCTGAGGCATACTCAAGAAGCTCATGGTAAGCCGTCTCAACGCTACGTCTAGCACAAAGCCATGTTGACAAGGAGTAATAAGCCCGTTAGCATGAATGAACTGAGAAATCCGAACAAAAAAGAGCTTCTCGAAAACCTTGGCCAAGAATGGTAAAGTGGTAACAGGACGATAAATCTGAAAAGAAGAAGGAACGCCTTTCTTAAATAACGGCATTACCCTAGCCTGCTTAAGAGCAGCCGGAAATATTCCAGTAACCAGCGAACAATTAAAAATATACGCCAACGGTTGTGAAACTACGCGATGTAATGTTATAACTACCTTTGAGGGAAACCCCAAAGGATCTAACGCAAAGTTGGTTTAAAACTGCGTATTATATCGCTGACCTCTTCTGCTGTGGTAGGAGAAGCAAAAAATCTTTGACCTTCATTAAACTGGACTACGGCAGCACTATTTACAGTAGCTTGAGAATTAAACATAGAAGAAGGCAAAAGAGCTTGTAGGAATGAGGTCAAAGAATCGCTAGTTACATTAGAGGGTTAGAGCTGAGGGGAATTGGAATTAGAATCAGGGGCTAAGTCATTAAGGACTTTCCATTTCTCCCTAATAGATTTGAGTCTAGAGAAAAACCTATTAAAATAATCATTTTTAGCTTTCCTGATTCGCGCCCGTAACTTGTTAGAGAAAACCTTGAATATTTTGTTATTAACGAAGGTAGGATCACGGCGAGACTTTAAATACTATTTATTGTTGAGAATTCTATCATTTAACAAAGAAAAAGTTATCCAAGATTTTCTCGGAAGATAAGTGGTTTTCTTGATAGTACGAGAGGAATAAGACGGAAGATAGCGATCCAAACCGAAGATTCTAAAACTGCTAACCTCTGATCGGAAATCAACCGTTTCTGTCTTAGCATAGAAAAACCTGGCTGTAATTGTACAGGATCGAACATCGCCAATAATGAGAAATGGTCTGTAATAGCCATATCCAAAAAACAGCTAAATGAAGGCATCAATAGCTGTATATTTCTTAAAAGAAGAAGAATGGGAATAGGCTGAATTAGTGGATATTAAACCATCCTGTGTGATTGGATCTAAAATATGGTTTATATGAGACGGAGGTGAGCTAAAGTCAATGTTAAAATCTCTCGTTAATATGACCTGATTGACCTGATAACCTTTCTGCTGAATTGATAAAAGTTTAATTAAAGATTAAACCGAAATTTTTTAATGACCCCGACGGAGGGCAATAAATTGCCATTATAAACCATTTCTTGTTAATTATCATAGACAAAACTTCATAGTCATCCGTAATAACTGTCAGATGGTCGACGACGGTATACTCCAAACTGGCGGATACGTACATGCATACGCCTCCACCACGTTTTACAGAACGATTAATGAAAACTGATCCATAGCCCTCAATCGGGAGGGGGGAGGTCAAATGGGTCCCTACACCACGTTTCCAAGAAAATTAAAAGCTTAGGCACAATAGAGACCTAGTTTAATACTGATTGAACTATTTGGAATTCCATCTTGTAATTTCGTAGTGTTTTGCAATGGATATGAGGGAATTAAACTCTATTTTTAACATGACATTAAAATCGCTCAAGATTTAACAACGTGCAGGTGATGTTGGCATGCGGGCTCCGAATGTTCAACATGAAAACTGATAACCAGCTTTTCAAAGTATGAATGGGCAATTTGGCCAACTCAGTATTTGCATCTTCAGTTGAGATCGGATCAGTAAAGCGCATCGTGCACTATATAATAAGGTAAGAAACTAAGAAATAAAACAACAAAAAAAGTAAAAAATGAATATAAAATTAAAATAAAATTAAACTGATAAATACAATAATAACCACTAAAAACTATATGAACTTATAAAAGCTAAATCAAAAAACTGATAATGAAAAGTGGAACGAACCAAAATTACACTCAAATGTAAGGTATCAAATTAAATACAAAGAAATAAAAACTGTAAAAGCTGTTTTAAAAATTAAAATTGTGTGACATTTTAAAAGTCTGCCTAAAGATACCATGCAATGCCATACAGTAACATTGTTTCTTGTTCACTTAGAGTAGCATAAAAAGTTGGTTTCATATGCAAACGTAAAAGTACTGGAATTTTCTACGAATTTTTTTATGATACTCGTAATTTGCATATGACGAGGAGGCAGTTTACTGAACCACGAGTGGATTTACACTTCGCAGACTGTAGCATGCACAGTTCACTCTATGGCGTCACCGTTTCTCTATAGGGTATGGTTATAAAGGCACTCTATCTATAGGCAAGAAACAGCGCTCCTGTGTGGTATTGAATAGGACTTCTTAACAGGCTTTTAAAACTTTGAACCTTCCTCTTTCCAATGATGTGCGGATTTAGTTCTATCTTTTTTTAGTGGGATTGAAATAAATATTTGTTTGGAATCTATTCCACCTTTTTGAATACCGCATATTTCATAATACCGCATATGTATAGCACTTGTAAAATTTAATAACTCTGTTGCAGCCTAATATCATGACATCGAAAAATCTTAAGCCGAAACATCGCAAGTGAAGAACTGCTTGTACTTTTGAATTTAAATATTGCATACTTTAAACTATTAATTTTGTTATAAATTAGAAAATAATACTACTGTAATTAATCATACAAAATATACTATATCTAATCATACTAATTTGGTACCTTTAGAAAATGTGCTACGGTGTAGTCGCTTACGAAAAACAACCCAGTTTTAACAAATTTGCAAACGGGAGTAGAAAAGATCCCATGCTTGAATCTCTCTGTAGTCGTTACATTTTTAAAGGACCAAAATGAAGCATCATTAGGAGAAAAAAATTGTATTTTTCAAAGAATTCAAATCCTTAACCATTCGGATAAAAGCTGATCGATAAGACCGGTAATGGACGAGAAGTGCTTGCTGCTTTGCTTACATTAGGGATCTGACTTTAAAAATTCTATAGAAAGGAAAAAAAAATCCAAGGGACCCGTACATGGCAGTAAACTGGAATTTCAAAAGTTTGCTTTAACTAAGTATTTCATTGGAAAAATAAACGAAAAGAAAAACAACGACCTTTGTCTAAGTATTTCAAAGGCTTGTGTTTTTATTCCTTTCATCTATTTTTGGGTTTTGAATGGTTTTCTTTAAGCTCAACTCAGCGAAAAATCGTTGTATTCATGCGTTATTTTACAGATGGGTAAGTAATTATTCAAGTAACTATTAAGTAATTGTTCGGTTGCTATTAATTTATTTTTTATTAGAATTTTTTAATTTTTTTTTAAACATAAATAAGATGAAGCCTTTTAAAACTTAATGATTTATGCATTTTCAAAAGTTCCACTGTTGTGATAATTTTTTTTAAATGCAAATGAAAACAACGGTGGTGACTGGAGCACCATTCTTCTTAATAAATTCATAAAAGTAATTGAATTGTTAAAAGCCGAAACAATAAACGGGATCATGGAATAATAGTATTCAAAATCAAATTTACTTAGAATCGCCATTTTTTCATATACATGTATATTTTTTTTTTGCTTAAAATAGAGTGATCATAATTTGGGAAAATAAGGGGTCATTTTAACATTTCATTTCAACAGTTTCTAACTCTTCCTTTAAAAAATTTTTCGCTAATTTTTTTAAATTTCTTCTAAATTTTTGAACAATTAAAATCTTTGCTGAGTTAGTCTGAAAAGCCTGATTTTTCCATTTTTTTTTCATCTTCTGGTTACCTTCTTTGTGGTCATCTTACAAATCATAAAGTTTAAATGTTATTTCAAAGAAAATACTAATAATAGAGACGAGCCAATCATCGATATCAATCGTTGAATGAGCCATTGTCAATATATTTGAGTTTGATGGAATTAGCGATTACGAGACTTCCTTTATGTCTATTAAAGAGATAAAATGGAATTCTAATTCAATTTCGTTAGCTCATCATCAGACCTAAAAAAATACAAGAGTATAATTAAAAAGGGGCTTAAAATTAATAAAATTTAAAAGATTACTAAATAACAAAGCTTCTAACAGTCCAAGTAATCTCAAGTCCACTGTCCTGGCAATAATTTTCACACCTCGTAGAAACGGACTTCATCGTTGACTCGGCACTTATTTAAAAGGTGACAAGCCGGCTCGGTGGCCGAGAGCGTTGAGGCACAGGTCTTGCCACTCTCATAACCAGCTAGTCGCGGTTTCGAATCCCGCCGAGGGCATGGATGTTTGCGTTTGACTATTTCACCATCATCCTTTCATCCCAAACAGCTAGTCTCCTGGATAAAAGGGAGATGCAGGCTGAAAATCCATCCATCCATCCATCCATCCAAAAGGTGACAATATGAAGTGATAACGATGAAACAATGAAAACTTTTGAATTTTGAAGGTCTTGAAGAAATTGAACTTTGAAATTAAAATCCGAAAAGTTCACAATAAAAATTTCGATGAAATGAAAATGAAGTCCAATAAATAGCCAATTATTTCATGACTAGTTGTTACCCACGGCTTCGCCCGCCCGCGCCATCTGTTGAGGGGAATTACAAAGAAAAAGCAGATAATTTTAAATGAAAACCCCAGAAAGTGGGGAAGGCGGGGGGTCGTAGAGGGCTGATTTTTGGCGAGAGAGCAGGTCCTTTATTGATAAGCCTACCCTGAAAATTTCAAGTCGCTAGCTCAAACCGTCTAGGAGGAGATAGAATTACAGATAAATAAATAAATACACGCAAGAGTTTTAGTATGTAGATACTTAAAAATTAAACATGCTCCATGATAACTTAAAAATTAAAATTAAAAGTTAATTCACTTAACGAGAAAACTAAGTAGTGACATCAGTTCCTAGCCCGTAGCCTAGCGATTCCAAACTCGGATTTTATTTAAAATTATATGCTGTCGTCCATAGATGTAATTTTTTTATGTCTTTGTAAATTATTTTTTATATCTTTGTAAATTATTTTTTATGTCTTTATATTCTATAGAATATAAATTTAAGATATGAAGTCTCAATTTCCATTTTTACCAATTTCGGCGTAAATGGGTTAACAAAATAAAATTTCCCAATTATCATTTTATCAGGCGGCCCCTGAAGCGAAAGGATAGGCTACCCAGCAGTACCACAGATTAAAAAATACAGTATTTCGTAATCTGTGGCATTATTGTCCTGTATATTTTTGCAACACCCTGTATAGAGTGTGCTACTGCGTTTGGCAGAAAACAGAAGCCATTCAAAGTAAAAAAAGAAATTACTTACATAAAACGTAAGCCTTGTGTAAGTTCTCACAAATGAGGCTCTGATACATGAACGACCATCAGAGACTGATTTGTGAGAACTTCTAGAGAGCACGAACATGCATTTGATAAAGAAAAGAAAGCCCTTAAGCTTAATCATAAAGATCCTAGAAAAGGTGCCAAAACTGTAAATGATTAGACCTTAACCTCCCTTTCAAAGTTATTAAGCCGAGTGAAAGAGACGCTCACGAATGCACATGCGTCGGAGCCTGCTGCGTAGCTCTCTCTTCGTTGTTTTTATTTTTTTTTAAAGAATAGTTCTGTTTCTGGTTTTACACTCCATTTTATTGGAATTTTAGATTTTTCTTTGCAAAAATTTGTTTTTCTTCTCCGGGTCTTCATTTGATAAATTGTCTTCTTTCATGACGAATAATCCTCTAAAATTGAAGCGTGTTCTCTGCATTGTTCGTGAACGGAATCTTCTCACTGGTATTAAGCAAAGGATTAATCTCTCATTATCTTGACTGTTCCGAAAGATCACGGAAAATGGGTTCTTGAAAATTTTAAAGAAAAGCATCTATCGTTGAGATTTTACATGTATCGACTAAAGCAGTGAATCTTAACAGGCGTTTCGTGAACATGTTACAAGTTGTTTCTCACTGATAAAGGAGACAGAGAGCTCAGAAATATACATATGAGTTTTAACTTGAAACATTCTTTTCTTCTTTTGGTGTTATCCTAGTGTTCATAGTTTTGGCTATCTTATATTTCTATTACTATGTTACAAGTGTTCCGCAAAATTTTGAAAGTTTGTTATACATTGTCGATCTCTTCATTTTAAGAGTTATATACTATACATTTGTTTATTTCAATGTTAATTTATGACTGGCATTCCGCGAATTTGTTTAGAATTGTTTCACTTTTTAAAAAAAAAAAAGTTCCGCGATTTCGAAAAGGTTAGGGATTACCGAGAGGAAATTCACTTTTTTTGATTTTGCTCCGGATATTGATAATTTCGCCTAGCAACTTTTATGTAGACCATCATTTTATTTCATTTGTCTTAAATTACGAATAAATTTTAAAAATACAGAAGGCCAAGTACGATATGTGGTGACGTTTTCAAGTATGTAAATCAGAAAATCAGGTGACGTTTTGCCCCCGAGGTTTTAGTGGAAGAACCAAACTTTTGAATTTCCTTCCTCCTGTTTTCCCATTGGTCTTTAACCTGTTTGATCATTATCACATTGATAACACTGTACAACAAATTTGAACTTTTTTCCTGTCCTTTAGATGAAACTATGTGATTCTGTATAAACAAAAGGTGC
Source organism: Rhysida immarginata (assembly GCA_023313115.1). Lineage (NCBI taxonomy): Eukaryota > Metazoa > Arthropoda > Chilopoda > Scolopendromorpha > Scolopendridae > Rhysida > Rhysida immarginata. The sequence continues at coordinate 1,187,231 of JAHWFO010081140.1, read as the reverse complement.
TTGATTCATATATCAAAGCAAAAATGGTCCATCACGTACCGTTTTTATAGGAGACCCACTTCTCAGAAAAATTTACCAGAGGCTTGATTATAGAAAACAAAAACTAAAATGAATTTTTTGGCCGTTTCCTCTTGTAGGCATCTGTTGGTGTGTCCTTGATAACAGACCAGCAATATTCAGCTAGGATACTTCCATTCCATGGTTAAGCTCTGCCTGTGTGATTTTATGATGTGAACATGTCATAGATGTAGATGGTTCAAAGTCAGGATCTTGATGGTTTGGCTCATCGGAGGTGTCTTCATCTGAATCAACAGTATATTTATCTGGAGCTGTAGGTAGAGGAAGATCTTCAGAACGAGGAACAGGTCGCATAGCGCTTCTATATGCAACAATATAGATACGTAAAAAGCTAAAATGTGGATTTTTTGGAAAATGATGCATGGTAAACAAAAAATAATTACAGATTCGTTATTTTCAGCCAAAAATATACAAGAAACACACATTTTCATCTAAAGGACATTTTTCATGCTGTGCAGTATAATTGAAAGATGACAACTGTGTATTTTTTATAATTACTATACGTAAAATAATTATTATAATCTTTGTTGCGGTTTAAAAACATTTCACTGTATGTTTTATTCTGACAAATGTAATAATGTTGTAGACACTTTTGTAATCTGTCAATTGACTAACCAATATGCCTGGCGTTGCTCGGGCTGTTTGATGAAATTTTGCAATATCCGAATTTGAATATAAGTACGAACACATGAAACATCCTTAGAATTAATGCTGTAAATATCCACTTTGGAAAATCGAAAGAATTTTTTAAAATGCTCGTACTGGTATTTTGTGTTCAGTTGGGTTTGGCCAGGAAAATTTGACATGGCATCCTTAACTTTTCAGCATATCAAAGAAAGGCTATGAGTACTGAATTATTTTTGTCTCTATTAAAAAATACTTCATAGATGGATTGAGAGAGTTAACGAACTCTGTTTACAGCCCCATCAATATCCCTTTTCAACATTTAACTGTTTCAATAGAGTTATTCAGTCACAGAGCCTGGAATCATGTCCTGAATGTGGTTGTTCATATTGACGGTATCAATTTTAGCAGCAAGGATTGCCCTTCCACATAATCAGTTGTGATTTTTATAATTTTCTAATATGTATAGATAGACATTTCTATAACTTCTCTTAAGAAGTTACTACATTAAAACACCATATGAAATATATCGGGTGGGCAAGAAATAACGTGAGGTGTTCAGAGCTCGCTAGCGGGAATTCTATTAGGCCAAATGCAGTACATTTTGGTGTATATACTTAGTGGAACATGCAGTTTCGATTTCTGCAAAAAAAAAAAGTACGAAAAGTCGCCATGGGTGGCGCTTATTTCAAGAAATCAATGAATACATTTGCATAAGCGCGTTCCGTGTTGAGCAATCATGACAATAAAAGGCAAGGCTGAGGATTTCCCATCATTCACGAACGAATGGCCTGACGATGACGCTTACTCTGCCTGACCGGGCGTTATTAGTCAAGTTGTTTTATCAGAAGAGCGACAATGCAAGTGCTGCCCTTCGTGAATTCCGGCGATTGAAAACGTTACGAAGAGGACCGATGAGCATAACCAACTTACGGAAAATGATTGAACGATTTGAATCTACCGGAACTCTAGGAGTGCAACCAGGCCGGGGACGCAAACGAATCAGGCAGCAACACGTTGAAGAAGTTGCAACTGCTGTTGTGGAACAGGAGATGACTACTGTGCACGGTACCAGCAGTGCACACGCAATAGCACGCCAAACAGATATCCCATATTCGACGGTGAGGAAAATATTGCATAAGATATTGACATTTTATCCCTATAAACTCACACCTGGTCAACAATTGCTTCCTGGAGATGAACGTACCCGAACTGACTCTTCGTTGAGATTTTTAGCACGTATGGAAGTGGATGATGCATGGCCATGGCAAATTTTATGGAGTGATGAGGCACATTTTTATTTGAATGGTGATATCAATACCCACAACTGCCGTATTTGGGCTGCATCAAATCCACAACTGTGTCTGCCAGCTCCTATGCATTCACCGAAACTAACAGTATGATGCGGCTTTACTGCTTCTTTCATCATCGGCCCGTACTTTTTTGAAGAAATCCGTCCCCGTGGACCGGTGACTTGTTCCGTCAATTCTGCCAGGTATGCCGATATGCTTGAGAATTTTGTGATACCACGATTGCAGGAAAAGGGTTGTCTGGATTCTACCATTTTTATGCAGGATGGTGCGCCACCGCACATCGGACGTCAGGTGCAGCAGATCTTGCGAGAACGTTTTTCAGACAACAGAATAATTAGTCGTGCATTTCCCGTGGTATGGCCACCCAGGTCGCCTGATCTCAACCCTTGTGATTTTTGGTTATGGGGATATTTGAAAAGCCTTGTGTATCAAGCACATGTTCCTGACCTCTCAACCTTAAAGGATCAAATAACGTTACATATCAGACTAAATAATGCAGATATGCTGCGAGCTGCCGTAGAAAATGTCGTGTAGCGCATGCAGCTATTGGAACAGCACACTGGTGGTCATATTGAAACACATTTGTAATTAAAAATAAAACATTGTTTATTGTTGTTACTAAAGTTGGTTTGTACGGTATTTGTTCATTTGACAATTAGGTATTCATTGTTTTCTTGAAATAAGCGCCCCCTATGGCGACTTTTGGTACTTTTTTTTTTTTTTTTTGCAGAAATCGAAACTGCATGTTCCACTAAGTATATACACCAAAATGTACTGCATTTGGCCTAATAGAATTCCCGCTAGCGAGCTCTGAACACCTCACGTTATTTCTTGCCCACCTGGTACATTTCTCTGATTATGGGTTCATCAGGGAAAGTACCGTCACGTTTTCAGCAAAAATTTGAGCTTCTGCACGCCCTAGAAGTTGCATTCTCTTATTTGTTTAAGAAAAAATCCTTACCTCTCTCCAAAGAATTAAATAAAAATGAAACAGTAGTGATTTTATTTATTTATTTAATATTTATAATTATCTCCCTTAAAACGTGAATCATTAAGGAAAGCATTGTAGCGACGAAAAAGATGGTCAAGTAACTTTTCCGTATGGGGCCTGTCTTTTTCGCCGGCTACGGCAAGCATTAATTTCATTAATCATTGTTGATGCAACATACAAACACAGATTACTTATTACAATTGTTGACGTGATACATACATAATAAGTAATCTGTGATACAAACACGACTAACCGATTGTTGACGCAAACAGAAAAGCAGTTAACGTGCAGTATATGTAGCTAAATTTAGCCAATCGGGGGGAGGGATTTATTTTGATTAACAACAAGTTTAGCACCCCAAGTGATAAACGGTGAGTCACTGGTAGATCCCGGGTCAAGATTGCGTAAAAGATCTTGTTTGGTAGAGAGGATGGATAAGCTTTCTAGAGGGCCTAAAAGGTTATTTTCGGCGACTAGTTCATTATTGAATGAGTGACTCGGTATCGATGGAATGTTTAGCAATGGCCGAATTTTTGGTTTTACTGTATTTTGTATGTTCCATATTCTTCTTGAATCTGGTAATTAAGCATCTTTTAGTTTGACTCCAGTAGAGTTTTGGGATTGATCGCAAATGATTTCGTAAATGCTGAATTTATTATGGTTGTGAATCTCATCTTTGAGTTAGAGTTTTTAAAGTTCAAAGATAGGTTGTGGCTTTTAAAGACGGTTTGGTTTGGTTTGGTTTGGTTTGGTTTGGTTGGTATTACCATACCTTTCAACTACTATGGTCATATCAGGACGGCGTTATAGGGGCCGCAAATTTTGCCTCGCAAGGGTTCTTTAACGTGCAGCCGGCAAACGACTACACGGGATCAACGGCTTTACGTGCGAAGGAAGTGCGTGATCTCAGGATTCCCCTGAAGAATCCTCGTCGTCCTCGGCCGGGATCGAACCCGCGTACTCGGGCATCAGAGGCGATCATGCAACCACTAAGCCACCGAGGCCGATTTTTAAAGACGGAATGTAGGTTTTTGGTCAGAGTAGGATTGTAGGGGTCATTCCTTTGCGATTGTAGGATTTGGTCATTCCTTGCGTGTCCTCCTTACTCTTGATCAGTGTTGTAAATCATGACATTTTCTTTTTAAACATGATGCTTCTTGGCGATTTGTTAGATGTAGTCGATTTCGTTGTTGAAGTCTTCTGCTTATAGTGGTAGATTCAGAGCGCGGTCAGTCATGAAAATGAAAGTGGCCATTTTTTGGTTTCAAGGGTGGAAGGAATCGTAGGCGATATAGTTTAGTTTGTTGGTTTAAATATATACTGGAGATGACCTTTAAACATGGTGTAATAATTTTTTCTATCGAAAAATGGAAGGAAAAATTCTGCGACCTGGATTCGAACCAGGAACTCGACTGTCATGGTCGACGCCTCTACCAATTGGGTTATCGCAGACACCTGGACAGCCATGTTGTCACAAGGTGTCTTTAAGACAATCAAGTTGTCACGGCTGAAAGCCCAATGGGAGGCGGGCACCCGGCTCACAGATCGAGAATTTCTTCATCCAACCATCAGAAAGTTTGATGAACTCACAGATAAATAATTAAATATAAACTGGAGATGACCTCCAAACATGATATAATAATTTTTCTATCGAAAAATGGAAGGAAAAATTCTGCCACCTGGATTCGAACCAGGAACCTCGACTGTCATGGTCGACGCCTCTACCATGGTTCGATAGAAAAATTATTACTTCAAAATGTTGTTGTCTCTATCAATCAAAAATCGGCCTCGGTGGCTCAGGGGTTGCGTGATCGCCTCTGATGCCCGAGGACGCGGGTTCGACCCCGGCCGAGGACGACGAGGACTTTTTCAGGGGGAAAATCCTGAGATCACGCACTTCCTTCGGAAGGGAAGTAAAGCCGTTGGTCCCGTGTAGTCGTTTGCCGGCTGCACGTTAAAGAACCCTTGCGAGGCAAAATTTGCGGCCCCTATAACGCCGTCCTGAAATGGCCATAGCAGTTGAAAAGGACGTTAATACCAAACAAACCAAACCAAACCTATCAATCAAAAGGTCAAGGAAGGGAAGTCTTTGAGTTGACATTTTGTTTGTTACATTTTTTTATGTATTCCAAAATATTTTTTGTTTAGAATTTGTTTAAAAAGATTTGTTAAAACTTTCTTTTTTTCTATTTAATCGTTTATTTATTCTTTGTCTGGATTTCTTCTCCTATTTTACGTTTGGTTATATAGCCTTTATGTATTCTTTATTGTGTATTTTTATTCACAAATTTAACCTAGTCTTGACTAGTTTTATTTCTAATAGTCTACTTTATATTTATTTCTTAGCTGTCTCATTGTAAGTCAAATTAAATGAAAGTATGGTGTTCACTTGTTACTATTGTGCCGTATCAAAACCAAAGTGGTGAAAATATAATGCTGAAGTTGAAAAGTATGTTCAGTCCTTGCTCTAAATTTGAAAGTTTTAATTTTGGCAGAGAACGTATAAGGTTAATTACGCTTTACAAAGTCTTTTTCATGCTTTTATATTCAGATTTATTCAGATTATACAAGGCTCTTAGTTAAGACCAAAGATTTTGCATTTATTAAGGTAAATAGCTACACGGAACATCGATTTATTTCTTGTAGGAGAGAAATTTTTACCTGAAGCCAAAACAATTCACGCCTACCAAGAATGGCTGTGACTTTTATTGATTAGTTGCTGTGATTACTTCTAATGGTTGAGTTTGTTTGTAGGTATATTGCCTATAGAAATGGAATGAAATTTTTCACAAATTTAAACTGGATTTCAAAAATTTCTCTTTTTGAAAGTTGCATTTATCAAGTTAGACTGAGATTTAAGAAATATTTCCATTTGTTTAATTTTACAGTTGTTTATATTAATTTCAGACGATGCCCTTTCAGGCTTATATATTTTTATGTTCCGTTGCTCCTCATTCCATTATTAAGTAGAGGAAGAATTGAGCTGTTTATTAGTTTTAGTATGTCCGTCCGTTCGCTTCTTATTTTTGATTCTGCGGGGCGTAGAAGGTTGAAGCTTGGTATGCAGGCAGCTGTGGACAATTTCTCCTTCACAATTTAGTTTGATTCGGAGTTAAGGGGGCTCGTCTGGTCGATAAAGAATATAAGTACGTAAAGGAGTGAAATTTAATATATAAATTCTTCTAGGCAAAAGCTGAAGCTTGTCCCGATTATCTCTGGAATTTAGAGAAATTTTCACGTACCTTTAGGAAGTTAACTTTTTTCAAAAGGGATATTTTCAAGTGGGGGATATATTTATCTTGCTTTTTAATCCATTTTTATATCCAATTTTTTATCCTACGTTTTACCGTTTTTGCCCCTTTTATCCCCCCCTCCCCCTTTTTTAATTCTCTTTTTATCCACTTTCATCCTCGTACTGTATCTCCCACTCTTAAGGGAGCCAATTTCCATGAATTCAAGCTTCCACTATCTTCCGTAGGGAGATTAGTTTCTTGTTTCATGCAATGTGCGTGGACACAATTTCCGCTTCTGCTAATTACTTTCCTTCTGTGTCAGATTTTATTAAAATTGATGGCATGTTGAGATGTTGATCTGGTCGAGAAGAGAGACATCCATGTGACGCACAGATAGAGAGGAAGGAAGGAAACTAGACTTTCCTTTGGAAATAATTAGAGATGATGAGTTATCCAATGCTTTCGTTATTTTATCTGTTTGCGCAAATATTAATAAAGTCGGAAATTAATAAAGATATCGTGATATAATTTTGGACGATGCAGAGAGGAAGTAAATCTTGCGAACACTTTATTACAGAAGGTTGAGGCAAATAAGAGTAGTCGAATGCTACTGTTCACCAAGGCGCGCAACAATGCACAGACGGAGAAAACTGATAGCCATTGTTGTTGGTGCGATCTAGAAAATGGCTGTGAAACTGAACACGTTTTTATAAGGATACGTAAGTGGACTTTCCGACGCTACAAATGAGTCATTTCATGATATTTAAGACGGTACCTTCGAATGCTTTGGTCGTCAGCAAATGTGACATTGGGAAAATTATTTGAAGATGCAAAGCAAACAGATTTGAAGAGAGAGGCCGTCCAGAGGAATGGAAGCGAACGCCACAGCGCTGATATGTTCTATTCTATCATATTGTCTGAAAGAAAGACGCAGCTAAGCCTCGCAGAACGAAAGAAGATTTCTCAACGAACAATAGGATATCGCGACGCGCCCGATCATTTTAGAAAACCTTGGTTTGAAATAAGAGGGGTATCAGAAAGTAATGCCATTTATTTTTTAACGGAGGAAATACACTATCTACCCAAAAGTAATTGGACACTTTTGACTTTAGACGTGTTCTCAAAAATAAACAAAACGATAAGCGGTTTTCTCCAAATTCTTATATCTGGAGTGGTTTGGTTTGGTTTGTTTGGTATTAACGTCCTTTTCAACTGCCATGGTCATTTCAGAAAGGCGTTATAGGGGCCACAAATTTTGCCTCGCAAGAGTTCTTTAACGTGCAGCCGACAAACGACTGCACGGGACCAACGGCTTTACTTCCCTTCCGAAGGAAGTGCGCGATCTCAGGATTTTTCCCCCTGAAAAAAATCCTCGTCGTCCTCGGCTGGGATCGAACCCGCGTCCTCGGGCATCAGAGGCGATCACGCAAACCCTGAGACACCGAGGCCGATTATCTGGAGTGAACATCAGTATCAATTCTTCTCCTTAGGCTGATATGAAGGAATATTGACCTCATATTAATTTCATATCAGCGTGAGGAGAAGTTTATACTGGTATCCGTTCCAAAAACAAAATCTTTGAGAAAACCTCTTATCGTTGTGTTTATTTTTGAGAGCAACTGAAATTCAACTCATTCTAGCGGCAATATCTTTCTGAATTTTCACGATAGTCGCTTGGGCTTTTTTTATAAGAGTAGTTTGATACATTTGGCTAATAAATAATGCAAAAGATAAAAGTAACTCTTGCGCATGCGCAGTTAAACATTATTTAGTAAAAATGCCCATATTTTATCAAATACTTAATATTTTTATATCTTGATTGCAGGGTTTTGTCTCTACTGTAGTTTGTCAAGTTTCTTTAAAATAGCATTGCATTGCATTTAAAACCCTGCATGTTATAAATAAAAAACTTAAGAAAAAATTTCGAATTTTTTAAAGAAACCTTTATATCTCCATGAATACGAATGAACACAGAGAAGTAAAAGGAGCCTCATAATCATATTATATGGTTACAACGCATTTCAAGCATTATTTTTTACAGGGTAATACCAAACATTATCTTTTTTGTTCAATTTCTTGCTGGTCTCCTAGTTACAACAAACTGAAGACAATATCTTCGCTAAAATGTGAGGTGTAACATGCTCTTTACACCCCTGCAGTTTCAGGATAATTCTTCAAATATTTTTCTGTAAATTCGACAAGACGTCTAAAATCGAAAGTGTCCAATTACTTTTGGGTAGACAGTGTATAGTCGCTGTGTAAAAATTAACATAGCCAAAAAGAAGACTGAGTACATGCACAGACATTACATAAGTTAAAAATAGTTCTTGCGCACGCGCACTAAGTTAAAAATAGCCGCCGCTATCACACACTCTACAGTGGAAGAGCAGCGAACTCTTATAACGGTTATTTCTATTACGATGGATGCATTGTATTTCATTAACTAAACTAAAAACTAAAATAACTAAACTTTTCTCAAAATGAAAGAGACCCGCGGAAATTCATGGAGAAATGGTTGAAGTTTACGATGGATATTGTCTGGAATATTCCAACGTGTGCAAATGGTCTAAAATGTTTCAACAAACAAAATGTATTGACAATTCTACTGAAAAATTCAGATATAAACCGATTTTGAACAATCAAATGACAATTTTTCCTATTCAGAAATAATGAAATTTTTACTTAGAATGTTTATAATGAATACCTGCCGCATTTTTGACGCTCCAATTTCGTTGAAGAGAAATAAATTACTTCTGATGAAAAGTGTCCAGTAAGAATAATAGATAACAATTTAGCAGCTATAAGGTCGTTCTTTAAAAAACGGGCCAGCGGATATTGTAGGAAAAGTACCGTATGCACAAACCAGGAGACTGGGCTAAGATGTAGATACGAAGCAGGCGCTGTTCCCCGCTGTTGGCAGCACTGTCGTGCACGGAAATTAAAAACAAATGATAGGCGCGCTGAGTGGCCGTCCACTCAGTCAGTTGCTGTGATCGCGACATGAAACGGCCGCAATGCAGGCATCCAAAGAAGTGCAGCGGGGTGTTGTGCATTCCTCACAGCAGAAAGTGTAGGGGGATCGTGAAATCATTCGTCGAATGGTGCAGGTATACGGTGAGCACTGCATGCCAGCCACAAGGATGAAAGAGTGGAACCAGCGATTAGCGTGGGGGACACCCCTATACCTTCTGAAGGCGTTGGGTCTAATCATATAACTTTTTCAGCATGGAAAAAGAGAAAGAACATCACTGATTTTGAAAGGGACTCATTCTTGTCGGTGCTCCTCTAGCTGGAGCCACGATTGGGTTCTGGAAAGGTGCGAAATCCAGTGTTTTCAACCGTTGGAAAAATAATCCAGTTTTTGTAAAAAAATAAAAATAAAAAAAAAAAGGGTAACGGTGGCTCAAAGACAATCAATCATGAGCGAGTCCGCCGTCGTTTAAAATGACTTACACAGAGAAACACGACATCCATTGCGCAACAATCGACAAATGATTTTACCGGGAATTGAAGTGGATCTAAACCGACAGTCGCAAGCCTATACAGGAAAGTTCGTTTACAGCAGCGTTTCCAAACTGGGGTTAGTGAAAACTTTTCCGTAATGGAGGATTCCTACATTCCTACAGGGTCGAGTCAGATTATTATGACCACTCCATAAGTTTGTCTTCGGAGTTGCCCAGGCGAGGAACTATGTCACGTGTTGGGAATTGGTTAGGTGACTATATAAGGTAGGTTTCCACTATGTTAAAACCATATCACACATTGCTGCAATGGATAAGAAATGTGATTTATCAGATCTAAAAAAGGGGATGATAATCGCATTTCGGAAACCGCGCAGTTTGTGAACTGTTTTCGTGCTGCTATAGTTAAAGTGTACCATGACTGGGAAAATGGGACTGTTCAGAATAAACGGTATGGGAATTGTGGAATATTACGTGCCATTGATGAGATAGGTTATCGTCGGCTGAGAAGGTATGTGAAGGCCAACCGAAGAGCTACAGTGGACCAACTTACCGGTCAAACCAACGAGGGTGCTACCAGACATGTCTCTAAAACCACAGTACAGAGGACCCTGCTGCGTATGGGCCTCTGCAGCAGACGGATGGTCACCGCACCCATGCTGACGAAGGTTCATCGCCAAAAACGGCTTCAATTTGTCCAACAGTACAGAAACTGGACCACTTCTGACTGGAAAAAGGTTGCCTTCTCCGATGAATCACTATTTCTGCTCCACAGAAGTGATGGCCGCTGGCGGGTGATGTTCCACAGAAGTGATGGCCGAGAACGAGCATCCTTCAACCATTGTTGGACGAATCTAGGCTGGTGGCGGCAGCGTCATGGTGTGGGGAGTGTTCTCATGGCATTGTCTGGGCCCACTGATACCTGTGGAAGGCACTCTCAACCGATTAGATTATTTATCCATAATTGCAGTTCAAGCACACCCATACATAGCGACTGTCTTCCCAGAGGAGGATGGCACGTTCCAGCAAGACAGTGCACGTGTCATACGGCTGCAATTGTTCGGGGCTGGTTTGAGGAACACGACCAAGAGTTCCAAGTACTAACCTAGCCCCCTAATTCCCCAGAACTCAATCCAATAGAGGACCTTTGGGATCACCTCGATCGTCATGTGCGTGCTATGGAACAACCATCGCGTATCCTGCAGCAGCTATTGGATGCTTTACAGTCTGCATGGCAACAGCTACCAGTAGAAACCTACCAGAATGTTATTGACTCACTCCCACGCCATCTAGCTCGACTGGATAATAATAATGTGACTCGACTCTGTATTATTGTATGCATGGATGTATGTCTCTTTATAAGACAGTGGTTCGCCGAAGTCAAATCTTTGTAAAACGGGTTCGCGAGTCAAAAAAGTTCGTAAACAAGTTTAGCGAGTCGAAAACGTTTGGGAAAGAATGGTCTACAGTGATGTCTGGAAGGTCGTGATTGGACACGTGAAGACTGGAAGAGGTTTTGTGGTCTAACGAATCACGATACACGTTTTTTCGTATCTTCGGTAAGCAGAAAGTTTGGCGGGGGCCCCCCCCCTGAAGCAATGGAGCCAGCATTTCTTATCAAGACAGCTCGAAGTTCTGGTGATAACATCATGATATGGAGCTTCTTCTGATAGGGAACTGATCCTCTGATATTCACCTGATAATTATTGCCGACCAAGTCCATCCTGCAATGTTTCATTTTTATCCTGCATGTGACTCCATCATGCACGGTTTGTTTAGCAGTGGTTCAATTAGCACGAGGAAGACTTTCGTCATCTAGTCTGGTCACCCCAAAGTCCATATCTCAAACTCATAGAGAATGTTTGCAACATGTTAGAAACATTCGACAAGAAGACCTTCTTCCATCAAATCTGCGAGAGAATTAACATAAGGGAATGTCTCGTCTTCCATTGTCTTATAACCTTGAAGATTATTGACTCTATTGCAACCTGCATATATGATGTAATCCAGGCCAAAGGGCTCCAATAAAATAAATATAGTTTATTGGTCAGTGTGTATTACGATCATTTGGAATAAGTAGAGTTGTCACGTCTGTTAACAAAGGGGGAAAATGAAAACAAAACGCTTTAGAAAATAGGCGACTGTACTGAAAGTATTTGCTCTTCCTACATGATTAGATATTCCACGAGAGCAATATCCAGCGCTTAATTGAGTTTTAAAAGAAGCTTATAAAGAAATGCGGAATCAAACAATTTTTCTCTGGGAATTTAACAAGTCCTCTCTTAAAGAAAATGGAACAATTTGCAAGCGAGCACATAATCCGGTGTCGGGTAGATCTGCTCCATTTCATCCGGTGAAAAGAAGACGAGGCGACTGTTTCCGAATACTAATTGCTCCTCGACCTGTTTGTTTGAAGGGTGGAGGGGGAGGGGGGGGGTCGGTTTGAGTTTTCCTTCCCGCCAAAACGAAGGAACGGAAACACTCGGCTGAAAGGAGAGCAGGGGGTCTAAAGGGGATTGACTCTTCTTTCGTTACCGGTTTAATTGCATAAAATAATTGAAGGCCACGCTTCCTCTGGGTTTAATGAAATTTCTTTACAAACTAGCGGCAAATGGCATTAGGAGAGATCCATGCGTTATACTGAAGGGAAGGGCGATTGCGTTAACCTTCTCTTAATTTTATTATCTGTTGTCTTGAAATTCTATTGAGGGCTCAGCGTGAAATTAACGAAACGGGTTTGTTCATATAAATTTGTTGCCGGGTAAAGGCCTTAAGAGGAGAGGAAGTTTAGATTTTGACGGGGAATCAGTTTAGGCCATTTGCTCGCCTTCCTATTTAATAACATTGATATAATTTTGAGATATCTCTTGATTCTGGAAATTCAGCTTTTACTAATATAAATTTAATAGAGATACCCCCTAGAGAGACGTTTCTGTCTTCGTCGTTGCCACGGGAGTCACATTTCTCCAAACACTGGTCGACAAGAGTTACTTTCAGACGTTTATGTATGTTTTGGTTCTGGTTGCGAAAATGAGATAGAATTTGTCCTAAGGGTTCCTCTTTTTTGTGAAGGAGAACATAGCTGTTTCTTTAGGTTCCATGAAAAAAGGGAACATGAAAAAAGCACACACGAAAATTGCGCACAGAAAGAAGCCCAGTGTCATATATGCGCACAGGAAAAAACCATACGCGAAAAAATGCCAACACCGAAAAATGTCAACAAGGGAAAATAGGCACATACAATATAGTGAACAATCTTTATTGAAAATAGAACATCAATTTCAACGATGATAATAATAATAATGAATGGAGAGATGACAAGTCATGGGAGAAATTTGTACTTTGAGTTTAATTATCCAATATACAGGGTGTCCCAAAAAGTCTGGTAACATGGCAGATATCTCAAAGCTGTGCCAGGTAGGCGAGAACTGATGAGTGTGGTTTATAGCTAATAGGGGGATAGGGAATTCATTACCGCACTCAATTTGACCTTGACCCCCAAATTTAACGTCATCCATTTGCTAACTCAAAAACTATTAAAGATAGAGAAAAACTTCCGATTGCTACCCTGTAGAGCAACACCACACTAGTCTGAAAACAATTTTTAATCACACCGTTCCCTTGAAAGATTTTGAGAACATGGGCGAGAAAGAGTCACTCAAGTGTGTGCTTCCCAACGGTGTGCTTCACTGCAATTCAAATGTGTTAGAAACCTCAGCCAACCTGGCCAGCTCAACCTGACCTTGAGTGACCTGCAGCTTTGCCAGTCTTCAGGGACTTAATTGCTCATCTGACTTCTGCTTCGGTGATACTACCGTGACTATTCTCTGCTCCAAGGTGCACCTCATGTGCCTCAGTTGTTGCTGTCACCGGATTAAGAAGAGATGCAAAGTATTCCTTCCACCTATGCAATACGCTCTCCTCCGTTTTCAGAAGTTTCCCATCTGAACTCTGAACTAGTTTGTGATGAAAGAGACTTATTTCCACGGAGGCGGCGCACGGCCTGCCAGAATACCTTGTTTGCCGAACCATAGTCTGCCTCCAATTTCTCCCCGAACTTCTCCCAGGCCTTAGCCGCTCATTCACCAGGTGTTGAGCCGCTACCACTCCGCATTGAGAGATCTCAGTTGTGCTGGTATGGCCACGTGATACGGATGCCGCAAACTGGCCTTCCTAGGCAGTTGTAATTTTCCAAACGGTGGGTGAGAGACCAAGGGGTTGGCTAGAACCAGGTGGCTAGACTACATGGAGAATCTGGGTTCGAGTCTCTTGGGTATTACCAGGGAGGACATGGGCTTGAAAAGTAAGTATGTATATAATAATTAATTTATTTTTATTTATTTACATCATTTTATTCTGCACGGAATATAAAACAAAACCAATAAAACCATGCAGAAAGGGGGAAAATCAAACAACAAAACCCAATTAAATGACTCCACAGCAAAATACAAGAAAATAATCATGAACAAATAAATTAATCATCAAAATTAACACAGCAGTAAAAAAAATTAAAACCTAATTTCAGAAAAAAATTTTACAATGAAGAAGACGACAAAAAATATCAAAATCTAAAAAAAAAAAGATCTAAAAAAGAATTGAAATCGTTAATAATAAAAGAAAAACCAGAACACCCAAAAAGAGAAGACCGAAAACGAAGACGTTGAAAACATAATGGGCGAGACGGGAAAATGAACAACACGCAAGATAAGAGAAGACTTATTAAAACCACGTAAAAGTTTAAAAAAGGAAGAAAACGTTAGACCGAAAAAAGATTTGTTTGGACGTCCTCTTAAGGACACGCCCGGCCACCTGAGTAGAAGAATATGAAGCAGAATAGTTTCTATTTATCTATCTAAAAAAAAGTGATGCGAACAAATCTCCTTTTAAATCACAGGAGAGATTTATGATAATTCTGGGCATAACCAGACCAAATTGGCGAGGCATAATATTATGCTCGACTCTGTGATAAAACCAATTACCAAATCAGGTCAAATATTCTTGGAATCTTTAAGTTCTTTAATAGCTTCAGAAACCTTTTCAGTAATAAAAAACTTAGAAAAAGATGGAGAAAAAGAGAAAGAACAGACATATTCAGGGATTTTCACTTTTCTTTATACGTTTTCTCTCACGTTTCGAGAACTTAGGGATTGTTATAAAAAAAATTCAGTTGTACAGTTTCATTATATTTTTCTTTCAAGCCAATTATAATTAGCAGAAATTCACTATAACGTGATGGTTGAAAACTGAATTTGCATCATCCTGAAATTTCAGAATTTTATCCCTATTGTTGGAAGTTAATTGCTGCTTTGTTATTTCTTTGTCTTTCCCGTTTACATATCTTTCGAGACCAATGAGAGACAGGCCAAGGCACTCAAACGTCACATGATCATCGGGGTCCAAGCAACAATTCATTCTTCATGGTTTCCAACAAACGAAAAAACACTGATTGCTAAAATCCAAGATGGAGACAATGAAGGATGGATTGTTGCTCGACCCCGATATCAGTTGACGTTTGAGTGCCCTGGCCTATCTCTCGTTGTCTCGCATGCCTTTAATTTGACATCATCTGATTTGTAGAAGAAGTATCGTTTCAGATCATCTAATATAAGAAAATAATATTTTGTCGACCATTGTAATAAAAAAAAATTTATAAATGACTAGCTGAAAAACCATAAATGACGTCGCCCGGGACTTTATTTATCCTCTTGTTGGGTTGACCTGCCTCAGGTTAAAATATCCATTTCCAGCACCGGGAAATATCACTGGATACTTTAGATCTGATCTTTCCTTCGAAGTTTCCCTTGCCCTAGAAGTTCTTACACCCTCCTGCTCTAGACGAAGCTCCCGTTGTTCAGATGTTCATGATGCCCGGATAGCTTATTGTCTTTTAACTGCAGAGTTTCATGAACAATACTCGTTCTTTCTCTTTCTCTTTTCTTTCCAAACACATAAACAAATACACAAACTTTTGTCAGTCGTCTGGACATTTGTTAAAGGGCTCAAGGGAGACACGTGTATCGCCTTTGCCTCCTCGATAGACATTTCCCTATCCTTATCTTCTGCTATACTCATTTTATGTTCAATAACATAAAACGAATGTTCTGTCATTGCATCATAATTTTATGCTCATCCTATCCTATCCTATCCTATGCTCGAGTTTTTGAAATTAAAGTTCGGATGTTGGTAGCTCTGCTCAAATGTCAAATACACTGAAGAGCCAAAACATTATGACCATCCCCATAATGGTGAAGGAACTCGTGTGGATCACATGGAGGGCACGTTATTAAGTGGGAATGGTAATTAACTGTTGCTGGAGAAGGTAAGACATCAGTCTTGCACTTAATTTTGCGAGTGATGGGAAAGGCTGCTCATCTAAGCGAATTTGATAGAGGACAAATTTTCATGGCCTGAAGACTCGGAACGATTATCTCCGAAACTGCACGACTGGTAGGTTAATCACGATCTGCCGTTGTTAGCATTCATTTAAAGTGGATAAATGACGGTGAAACCAGCAGTAGACGCTAAGGTGTTGGACGCCTACGCGTCATCAAAGAAAAAGGACGTCGGAGACTGTTCCGCTTGGTAAAGCAAGATCGGCGCCAGACAGTGGCTCAGCTGACAGCCCATTACAATGCAGATCCAAGTGGAAGTGTTTCGGAGCACACAGTTTAGCGGACACTGTTGGATATGGGCCTGCGCAGCAACTAAGCGTCAACTATGCCTTCAGTGGGCCCGGGAACATCGAGACTGGACCGTGGATAAGTGGAAGAGAGTTACCTGGTCGGATGAATCACGTCGATGGTCGTGTCAGGGTACGTCGACTTCCAGGCGAACAGTTGCTCCCCCCATGTGCAGCAGGCCAGACACAGGCTGCTGGTGGCGGTATTATGCTTTGGGGGACGTTCTCACGGGCGGCTCTGGGATCCGTAGTTGTGGTAGAACGGACCATGAAAGCTGCGGACTATCTGAACATCATTGCAGACCAGTTGCACCCTTACATGGCGTCTGTCTTCCCAAGTGGAAATGGAATCTTCCAGTAGGACAATGCCCCATGTCACAAGGCTCGAATTGTGTTTGAGTGGTTCGAGGAGAATAAGAATGAATTCCAATTAATATCCTGACCACCTAACTCGCCGGATCTTAATCCGATAGAGCAGATTTGGGATGTCATGGAGCGGCAGCTCAGAGCTCAAACATCACCATGTGGGAATATCTGGACTTTGCGTGACCGCTGCTAAGACATTTGGTACAACCTGTCTACAGTCATCTACCAAGAACTTGTGGCATCCATGCCAAGGCGAGTTGCAGCTGTTTTGCAGGCCAAAGTTGGCGCAACGCGTTATTGAGTAGATGGTCATAATGTTTTGGCTCTTCAGTGTATATGGCGAGACTCAGTGCTTCATGTACTCCAGAATGGAAAAAAGCGCGGTTTGCCCCAAGTACATCTTTTACTGTGGCTAAAAGAAAAATTGCATCCCAATCAAAATGTCGATATTATTACTGCAGAAATTCCTGATACCAACAGTGACAAAAAACTCTCGACACAGTTGTCAAAAACATTCGGGTCATTCGGGCACACAACAAACACAACTATCCTCGTCCATGAAGGACGGAAAGTGTACCAAGAAGTCTAATGCTATTTATCTCCAATCTTACAAAATTTGAATAAAACTAAACGACAATGCCTATTCACAAAACAAACAATAAAATCCGAAATGTAAAGCAAATCGAAGTCCGTGAGAACAGCCATACATAGCATCGCAAAGTAAACAAATCTAAACCCGTAAAACACAGAAGATAAACATCAATAATTATACGACAGGTAACCCCTTAGGGCCTAGATCAGATCTGTCCGGAGCGTCAAATAATAACGCTAAGGTGAAGTTCAGCAGACACGACCTAAGGCGCGTTTTAAACAGTTTATTAAGTACCGAAAGGTGCTTTATGCTTTGGCCTTGTCCGACCGTCCGTCCGTCCGTCCGTCCGTCCGTCTGTCCGTAACTCGATTTTCTCGGAAAGTATGAAAGATTTTAAAAATCTGTTTTCACCAATCGATAGATATGGGAAATGGCACGGATGAGTTTGAAGATGGTCGAAATTGGTACAGTGGCACGCGCTCTAATTGTACTATTATGATACCCCCCCGAAATTTTTCCATGTTAAGATATAGTAAGCAACAAATCAAACCACTCGTAACGAAGAGCCATGAACGAATATAATGTTATTAAATACTGTTTGGCCAGTTGATAAATTTAGTTCGAAGATGGCGGAAATCAGTACAATTGCACTGGGGAAAACGCGTAATGAGCATATAGGTTCGGCTCTGCGCGTGCTCAAAACGTTAATGAGATTGTGCGCGTGCAGGATGCACATGGTTGACGATAAATGAAAGGACAGAACGGACTCTAAATCAAAAGAATTTTATTATTCGTAGGGAACTAATTATTTATTACAATAACTAGAAAACGAAATAACTTTTTTACACTCCGTTTTCACCAATCCATTAATATGGGACAGAGCTCGAACAAGTACGTACCTAAGATAGCTGGAATAGGTACGTGCTCTAATGGCACGTACTCTAATGGTAACATTACGATAACCCCTTAAAAATTTCCTCTAACCAGATATGGCATGTAATAAACAAAATAAATCGTCACGACGTCTAATGAACGAATATATAAGAGTAACAATTGATAGCACATATTGGTCTAGTGGCACGTGTAAGTGTAAGGATGTATCATGAATGAATATAACGCGTAAATAATGATAATGGTAATTGGTTTACTAGCACGTGCCTAATAGTACCATATGGTACCAATGGAACTTTCAATGCTAAGATATGGCATGTAATATATCAAATAACTCGTAACAATGTGTCATGAGTGAATATAGAAAATAAATAATGATAGTGGGAAATTGTTAAGTAGCACGTGCCCCAATGGTACTATATGAACCAAATGGTAGCATCGGAACATTCAATGTCAAGATATGGCATGTAATATATCAAACAATTCGTAACAACGAGTCATGAGTGAATATAACGACTAAATAATGATAGTGGGAAATTGTAACGTAGCACGTGCCCTAATGTTACTATATGATACCATATGTTACCGTTGGAACTTTCAATGCTAAAATATGGCATGTAATATATCAAACAACTCGTAACGACGAGTCATGAGTGAATATAACGAGTAAATAATGATAGTGGAAACTGGTTAAATAGCACGTGCCCTAATGGTACTATATGATACCACATGTTACCATTGGTACTTTCAATGCTAAAATATGGCATGTAATATATCAAACAATTCGTAACGACGTTTCTTCAACGAATATAACGAGTAAATAATGATAGTGAGAATTGGTTAAGTAGCACGTGCCCTAATGGTACTATATGAAACCATATGGTATCATTGGAACTTTCAATGCTAAGATATGGCGTGTAATATATCAAACAATCGTATCGACGTTTCTTGAGCGAATATAAGGAGTAATTATTGGTAGTCAGAATTGTTTAGTAGTACATGTTTTAAAGGTGCTATATGTTACCTCTGGCTTAATGGTATATAAAACTAAATACTGTGAGACATAATGCTAAATAGTAGTAGTTAATCGCTGGCTTCAATAGTAAATGATCACGTAGAAACACTTTAGTAATTGAATATGTAAAGATGATAGATGCTTAAACATAACGCATCAGCAATTAAGGCTCAATTCGTCTAACATTAAGTGGGAATGTCTTACAAATTATAGAACTTTTATTTGTTCAGATATATAAAGCCTAACTCTCCATTTAATTCTTCAGTTCGTCAAGTTTAGTCGTTAAAATTCTTTGTATAAATTTGTTTACTAAAATAGTAATTTACTATTTAGTTTTCATGTTTATATATTTTATCTAAAGTGTTTTAAAATGTTGGTTAATTCTATATATCAATGTATGATGCTATAATACGAAAATGTGCTCCTTTATCCGCTTTGGCGGTAAATCATTCTTGTTAATTTATTTCGTTAGTGATTTCATTGCTTTATTTATATCATTGTCTTTTCCTCTTTTTTTGTTTTGTATTTATGATTATATTTAATATTTCTTTTGTAAATGGGTATTCCCGTCAATAAATAAATAAATAAATATCTAAATAAAATATTTGGACTTTTCGAGCATTGTTAACGCCAGCTTGGAACATTCACCCGTTACGAAGGCATTGTTGTAGCACGTGCACACTTCGTTAGGTTGCGCGCGTTCGCTAGCTCGCGTCTGATTCATTAGCGTGCAGTCGTTCAATTTCAAACAATAAAAAAGGATGTAGGAATACTTTCGAAAGAGATAATAAGAAATTTAGACATATTAAAAGTTGGTTGAAATTTATTCACAATTTATTCACAATTAGAAGGAAGAAAAGTGCTGAACAGAATGAATATAAACGTCGCATCTATTTGCAAATAATAGAAGTGAGTTGTGCTTTTTGTCGACGAATTCATAATGTGTGAAAGGAATAAACGGATAGGAAAAGGAAAGGATAGGTAATTTGCATATCTATCATTTCATAATGTCGAATCACGAACGAATACAACTTAATTGTTCATTTAATATTTCACTCATTGTTCGTTTAATATTTCACTCATTGTTCGTGATGTAACAATGTATGATTTTTCCTTGCGCATGCTTTCTCTCTAGGCGGTATTGATTGCACATGCCTGCGTTATGACCAGTTTCTTCATTTCAAATATACACAAATTACAAATTAGAAGTTTTACGGGTGGGATATATAAACAACGCAGTTCTTCAATGCCTTATGTAGCAGTGTTCATTTAGCCTTTCGGTACTTGATTATATCATTCATTAATGGTTTATTTCTTATAATGTGGTTTTAAAGTTAAGGCAATGCCATCTATTGACTAAGTTGAGAACTGAAGTGTTATTGAGGTAACGTTAAAATAGCGTCGTCAAGTTATTAGTTTGGTCACTTCCCAAAATATTGGTCAAACCTATCCAAAACAGTATGCTGTTTATCTCTAATTTATCTAATCGCTATTTGCCTTTATTTTATAAGCCACTGTTGAAAAATATGTTGAATAATAAAAATTCTAAGTAATGGTTGAAGATAATTAGGTTGCAATAACTGAATGAAAATAATTTTTTAAAATTTGAAAATTGAGATTTCAAAAATCAGATAAGTCATCATATAATTTTATGTTCCCTTACATGATTTTACTTTTCAAATGTAAAAGCCATGTTATCAATGAAAGGATATTACATTTTAATGAAGAATGTACAAATAAAAATATTGCAATAATTAAAATTCTTCTGCTCATCCTGAGTTTAACAATAATACTGTCGTAACAATTCCTTTTTGATTAGCCTTGGACCTCGTGACATTGATTAGCCAATAGGATCGCTTGGAGCTACACAGACACAAAGGAACAGATTTTTGGTTTTATATATATATATATATAAAGCAGAAAGATCCACTCCTTATGACCTTTAATCCAGAATCATGCACATAAAAATTGGATTAAAAGTCGCATATAAGGGGAGTCATTGCTCAATTGAAAATATAACCTGATATTAGGTTTATAGGCTATAAATCCACATTGATATCTGAGTAGTTGAGGAAAATTGTAATCAAAAGAACGGTGAATTATTACTAAATTGAGAACATCTGCTTTATTTTTGTTGAGTTCTGAGATGATCGTTTCGAGAAGTTACTAAGACAACAATAAAGAATATTTAATTGGGTTTCAATTTCCATTAGCCAGTTTTAATAAATGCTGTATTTATTAAAGATAATGGCAGTCCACAAGGTGATTCTGTAATATTCTAATAAAATAACGGAACCTAGTACTAATTTTTTTGGAAAAATGGATAACCCCTTCCCCTTCCCAGTGATCTCTTAGAGGAACTGATGGCTTCTAAGACTTATTCCAGAATCCGTAGAACATACAAATGTAATAGACGCTCCCAGTGATATTAACATAGGTGCTACTAAGTAATATTTTAATTAATGCCAATAATATTACTTGAAATAATGATCGGAATACCAATGTAATGTAACAGTTACATAAACAGTTACGTGATTCTAAATTTCCATTTGCTGGCCAAGTGGCCGAGAGGGCTAGGGCGTAGGCTTTCTAGTTCACGAGTCCAGCTGGTTGTGGGTTCGAATCCCGCCGCGGGCATGTATGTTTGTGTTTGTCCCGGGCTGCGTACAGATATAACTTGTGTAAAAGGCGCAAATTGATCTTAGTAGTCGACGCCAAAATCCTCATAATAAATAAATATCCATTTAAAGAATGCGTATGTCTGTGTTCGTATAAACATTGGTCGTCTCGTTGGTTGTCTAAATATTTTGTAGTAGCAGGTACATGGAAATTAATTGGGTATTGAAGTTATAGATATGAACCTACTTTCCTAGAACAAAGATACGAAGCTAAAGATTGAAAGCAGTTTCATCTGTATTTATAATTCGAGTAAAATAAATTTCATTTCTCTCAAAGATTTTATCTTATTCTTAATCCCATGAAAGGTTTCCGTTTTTCATTTTGTTTGGCTAAGTTCAAAATACGAAAAAAACCACAACTTCATGAAATCGAGATAAACTTTTCGAAGTCTTTGAAACTTTTCTATCCCTATCTGTTTATTCATCTTTCCTGACTTGTTTACCTTTTCGTCTTTCGATCTTTTGCTTTCTGATATTGTTTGTAAAGATAGGAGTTTTCAAGTTTCAATGAAGCCGATCTTACTTTACGACCATTTTTTGAAGGGACCGGAAATCTATGTCATTTAGCGTGAGCTAAGTTTGTGGAGAGTTTCGAGAGTATTAATACAGGGTGAATACAAAAGTCTGAACCTCCCTTTTATTTTTTGAACCGAAGCAGATATGTCAATTTTGATGAATCCAATGAATAGGAAGTTGTGGGTGGCCTATGCCATGGTGCACTTTTCATCATCAAATTAGGACACATTCAAAATTTATCTCAAAAACCGTAAGGGATAAGAAAAAACCCAATTGCAAACTTGTTCAGCATAAAAAAAACAAACAAAACAAAAAAAATCATCCAAATCGGACCAACCAATCACCCACAATCACGTGGTGAACTGTTTGTAGCTTACAAACAGTCACACTGCACTAACAAGTTACTTCAAACAGTTTAAAATAAAAAAGTTAATCAACAAAATGCTCGATGTGACAACCGTGGGCACGGAACCTAACTGACGCCAAAACATCGGCAAGCATGGCTGGTGTCACTCCTCGGCACGCTTCCTGGATTCGTTGAACCAGATCCTCCATGAGGCAGGCTGCGTAGCATAAACCTTGTCCTTCAGGTATCCCCACAAGAAAAAGTCAAGTGGTGTAAAATCAGGGGAGCGGGGTGGCCAACGAACTGGTCCTCCTCGGCCAATCCATTGTTGTCCAAACATCTCACTTATACGCTCGCGAACGACCAACCCGTAATGTGGAGAAGCTCCATCATGGAAACCACGTGCGCTGATACGAGGCCAATGGCAAATTGTCAATGAAGTCTGTGACTATCACGTTGAGAATTTCAGCCCGGTATGTTCTGCAGTCAATGTTCCATCGTAAAAATACAGTCCAACCACAGTGTCATTGTACAATCCACACCACATATTGATTCTCCAGTTCACTTGATGAGTTGCTTCTCGCAGACATCGTGGGTTTTCGTCTGCCCAATGATGATGGTTGTGCCTGTTGATAACTCCATCCCTGGTGAACTGGGCTTCATCTGTCCACAACACTTCATGAATGAAGTTTGGATTGTCATCCAGGCAGGTAAGTAACCAGTTGCAGAAGGCGGCCCTAGCAACATAATCCAATGGCAATAACTTCTGGTGACAATGAATATGGTATGGGTAAAAAAGATGTGCGTGTAGAATGTTGAGAACAGTTCTCTGATGGCACCCAACATCTGAGCAATTGCTCTGCTGCTTGTGTGGGGATTTGCAGCAACTGCAGCCAGAACTAGTGTTGTTGTATCCTCGTCGCCTTGCGCCCTTGGTCGTCCTCGTTCTGCATTAACATTCTCTGTAGCTTCGAATCTTTGAATAATGTGACATATTGTTTGACGAGATGGATGGCGTTCGTTAGGGTATCTGTCTCGATACAACCTAACTGCAGCATGTAGGTTTCTCCTTGCCTCTCCGAAGCAGAAGATCATGTTGACCATTTCCGGAACAGTGTAGCTTGCCATCCTGGAATTGTTCTGCCTTCTGTGTGCTGAAACATTCCTTTTATTTGCTTTTCCGCATGAAAGTGAATGTGAGTATGGTAATTTATGTTAAATTTTTGATTTGCATGCTTTACATGGTGGAAATATCAACATTCAGTTTTCCTTGTGCAGTGTGACTCTTTGTAAGCTACAAACAGTTCACCACGTGATTGTGGGTGATTGGTTGGTCCGATTTGGATGATTTTTTTTGTTTTGTTTGTATTTTTATGCTGAACAAGTTTGCAATTGGGTTTTTTTCTCTATCCCTTACGGTTTTTGAGATAAATTTTGAATGTGTCCTAATTTGCATATTTGGGATGATGAAAAGTGCACTATGGGATAGGCCACCCACAACTTCCTATTCATTGGATTCATCAAATTGACATATCTGCTTCGGTTCAAAAAATAAAAGGGGGGTTCAGACTTTTGTATTCACCCTGTATATTTTCAATATAAATTAAATATATGTATAAGTGAATGAAGTCCTTTAACTTTTTTAGATATTTTTTCTTCCAGATTTGCAGAAATGAATGAGTGATAAAATTTGAAGGGAGTCGTGTTTGGCATTGCATGGTGTGCATGAATTTTACAAGGAGAGCAAAGCAACCGTGTTTACCCAAAACATTTGCGCTGTTTACTGAATGCATTAAATGATCAAAGTGCAAGCTTTGCTTTGCCAAATTCCTGTCGGGCAATTTTTACCGTCTCTGGTGCACATCGTAGGAAGGCCATTGGAGCTGCCATGTGCAGATCCTCATCAAACCATTGAAGAGTTATCCAAACATCTTAATGCATTCATGGCCTATTGTTCAAGAGCACCTTAAAGAATCAGGGAAAAGTTGGATTCCATATCAGCTTTTACCTGATCGTGCCTATTCAACATTGATGCAAGGTGGCATCCGCCAATTAAATCAATGCATTTTGTGTGACGTTGACAATCTGTCCAAGATGACGATGGGGCGTGTGGATTGTATAGTTTTGAAGCGCAGCAATCTTAGCTAACATCATCAAATAAACAGTAACACTCTTGCTTTTATCTACGTCCATTTTCTTTTATTTGCAAAGACTTAAAACACTACGTCCATTTTTTATGAGAAAACGCTAAGCGACCAAAGAGATTCTTTGGTTATAGCGTAAGTGCCGCGAAAGTAGGAACAGATCGGCAGAATTCCCGCTGCGCTTAACCACGGCGGTTTTAACCGTGCCGCTTTCTGCGGCGGATAGTGGGAACCGGCCTTTATTCATTATTGGCATTTGCAGCACATGTCCACAAATGACAACAATGAATAAGACGACCGACGCATTGAAGGTGGGCCACAGCCAACGAAAAAGACAGGCCTGGGAACTCAAAATTCATCTGTCTATAGTAGTTCTGAGGAACAATCCAACCTTCAGTCTTTCCAACAATCGTAAAAGCACTGATTGCAAAACTTTAAAGTGGTTTTATTGTTGAAAATTCAAATTCAATAACGGTTGAATTGTTGCTCAGACTACTAAGGTCAGGTGACTTTTGAGTGCCCAGGCTTGTCTTTCCGCTTGCGACGGAAGATGTGAAAGAGGCCTCATTTGGCAAGAACGATCCAGCAAAAAAATTTTGGTTGAAAAGTTCTGGCTTATCCACTTTTATTTTTTGACATTGCACTATTCGATTTGCCTCGTACAATTCGTTCAGATCTCTGCAGTATTTTATTTGTGGAAAAAAATTCCAAAATGTGGATGTCAAAATTGAGCTCTTAGATTTTTTTGACTCCAATGTCTCTTTATAAAGATGTTTGCATTGAAAGTTTGGTTCCACGATGGGTAAATGTGATAGATAATGATAGCGATTATATAATTGAATAAGAAATAATTTTTTTTTCTTTTAAACTTCTACGGCGCACACAAATTATGTAAGTTCGAGGATTATTCGTAAAGTAAGGTCCGTTTTGCAATAAAAACAAAACTGTTATATATATTTTCAAAATGTTTTCTTTACCAGATTCTGTAAATGTACCTTTAACTATTTTTCCACATAGTTTCCAATTTATTTAAGCACTTGCCATAGCGCTCAATCTACTTCCGCATGATCACTAAATAGAAGCTGCCGCCGATGAAGAAAGTCACGCAGTTTTCACTTGTTCATCTTCGCTGAAATGCAGGCTGCCGCGAGGTCCGGACTGTAAGGCGGATGGTCAAGCTGTACCCAAACAAAAGATCTGATTAGTAGGGAACAATCAGACCTCCCGCTTACAGTACAGAACTCTCGTCCAGAGGCTACCACCTGTTCCGGGAGCTAAAGGAGGTCATCGGCAGCCTGCATTTCAGCGACGATGAACAAGTGAAAACTGCGTGACTTTCTTCATCGGCGGCAGCTTCTATGAAGTGATATGCGGAAGTACATTGAGCATTATGAAAAGTGCTTAATTAAACTTGGAAACTATGTGGATAAATAGTTAAAGGTACATAGAATCTGGTAAAGAAAAAATTTTGAAAATATGTATAGTAATTTTGTTTTTTATTGCAAAACGGACCTTACTTTACGAATAACCCTCGTATATCATTTTAGGATTTAGTCATTAAAGCAATCAAACCATCTTATTATAATTTGTAATAAGATTCTTAATACGATTTTATTTATTTTTCTGTTAATAAAAATTTTCGCGGCATACCTGAGGCTCTCTCATAGTACACCACTTTGCCGCGGCACACTGTTTGAAAATCGCTTTAATAGAGAGATGACAAAACAGGCGTTGACCTGAAAGTCGAGAATTTATCCCTCCTTAAACCATCATTTAAATGATTAAAATACAATGGAAATTGGATATTTTAAAGAAACTCGAGATATTACTCCAAAAATTGAGTTGGAATAACGTAATAAATGAAAGGGCGCCTTCCTGGTATCATGGAGACCTTGCTTCGAATCCAAAACATGGCATTTTCCTTTCATTTACTACTTTTTTCAAATTCAGTTTTTGGATAAATATTTCCAGGTTTTTAACATAATTAATATCCAAATTATTATTATTATTATTATTTTAAACGGTAATTCCGGAAATAGAGCCGTCTGAGTAAGAACGAAAACTCCCATTAGATTATTTCGACTTGAGTAAATATTTATGCGATGATTGTTTTCATTTAAAGGTGGTTAAAAGCTTTTTTATCAAAACTGAAAAGGCACATAGAATGAACCAAAAGAGGATACAGCCATATCAGAAAGCATTCTTGCACCATATGTTCAGTCATTCTGAGGTTTCTTCAGTCATATGCAAATGAAGAGCAGGGCTGCCTAGTTTTACTCTAGGAACACCTGATATCGGTTTCTACATGAACAAAGGGGAAAAATATAATCTGAAACATAATTGCGATATAATTAGTTACTTGAAAAAATAATAGAGTTTACTTGGCATTTATTCCTGAAATTAACTTTTATTGTACTCGTTAATGGCACTGATGTCATCTGTAAAATCTGAAACTTGGCATGGCTGGGAAAAGAAAGAAATTTATCATATTACTCATTGACGAGGCCAACGAGAGATAGGCCCTGGCACTCAAAAGTCACTTGACTCTCGGGGTCCGAGCAACACAATCCATCCTCCACTGTCTCCATCTTTGATTTTAATAATAAATGTTTTTCGTTTGTTGGAAACAATGAAGGTTGGATTGTTACACTCACAATGTCAGACCCCGATGATCAGGTGATTTTTTGAGTGCCGAAGCAGCACCTATGAAGAAAGCCTGTGCACAGTGATGTATACATCACATAGAAAGGAAATGTTAATCGTATTTCTGTCAATAATGACTTCTTATGATCATGTAACAATGTATGAATTTTCAGTGCACAAGCTTTCTTTCTATAGTCCATCCAGCCTTAGTTTGCGCGAAATGTAATGGCCGTTTTAATTGTTGGACATTGTTACAACAAAACCTTAAACAATACATAACAATTAACATGTCTATCACATTTCGCGCAAACTAAGGCTGGATGGACTATAGGAGGTGTTGCTAGAAGGCCTGCACACAGAAACACTTTGAGTTGTTACATAATCATAAAAATTCATAATTAAGGGCTTATTGCACGGCCTTCTAGAAACTACCGGGCCTGAACATGGAAAAGATAAAACATTGTTACATCGTTCTGGTGATGCTCGAGATCAACGCGAAACAGGCCAACACCTTCTAGATAGAAGGCCTGATAACGGAAACGTCATACATTATTAGTCGACCAGACTTAGGGCTTATTATTGGTTGAAATAGGATTAACAATGGTCGACTAATGATGATGTAACAATGTATGGCTTTTCCGTTATCAGGCCTTATGTCTAGGGGTGCGTTCACTTATTCATTTGGAGTCACAACGAGTGACTCCCGTGACTCTGAGCCATTCGGATTCCGTTTCTTTATTTGCTCCGAGTCATTTGGTCTCCGTTTCTTTCTTCGCTCGGAGTTAACTCCCTTGACCTCCAACATCAGGGTACGCTTGGAGTCTTTCGGAGTTTGTTTCTTTATTCGCTTGGAGTGCGACTCGGGTTAACTCCCTTAACTCCTGCTTTCAAGCTGGAGACATCGGTGTCAAAAAATTTAATGAGAAAGACGACGCAACAATGAAGAGTGCCAACAAAGTTGTGACTTCAACGATGATTAATTTTGTTACAATGAGATATCGTTTGCGAGCGCGCTTGTTAGGAGCCGTGGCAACCACACAAACAAGAGAAGACTTTATTTTTTCAAGCTGGCGCATACGTTGTTTAACTATCAACATGGCCGCCTCTATCTTTCGAAAGTGCACGATCAT
Organism: Rhysida immarginata; assembly: GCA_023313115.1. Lineage (NCBI taxonomy): Eukaryota > Metazoa > Arthropoda > Chilopoda > Scolopendromorpha > Scolopendridae > Rhysida > Rhysida immarginata. The sequence goes on along the minus strand of JAHWFO010081140.1, from coordinate 1,158,531 downwards.
AGCCTACCATAATTGGTTAGCCTTCCATTGTTGTAGGCTTGGCACGATACAAACGAAAATTTAGCTTAAATTGATCGAAAATTTGATTCAAGACAATTTTTTCAGCATAATTATTAATTTTTATATGCTCAATCTCAGTTCATCTTTACGCATGAGGCCACCCTAGTCTCTATGATAATAAATTAAAATTACAATTATGACCAGAACTTTGTTTTTATAAAAATATTAAAAAATAAAAAATATGTTATTGTTTATTCCTGTTAATAAAAAATAACTTAATGTTAAAGGTTCCCCATAACCTAAAGTGCCATGGGCACTGCTCATGCTTTTCTGATGCCTCCGGAGGTTGCGAAGAAGGGAAAAAATATCTTGAATCGTTCACAAGTAGTGTTGCTAATTTAGCAGGGATGTGTCCAATTTAAAAGCTCATTTCAATATTTTGTGCATTATACATTAATTTACGAAGTAGTATAATATGTTTATTTATTATTGAATGATTCTATACTCATTTATAAATGGAGAAGATAAAATAATAAATAAAAAGAATAAATAATAACAATTCACCAATTAATAATGATGAGAGTTTTTGAAGAGAATTGAAGACTTTTAAATGAATGGTAGATGGTTGAAGTGCATTGTTTAATTTTTATTAAAAATGTCCAACAAAAGACAAGCGCAAGAAAAAAAGGCTAAATTGGCAATACTGCACGCAAATGATTATAACGATGAAAGTCTTCGATTGTTACGTCGTTGTGTTGACTCTGAGCCATGACGCTAGTACTCTGATCACGTGATCACATTGACTCGGAGCATGACTCCGAACGAATAAGTGAACGCACCCTAGGTGGTGTTGGACAGGCCAGGGACAACACCTCCTAACGAGAAGGCCTGCGGACAACAAGTCTATACATTGTTACATCATCATTAAGCGGCCAAATTTATGGCTTATTGTTGGTAGAAATACGATTAACAATAGCTGTTTGATGATGATGTAACAATGTATGCACCTTTTGTCCGTAGGCCTTCTCTTTAGGAGGTGTTGCCAGGGCACTCAATAGTCACTTGATCATCGGGTTTCGAGCAATAATCCAACCTTCATTGTTTCCAACAACGAAAAAAAAGCTGATTATTAAAATTCAAGATGGAATCAACGAAAATTACATTGTTGCTCGTACCCCGATGATCAGATGGCTTTTGAGTGCCCTGGCCTGTCTCTCGTTGGTCTCGAGCGGTGCTGTTACAGAAGTAAGTTCAATGTCACAATCTCAGTGCTTCAATAATACATTATTGACGTCATGTTCAGGCCTGGTACTTTTTAGAAGCCCGTGCTTATTATCGGTAGAAATCAACGCCCCCTAAAGAGAAGAAGCTCTGTTCAATGAAAAGCCTGTATGAGTAAATTTTCATGTTTTAGGTTGTATCCATTAATTATGACAAAATCCACAAAATCCGTGCAATGCTAAGGCAGTCTGGATAATCATACTTTTTCAAGATTTTGTTAATACTTAGAGAAAGTGCATACTTGTTTCACCACTGCATCGATCCGTTATAAACGCTGCTCGGGTGTAACGTAAGGGCCGCTGCAAATTCATCTTGCGCTAGCACTGAACGAGCGAGCAAAAGACTGCGCATGCTCTGGATAAGTGAGCATGTACTAGCGCAAGCGATCGCAAGATCTCGCGAACTCTCGCGTTCGTTTCGGGATCTCGAGAATGCCTTTCAGGCACATCACACGCTAATCGCCTCTGCTGAGCTCAAGTGAACAGAAGCGACTTGCACCAGCAAAATTGAAAAGAAGCGATTTATCATATCTGCATCAAGCTGAAAAATGGCAGAAAAAATATAATTGTACTGTTGAAATGGAAACAGCTCAAGCCGACAAAATGAGAGAATCCGAGGAATTCCATCAAATAATTGAAAATTAAATTAAAATTAAAATATAAAATATTAAAAAAAAAAACCACAACCATGTTGATTTAAGGAATTTCCATAAATAGTATAATAACTCTTAAACAAAGAACTTAAAAATAATAAAATAACCTTTAAAACTAATCACCCTACAATTCTAATTATTGATCTAATTTCACATAAAACGTTTTACTAGGAGGAGCAACTCTATCTTATGAGCTCTTGTTATAACGTAATACTTCGGAATTGAGATACCTTCCTCCCCGGCCTATACACGACGAACTTTAGCATTATTTAATAATATTAATTATAAACTTCACCCCATCTGCCACTGATTCTGAAGGCCTCGTGCGTGAACCTGGAGCCACGACCCTTGCCATAGCAGCCTCATTGGCCGTAAAAGACAAGAGGGCTAAAACCGCGGAGCCACGACTTGTTCCATGGCAGCTTCATCGGCCGCAAGAGTCGAGATAAATTCATCGATAGCGGACATTACAAAATCCTTGCAGAGTTATAATTTATTTCTCCCAAGCGGAAGGAGTGTGCAACTTCGAAGCAGCTTCTCCTCCGGCAATGCGTTTGGCCTCAGCCTCTTCGAGTTGTACAGGATGTTGCATATAACTACAGGGCAGTATAACGGGAAGCCTACCCGCTCGATTGCAGGGGCCGGATCGACATCAATTGATAATTGTGTAATTTTATCAAAAACATGACATTTTTGACGTTCACCCCCCCCCTCCCCGACTGTGGAAACTGCTGGCTGCTGCAGGCCACCTTCATCTCCCTCCATTCTGTCAATCGACCGAGCCGGCTTCCCGTTATACTGCCCTGTAGTTATCTGCAACACCCTGTACAAGAAAAATAATTAAATATGCTTTCTGGTGTTAATGCAATAAGTTATTTAAGTGAATCTGAACTGCTTATTAATGCTGGTGGTTTTTTTCGACTTCTCTCATTAGATAATAGTTCTCGCGCTCCGGTCGATTTACCTTTTTTTTTAAGGTTACCGTCTTCCTAGTAAAGTTTCCTGGACCCTCCGATACGAGATTTCGACAAGCAACACCTACTACGAGGAGACCTCGTAATCTATTATTGAACTTTTTTAATATTTACAATTCGTTTCCAATTGAATCGAATCATTCTTTGTTTAATTCTAATCAAATCATATTAAATATACAAATGTTGTCAAATAAATGTTTACTATGAAAAATGTAAACAGCCAAAACTGTGGACACTAGGTTAACAAGAAAGGAAGGAAAGAAACTACTATTCACTTCTTTCCTTCCTTTCTTGTTAAATTTTGGAAAATCAAAACCCGTCTCCTCCCATTTTCTGTCACACTTAGTTTGCACTTTGCTATTGAAGTTAGAAGTACGTGACACCCAGAATCCTGACTTGAACACTATCTTACATCCTTGTGAGAGAATATGTGCATGTGAGGCGCGCAGCGAGATGTATCTAGCGATAACTTGTAAAAAATGTATCTGTATTAATAAGTCTCATGGAAAAACATAACATGCTATATTTACAAAAGTCTAGTGGAGACAGAACGGTCTTATATAAGGGAAATTAATTTAAATGCTTCGATAAAACTCTTTAAGATATTCAAATAGTGAAGGGAGGACACTTTATCAGCGCTTATTTAAAAGGAGCACTTTACGAAGTAAATAATTCGCTAATAGGAGATTAATACATCAGCACTTGTACCACTTTTTTTCCATCGTGTCGTCATTTCGAAACCCATTACCTCTTTTTAGCTACTCTTCGAATCATTAAGCAGGCATTATCTATTGCAAGATCGAAAGATCGAAAAACCAACTGAAATGGTCTTTAAATTCCTTTAGTGGTTCTTTGTTGTTTTGTTTTCGTCTGTCTACGTTTATCGCCGCCTAGGGAGTTTCGCCAACCGAGATAACGGCTGCTTTTACCTCTGCTTCCACCGGGAGAGTTGCGGATTCCCTCCTGCATCCTCCATTTGTCATCGCACTGTACTTAATCCTCTTCAGAAGCAAAATAAGGCCCGCTTTCTTGTCACCTGAATAAAAGTTTACTGCTTATGGATAGCACTGTATCAATTCGCTATAAAAAGCACTGTTTTATGGTTTAAAAAAATGTTTAAAATGAATTTTTTAATGACTAAAATGTTATACTTTGTTTTGTGATGATTTTTTAAAATAATAAAGATTTACTTAATGAATGATATGTAATTTAATTCAACCCAAAAAATTAATTTTAATTATGTTCAAATTGATGATAAAAAATTTTAGTTCAAGATATTTTAGAACGAGATCGCTGCACGCTCTCATTGTTGAATTTAAATATAGCTTCATGATATCCATCTTTCCAGTATGACAGGAAAGTATAAAAAAGGAGGACGATGATCAGGTAGAGTCATGTTCCCTGTCATGTTCATTTCACCTTTTGTAGCTGTTTGCCCCCGATGATGGTGCAATATCGAAACGCGTAATAGTTTATCGAAAGGCTTGGTAGTTTATCGTATCACTCTATCTGATCATGGTCTTCCTTTATTTATGAATTTAAATATTATTAATATGCAGAAGATCTCTACAAAAGAAAATGTTGGACCAAGGATTTACTTTCCAAGTATTTTCACAAAGAAACCCAATGGTTTGTACAACGACGTCGAAAATGTTTTGACTTATTTAATATTTTCTACGAAATACGCGACTTTAGAACTTTATGGAATTTTTTACTTTTTTAAATGTATTTTTAAAACAAAAATTCTGCGAAATGTTTATTATTTTTTGCCGTTTGGAATCTTACCTTTTCTTTGGATAAATTATGCAAGCCGAAAGAAGAAGAAAAACTAGAAAACTCATGTGACGATATTCTAATCATTAATTTGCCCATAAAAGTAATACAGACAAATTCAAAACAATAGTGAGCCTTTCTTCGGGATATTTTTCATAATGTCTCAAAAATAATAAATTTTAAAAGAAGAAATATTTCGAGAAAATTTAATTAAAACGGTGATCAAACCTGATACAAAGAAATGTAAAGGAACCCATTTCCTTGGAAAAGACTTGTGCATTTAAAAAGTATAGTATTCGAAAATTTCCAAATTAGAAAAGTTCGAAATTTGGTTTTGTAATTGTACATAATGAAAATAGTTCTGCAGGTTGGTTACATAAAAGAAATATGAAATGCAGTATTCATATTTTTTTTTCGGGTCGTGAAAAAAATGTTAAATGAAACTTATTTCTCTCTCTGGGATTTTAGTTTATCTTCAGATTTTTCTGATTTTTCACTAAATTGGATTTCATTTAGGAAAGCATTTTTGGTTGGATATTTAGTAGATTTCCCCATCATCGATTCCTAAGAAGCTTTCTGCCCGGTCGATTGCTCTGTTGATTCCATTTTAATTGGGGATTATTTGGAGCAGTTAGGGGATCTAACTCGTCGTTATTGATTTCATTTTGACTTCTATTGCCATAATTGTCACCGTTGAGTCACTAACGATTTGGAGGTTTTAGTTTTCTTCTTTTCCTTTTTACCCCTACCCTCCTATACCTCCGATAAATTTGCCCATTTATTATTTTATTCCCTCATTAGGGATCTCGTCTTCGGGATTTCGGAAGCTGTTTATTTGGAGGTTTTAAGTCTTCGGCAGTAAAAACTGATCGCGAAGCATTATGGTAGTGAAAACGGTCAAAATTAATTTACAATAGGCAATAACATGGTTTAATAATTAGAATTGCGGGCCCCTATCTACATAAAACTCGGTTACGTAATTGATGTTCATTACTGTATCTTGAATCTCATCATATGCAGAAATTCAGAGTAGAGCCTATTCTTTAACATGATCACACGAATTTTAAAACGCTCTCGTAAAAATACTTTTACAAATAACTCAAATAACAAGTCAATGAAAAAACAGTAATAAATGAGTTTCCTCTTTCCTGCGGAATAATTTTTATATTCATACAATCAGTAGTCGAGTTTTTAAGTAATGTCTGAATGTTTTCGTGTTATTTACAGCTGCCAACATTGTCGAAACAGGCAATTTGTTCCGATGCTCTCTTCGAAAGCAGGTATTAAGTAGCGGAAGAATGGAGATACTTATTGGTTTTATAAAGCGCATCTGTCTGTTCGTCTGTCTGTCCCTTTCATTTTCTACATTTTGTAACTTAGAAGATCGAAATTCGGTATTTAGCTTTCCATAGGCTTATCCTACTTCACTATTTAGTTTGGTTTTGAGTATAGGATAGGCGTTAGATGGGACTATCCGGTCTTTGTACCATATTTCTTTGAATAATAGCCATCCATTTTATCGCAGCCCTCAAATAGATACCACATCATAAAAAAGATAAAGTGAAATAAACACCGGCTGAAATAAGCGCCCCGGCTTTTATTATTGGAAAATCGATTACCAATTCATTATTAATTTTAAAGATATTTTTATTATTAGTTATGTGTAAGATAATTTTATTAAGTGTTAATTTTATTAACAAATAGAAATGTAAAATATTTACCCATATTTTAAAAAAAAAAAATAAAATAAGGAAGCAAGAATGTGTTGTAAATTTCAATGAATGCATTTAACGTCGGCCTTAAATAATCGCCGTGCCCCCAAAAGTTAGAGAAGTAAACGCCGCGGCGCTTATTCAAGGAAATACGGTAGGTAAAGGTGAAATTTGCTATGAAGTTTCGGTCAAATTGTCCTAATATTGTCCTGATGAGGGTTGGATATCTTCCTTTTCACTACCGACCCGGTCTCCAAAAGGGTACTCATCCAGGCATTAATCGACCTTTTACTTGGTAGTTGTTTATCATCAGTTAACCCGTATTTCCTGTTAATAATGATCGCTGATTTTTGTTTCGGCAAGCCATCTATATATGGTAGAACTCTATGAGCAGTTTCTACTTACTTACTTACTTACTTTAAACCCGCTTATCCGTTACGGTTGCGGGGACAGCAGCCCTATGGAGGATCTCCAGAGATCACGATCATACCCAAGCGACTCGAATCCAGATTCTCCATGTAGTCTAGCCATCTGGTTCTAGGTCGACCCCTTGGTCTCTTACCCAGCGGCTTGGAAAATAACAATTACCTAGGAAGACAAGTTTGCGGCATCCATATAACATGGCCATACCAGGGAAATTGAAATCTATCAATGCAGAGAAGTAGTGGCTCAACACCTAAAGACTCCCTTATTTTGCTGCTGTGCACTCTATCTAGTAGGGTAACACCTGCCACACCTCTCAGAAATCTCATTTCGGCCGCTTGTACCCGCGATCGCACTCTTTCTGGCATTACCCAATACTCAAGACCATAGGTGAGAATGGGGGCAAATATAGATTTGAAAACAGAGTTTGGCTTTGTTTCTCCCAGCTCACGTTTCGTTACCACCGATCGCCACAGTTCACATCTGACTCAGCTTGCTGCACCGATTCGAGCATCCTATTCTCTATCCTGCCCCCCCCCCCATCACTCGTGAATGCAGTCCCGAGATACTTGAACTTCTCCACCTGTTTCAATGGGGTTTCCCTAACATGGAGAAGGCTGTCTTGAAAAGACCAGAATCTCAGTCTTAGCCACACAAAACTTCATCCCAGCCGCCTCACATTTGGCTGCTCTTATTCCGATCAATGTTGGATACTCGTGTGAGGATAGGGGCAAAATTATCAACTGATCACCACCTTGTTGTCTATACTTGGCGGTTTTCTGAATCCATGCCAATCAAGCGAGATACTAGGTCCAGACAGACTTGGCGCATCAAATGGGAAGACCTTTGCAGATAACATATCTTCAAGTTTCAAAGAACTACCTAGTGATCGTTGTACTGTTGAAGAGGAGTTACTACAGTGATAACTTCGGCTGCGTTGTGCTGAATGTGGTGCGGGCGGTGAGAAAAGGACTACATGGTGAAACGGTGAAGTTCAAGAAGCTGCCAAGGCAAAGAAGAAAGCCTATTTGCTATGGCTTGCAAATAAGTCACCTTCGAGTCGAGTGCGGTACACTGAGACGCGAAAAGCAGCAGAAAAGACAGTATCCACAGCTAAACGGCAAGGCCTGGGAGAAGTTAGGTGAGAAATTAGAGACAGACTATGGTTCGGCAAACAAGGTATTTTGGCAGACCGTGCGCCGCCTCCGTAGAAAGATGTCTCTTTCATCAAAATCTATCAAGAATTCAGATGGAAGGCTTCTGAAAACGGGGGAGAGTGTATTGCATAGATGGAAAGAATATTTTGTGCATCTTTTCTTTTTCCAGTTACAGCAACAACTGGGGCACTTGAGGTGCACCTTGGAGGGGTAGTATCACCGAAACAAACGTCAGATGGGCAATTGAGTCCCTGAAGACTGGCAAAGTTTCACGTGATGATGAAATCCGGGGTCTGAGATGTTAAAAGCTTTAAATCAGGATGGTATCCTGTGGCTAACTCGGGTGTGTCAGATTGCTTGGATATCTGGCCAGGCCCCTACGCAATAGCAGACAGGAATTGTGGTCCCTATCTTCAAAAAGGGATATCGGAGAGATTGCAACAACTATGGAGGCATCTCTTTGCTCAGCATTCCTGGGAAAGAGAACGCTAAGTGTCTGGAGAAGAGAAGTCGGGAATAGTCGACTCCAAACTGTCGGGGGAGCACGACGAATCGTAACTTTACTCTAAGGCAAATCTTTGAGAAATCCTGGGAGTATGCAAAAGAGGTCTACGCTTGCTTTGTGGACCTCGAAAAAGCATATGACAGAGTTCCTCGGGAGAAGCTCTGGCAAGTGTTGCTGGAGTATGGAGTGGATGGGTAATTACTTGTTCGGTTAAATGCATTAAGTCAAGACCATCCACCGTACTATCACCCCTCTTGATTATTATCTTTATGGACTGGATAGGCAGCCGAAGCGATGAACGTATTTTTGTGAAGGACTGCATGGTGGAGAGGTTGCTCTTTGCTGGCGACCGTGTCCTCTTTGGGTCTTCTCTCACTAACCTTCAGAATGTACTAGACAGGCTTGCAGCCAAATGTGAAGCAGTTTCTACAGTAAACGAATATATCAGACAAAAACGTTTAGAGTTTCTTTGTTTCTTATTCAATTCTTGGATCTTTTTTTATTTAATTTTTTTTTATTTCTTTTGTTCATTACCTTTTAATCTGTTTTCTCTTTATTCAAATTACAATCTAATTTTTTTTTATTTCCAAATACATATTCGTAATGCCAAACTTTCCGAACGACTAGCTTTCGTTGGGTGTCTTTTAATCAACTAGGAATTGGACTGCATCGTGAATGGTGCGCCTTCGCCCCTCCCTTCCCCTCCGCAGATGACGTTTATGGTAATTTTAGGAGGATTGACTGACCATTGACTACCATGTCATCAGTATCCATTATCCATGCAAGGAAAAATCGTTGCTCTAGCAGTAGTGTATTAGTGTGGTAACAAAAGACAATATTTATTGAATGAGATTAATAAAAAGAATTGTTCTCTGATCAAAACACACTATCAAAACACTGTTGTCCACACAACAATAAATATTGATGGGACAGGATTAACCATAAAATATTGTTACAGTGACCATAGATAAGGTTGTCACAACAAAAAATTTCTCTCCGTGCAGGAAACCAATTAAACTAAAAACATACTTCACTTTAACTTTAGAAATTTTTTTTTATAAAATAATTCTTGAAATTATGATTAAGGATGACATTTTATTTGAATACCAAAATAAATTGAGAGAAATGAAGTAATTACAATTGTAATTAGGTCCAATTGATTGAAACTGCTAATTGATTAAGTTCTTTTTCTTGAAAATCATTACAGTAGTCCATAGAACGGCAAAACCTCATGCAATTAAAAAAAATCATTTTTGGTCAAAGATGCAGTTAAGCCCTTCTGAACGTCACTTCTTCATATCATTTAGGATTTTGTTTTGTTAAGATAACACACGGTGATCTAATCAGTGTCAGTGTTTTCGACGTCTGCTCCATTTTCCAGTGGATTCCACATTTGTTTCATATTCGTTATAGAATAGTCTTCGAAACTTTACATTCCTTATGAATTGTCATTTGCGTATTGTAAAAATATTGAAATCGCGTCGTAATTACAGGATATGTAAATGTTATAATATTTTTTAATGTAATTTAATTTTAAATCTGCAATGCATATGTATTTACTGTCTAAGGACTTTTTTTCGTATAAGCAAAATTCTCTCCTTTCAAATGAAGGTTTACCAGAAGCGGACTTTGTTTCTTTTTCTTTTTTGTGTATTTTTCACTGTACAGTAGAAAGGTTAATATTGGTTACAACAGAATGAAATGATTTCGTTACTTAAATTTGCAATAACTCTCTCTCACCTCTGTTTACTTCGTAATTGGTAAGATGGAGGGCAACGATCGACATTTCTTCGTCAAGGGATACCCATCCATTACGTGCCTGACAATTACTAAATGGCTCGTGATGGCCATTTCACCTGCTTTCCCAGATAATGGCACAGAGTGGAACTCAGCATTTGTCAAATACGAGTGATGGACGAGCTTTCACGTCCAACACAACATTTTTTCTATTAACATTCCTGTGTCAGATGAGATACACAAAAGCAAAAGCGTCGCGAGCTGTGTGTGTGTGCTCTATAGAACGACGTCAATGAAAGTCTTTGTAATTGAGTTCACATCCCGAATCTTTGTATAAAGACTATATAAAAACTATTGATTTTTTGCAATGTGACATCCGTGATATTTACGTCATGGAACTGCTGAAAGTTGTTTTAGCGAGCTGGACATCATTTAGAAAAATCATCTGGCCAACGTCCGAATGGAGAACAAGAATACAGCTGAATCCAAATTGCCTCTTGACAATTGCGTTATTAATAACATTTATCAACAAGAAATTAATCCCCCCGAGAAGGGTATAGAAAAGTAGCGGAAGCCCTGAGATCATCTATTTTTACCCTTTTATCTGCATCCCCCCCTCCCCAAATTTTTTAATCAAAAAATTACTTTTCTCGAACGTAGTATTTAAAAAATGCAAAAGAGCTCATCATTTCCGATCGAATAAGATATCACATGCCAATTTGGATAAATGTCACATTGGGGTCAGAGTTCTAAAGACCCATTGCCGCCATCCTTACAACTCTGACGCCATTGGGACAATTTACCCAAACGGCATAGTAATGTAATCTTGCGAAAGACTTTACGCGAACAAAAATGTGCAAATTCGGCCGTTTTCTCATTGAGAAAATAAGGAAAATTCCGAACTTCATTATTCTCGAAATAAGAGCAAAATTTGTGAACGAAAGGCGTTTACAAATAATAGCAAATTGAAAAATCTTGAGTTAGTGATACAAGCGACATGGCCCTTAGTTTCATTACATTTCTGGCATCGTTGCATCAGCTTGGTTATTCCAGCAGAAATTGTTTTTGCTGTCTTCAACCAGGAATGTACCGCTTCTTTGACTTTATTTATCTTTACCCACTCTCTTCTCTTGCCAATGCAGGCATTTCTATACTGTTGCAACTATATTCGATGAATTTCACGAGACTTCATACTGTGCTACCACAAAAATCTAATAACTCTTCATGGTACGAACAGATAACGATGCCGCCATCAAGCTATAAGCTGTCTTTAGATTATACATGCTAAGCATCTATCAAGCACTGTCAACATTGCAAAGACGAAGATTGAGAATACCAGACTATACCTCTGGAAATATTTGCAATTCAATTGCATTCACTTTCGTCATAAAAAATGACTACAAACCTATTATTATTATTACAGCCTTGCATTCCAATATGGAATAAGTAAAAAAAAATTTTTTTAGGATTCAACCAGAGACAAATGAAAGAAGGATTGGTGACCTCCCCTCTAGTGGTGCCTTCGCGCCGCCATATTGGGATTGGCAAAGAAACAGCTGAACGCCCGAGGCAATGCATGTGAATCAATCGGTTTGGTTTGGTTTGTTTGGTATTAACGTCCTTTTCAACATCTATGTTCATTTCAGGACAGTTATAGGAGCCACAAATTTTGCCTCGCAAGGGTTCTTTAACGTGCAGCCGGCAAACGACTACACGGGCCCAACGGCTTTACTTCCGAAGGAAGTGCGTGATCTCAGGATTTTCTCCCTGAAAAAAATCCTCGTCGTCCTCGCCCGAAGTCGAACCCGCGTCCTCGGGCATCAGAGGCAATCACGCAACCACTGAGCTAGCGAGGCCGATGTGAAACAATCGCAAACAAATGCTTATTACAATATGTGGATTAATAAATTGATTATTTTATTGAACTGAGAATTATTTCTTCCTTTTCTTTTAATTTAAAATTTTAAAATATTTGTCATTAAAAGTATACGTTATCGTTAGTTAATGCAATGAAGTTTTTTTTTAAAAATCAGAAAACCGGTTATGCTTACTAATACTTCCAGAAATCATCTACAAAAACAGCTGAAATTACATTGAGAATATACGCTGCCTTAGGTTTTTGCCAATCGTAACATGGCGAATGCTGCACTTCCGCTGGCACCAGTAGCGCTCAGCGAAATGAATAGGGCACTCCCAGTCTCTTTCTTTCATTTGTCTCTGGATTCAACTGACACAACCATTGTGTGCACCTTATGATTAGAACCATGGTCTTTGAAGCAAAAAATGATTTGAGTTGCATTCCAATCCTTAAAAGTGTTGTAAGATAAAAACCTTTCTAAAAGCCAGATATTTTCTTTGCTGTACAGATTCTGAGTCTGAGTTTCACGAGTTTTTTCGGCATCAAGAATCCAGGCACTTACAAAGTTCATTGGATGATAGCAGTTGGTTAATGCCCGGTAAAGTTCTTTAAGTGCTGATGTAAGATCATATAACTTACACACTTGGATATAGATGTAATTTTCGGGAGATTCAGCGCAGCTCTAAGGATGTCATTGTAGGCTATTTGAACTTTTTTGATTTGATACTTAAGCGCGGCGGCCCAAATGACAATTCCATATTCTAATTTCGGCACAACCAAACTTTTAAAAACTTTAATTATCTCACGTTTATTTAAGATTTTTCTAAGCTTCATTAACTCCATAACCAGTATCTGAATAATTTCATCAAATGCCAGTCGGTTATCAAAAATAATTCCAAGGACGGTACGCGTATGCAAGGTGCTATGTTTCAATTTGTCAATTAAAGAAATGTTTGCTTGTCAGGATTAAACTTTAAACCCTGATCTAAGTATCATTGACTCAAAGTGTCAATATCGTGTTGAATCTGATTTAAGGCCTCAGCTGTTTCATTCGGGGCGCATGCCTTTAAAAGGAAATTATCATCTACAAATGAATAAATTTTACAATCCAGAAGTAAATGATAGATTGGTGTTGTGGCTGCCGCATAAAATATCGTAGCCAAAGAGGAACCCTGCTGTAGTTCTCTAGTCGATGGACGTTCGATCTCAGTTTGAGTTAGACCAATAAAATTGCACCGTTGATCGAAGTAACTGCGAACCAATTCAACTATGTACTGATCAACACCCAATCTCAAACGTTGAGTTAACAAGTTCTTCCTCTGAATCGTATTGAAGGCCCGCCACATCTGTGTTGATCACGTAACAGTATAATTCTTAGTCAAGAGCATCAACAATATAATTAAGGATAGTAAAATCAAGAAGCAGGTAGGGGTCTTGGTTCTACCGCCCATTTGAGTGGTCGGTATTACTGACCAAAGAAGTCTAGCTAAATTAGAAAATAAGAACTTTCTCGATGATCTTGGAGACGGCAGAAAGTAAGCAAATAGGGGGGGGGGGGGTCTGTAGTTAGTGTAATCATGTGTAGGACCTTTCTTATAAACAGGCGTTATTAAAGTTCTTTTAAAGTCAGCTGGAAAGGACATCGTTTCAAGAATGACATGAATCAACTTCTGGAGCAGGAGATTCCCAAATCTGCCCCATCTTTTTAAGACATGGGATAGTTAATATTCCGTCTCGCCTAGATACTTTGTTATTAGACAGTCGTATCATTGTATGAATAAAGCTTAATGAGTAATTAATACTATTCATATACCTGTTGGCATTATTCTCCTCCATAGTATAAGTTTTGATGCAATCTTGCTGAACAACCTCAGTGTTTATCAGGGTTGTCAACCCATTTTAGACAGTCTAAGCTTTGTAGTACAGGAAATTTATGTTTAGGACGTTTGGAGTTTCGGATTGTACTCCAAACATCACAACAGCGTGTGTCAGGTTTTGCTAAATAAAAGCTCTTAGCAGATCGAATTTACTGTTTGAATTTTTTATTAATTCGTAATAACTGGGCCTTATTAGCACTATTCATATTCCTTTGAAAAGTCAAAAAGGCTTCCCTTTTTTCCCTCCACAGGGAGTAAATTTCATTAGACCGCCAAGGCCGGTTACTGGTGTAAGCCTTACTTTGATGAGTTACTAAGCCTGCTTGAAATTTAAGCTTGCTATATATTATTTTCTAAAATCTGAAACATAGTGTTCGTGCATTTTGCATTAAAATAGGTAGACCAGTCATATGAAGAAAGAATTTGACGAAATTTAGGCCAATCAACCCTTCGAAAATCGAACCTTGTCCCATATTAAAATGCGAGGTCGAAATTTGGATATTTAAAACATTACAACTAATTGCCATATGGTCACACTTTGGTATTATACAAGAATTAATCATCGTATCACTCCAGGCAGTAGGCAGAAAAATTTGATCAATGGTGGTATTTGAAGTCGGCGAGATTCTAGTCGGGCAAGATATAAAAGAATGAAGGCCAAATGAAGCACATACTCGTATGATTTGTTTGCTATTAACTGTAGGAGCGTTAAAATTGACATTAAAATCTCCAATGATACAGTTAATCTTGTAAAGTTGATGTAAGCAAACAAATAATGTCAATAAAACATCGATAGAAACGTAATTTGGACGATAAAAGGCCATGAGATTCACAAAAATTTTCCCCAGCTGAATACGGGCACAAATGTATTCAATCCCACTAACAGTTTGCTTTTCAAACAGTTGATGTGACCAACACTCCTAAACGAGGACCAAAACACTCCCCCCCCCCCCCGTCGTTTCTCTATCTTGGCCAATTAACCGATAGGGAATAAACTGAAAGATATTAAAGTCGTGGAGGCGGGAGAGCCAGGTCTCCGTTATAATACAAATATAATATGGCAAGATGTAATAATTAGCCATAGCGTCATATCATCAATTTTGTTGGATATTGATCTAGCATTAAAATAATTTATTTTCATAAACATGTGATTATCAGTGGTGCTCCTCCTGGTTGGGCGCATTGCCATGGTTAGGCCTCGCATACTTATGGTAAGAGTCTTGTAATAACTCCGGGTTCTTACCATTGTAGAGTCTGACCTTTATCCCTTTGGGCCAGAAAAACCGATGTCAAAATGTCCTCATTATTATTGTTATTTATCCGTTGTAACGTACCGTTTTTTTTTAACGGGTTAGTAACTCGCGGAATTTCTCGTATTTTAACCTCTTTTACCTTGTCTTTATGTTTATTTGCCGCTCTGTTTTCTTTTGGGTAACCGATGGTGGAACTCACGTTGAGCTTCCCTCTTCTTCGTTGTGCGCTTCGCGTATGCGATTGGAACCGATTCTCCTGTCCCTTTCTCGCGGGGGTTTTTGGGTCCGATTTGTTGTCGAGCGGTGAAAGTCAGTTGTCCTGGGCGATCGCTAAGTTTTTTGACGCTTCTAGTTTATTGTTTTGGAGGTTACTGTGTTCCCCCTCCTTACATATATTAAAAGGGTTCACATGACGCGTTCTGTTCGCGTTGTTTAGTGTTATTTTTTTGTCACAGTCGGGTGGTGTCTATTTTAGTTAACTTTTCCTCGCGTTCGGTTTTTTTTTCCCTTTGATAAAATATTTAATTACTTTCCTCGGATTCTGACCTGTTCAGACCAATGTGTAATTTGAGCTACTTTTATACCCTTTTTCCTATTTACAACCGAATTGTTTACGCGGTTGAAGGGAACTGTTAATTTTTTTTGCCACCCTGTGATTTAAACTAGTTAAGTGTCTTATCTAGCATTGTCTTGGACGTGATATTTTTGATGTTTCAAAGTTTGTTCAACAGTCGATCCTTAGTATTTAAAGGCTTGTTATACTTTCTTTAACTGCTGAACCTCTCGGATATGAGACGAAGGTAACGACCCTATAAAATATATTTTTTTTTATATAGTTACGATTTGAATCAATGCTCTTTTTTTCGAAGGAAGGAAAGTTTGAAATAACGGTTTTCTAGCTTTATTTGTAAGAATAAAATTTTTTTTTTTAGATTTTCCTGAAACTAAAATTTTTTCTTTATTGTTTTAATTTTTTTCTTCCCTCAGAAAAGCAGAATATATGTATTTAGTGTGATTGTTTGAAGTGCGTGCGCGCTTTCTTTTTCCCTCCGCATTTTTGCGTACGATTGTTGTTTCGCTTACTGCTTTGTTATCTGAGGTTTGTCTTCTTAGAGCGTCACGTTGCTTTTTTCCTAGAGCGCGAGTATACGTGTCTCGTGTCCTCAGGTCATTTAAATAATTTTTTTTGGAAATTAATAAAAAATTAATATTTTTTTTGGTCTGGATGCGGTCTCTTCTTTCTCGACGGTGGGAGAGAGTGGATGGTCACTTTTCGACTTCAACGTCTACCAAAAGAAAGTGTTTGGATCTCTATACGATCACATTGATCATGCTTGTAAAAGTAATGGCTTAGACTTGGTCGTCTCATCGAAGCCATGGATCTGCAGCTCGAGGAGACATAGCTTCCTTTTCTTCAACTTTTGTTTTCCAGTTTCTTCCTTCGACTAACGTTTGGATTCATCTACATGAGCCAGAAGTCAGCTTTTTCTCGGAGTCAACATGTTACTGTGACTTAATCCGTCGCCTGTCCAGGTTGTATTGCAGCTTCTACTCTCCACCATGGCGAATGGGAGTGATAAGCTTTTTGTTGTTGACAACCTACCGTCCTCAGCGGCTCGTTTTTTTTGCTATCCGTCACCGCATTCCGTTTTAGGCTAAAGGATCTTCAAATTTGCAAACCATTCGAACTTCTGCGGTTCATTTTATGATTCAGGTTACTTCCAACCATGTCTGATTTAACTTTTGATCGTAAAAACATTTTTTTTTTGTTGTTTCCTACTGTTTCGGACTCAAATTTCAAATTTTGCTCTTGTGTTTAGTATTTAAATTTTTTTTTCTTTTGTTATTGCTGTAATCCTAACCGTACTTAGATTTATTCTTGACTTTCTTTTTATTATCAATTCTTTTTTGGGTTAATTTAATTTTTTTTTATCCTTTATTTAATCTTTCTTTTTCTTTCCAGGACCTCGCTCTTTGTTGACGTCTGTTTTTCCCTCTCCTGTGTGACCCTTCGTTCTCTGTACACCCTCTCCTCGTTTGTCTCCATCGTCTGGTTATTACTTGTTGTAGCTCATTGCCTATCTTGTATTTATTTTTATTAGATTGTACTTTCCCGTTTTTAGATCTCGTCTGGGGGAGGTTCCTGTTTTGTTTCTTTTCACTAATTTTCTTTATTTTTTTGTTTATTGCTTATCTTTATGAAAATTTGAATAATAATTTTTTATTTATACTGTTTTTATTTTTATTATTTTTTTTAAACTTTTTTTTATTTCCAATAATTTATTTTTTGACTATGCTGAAAGTCTTGTTTTTCTAGCTTAAGTGTCTTTCTCCTTTGCCACTGAATTCTCGATGCAGCCAGTAGTCACCAATTCTATTCTTCTTGAGCTATGTTTTCGTCACTCTCCTCAGTCTTCCGTTTGAAGTCAACAAGTTGGCGGTTCAGCGTGGTTGTCGTCAGTGCTTGATTTTTCCTCTGTCTGCATAGTTCTTCCGGACTTCACCGTTACTACTGAGCACCCGGTTCCTTTCGTTCTTCTAGTTTTGTACTTTTCTCAAGACTTTATTTGTATTTCTCCCTTGCATAGTCAACCTTTATTTATCAAAAACAAAAGATTTTTTTTTGATGTAATAAAGAAAAATATTTATTTGGAACATAATTTTTTTTTCTTTTAACTATTATTGGGTTAAGTTTAACTGGTAATTAAGAGGGGATTTATTTAATGTACAGGATTTGCTTGTTATTTTTTTTTCTCCTCCGCTCTCTACTTAATGGATCGAATTCCGATTCTTTAAGTTAGTGGTTTCTATTTTTTTTTTTTTTTGCTATTGGGACCTGGGTTTTTAATTCCTTTTCGCTAACTTTTCACTAAGAGATTAAGGGAGGGTAGTCATTTTTTTACGTTTAATTTAGTGTTTTCTCCATCTGTTCTGGCTTTACGTGTGGGTTTCGCAGGGTATATTTACTAGCACGTTACACCGTACATAGACTAACCTTTAAATGTCTCCAGATTTAGTGGACCATCTTCTACATTGCAGAACGTCCAGACCATTGTCCATTAATGATTTTGCTAAGCAATGCAGAGATACCGACTCATGAAGGTTTCCTATGCACAACCGAAGCATAGTTGGTGTTCGCAGCTGTAAGCTCCAGTCCGTTATCGTTTTTGTCGCTTGCGTAGCTTGCATTTTATTCGCTGAAGACACAGGGTTATGACAGGGTTGAAGAGTGTCATTCTTGTCAGTGGATTCAATAGGTTCTTTACTTGATGGAACAAAATCGGTGATCATGGACACATTATCCGTCTGTTGACTATTATTATCTTCTTTGTTTATTTCTCCGCTATGATTTATGTGCAGATCAGGCAATATAGATTTTTGATCATCATTAAGTAATCGAACGTTTACATCAAAATAGCGATCTAACATAGCAAAATTAGCCATGGTATCACAAATGGTCGAACGTGTTTCAACGATTAAGTTATTGATCTGCTCTTTAACCACCTCTAAAATCTCTTTAATTACGCCGTTAAGAGAGTCCATTATTCCTTTAAGGACAGCATTTACAATAGTACTATTCAGATCGACGAAATATTAATGCGAAGAATTTAAAATAAAAGTTGTCGGCACATACTTGCAAAGCTTACGTATTTATTTTAAGAAAAATCTTGACATAATACTGACTTAAAATAAAACTTTACAAAAAATTTCAATAAAAAGTCCAAATATTTGACGAAAATCCTTACTATAAATTAGGACTTAAGAGTTTTTATTTATCAGATGAAACTTTAAACGTTTTCTTAGAAATTTGAAGGAAAATGAAAACAATAGGATTCCAAATTTTTCCATAAGGGTCGTCTGAGATTCAAAATCTCCAACCTTTGACTTTTTGAGCTTTTGTTTTGGTGTACTTTAAAGAAGAATTCTTTCGCTTTTCATTCTAAATCGATAATCACTGTCGCTGTGCTTAAAATTCTTTCTTAATTTATTTCGCTATTTATTATTGAACTTAGTTTTTGTTGCGCACTCTTATAATTTAACTCATTAGATTATATCGTCTCTGTTTTCTCTATGGGTTGATTGGATTAAGAACATGTCAACAGTTTTTTCCAAGAAGACAATTGCTTTTGAAGAAAATAGGTTAGGTTAGAAATGCAGAAATTGTTGGGGTTTTTTTTTCTTTCGTGCAGTTAAGGCAAACCACATTTAAATTGTTATTAGAAGAAATTGTTGAATTTAAATTCTAAGGGGAAAAAAGACTACTCCAGGAATTGTGTTTATATAATTAACTGCAGGATGTTTATTTAAGACTAATTGGCGTCGAGTGAATGTTGATTAAACGCGAAGAAATATCGGCTTCTGAAGTTGTTTTGCTTTCAACTCAATTATCGAGGGAAATGGCGTCAAACTGAAAATTTCTTAACTTAGCATCAACATCAACAACAAGAATATTATTATTATTATTATTATTATTATTATTATTATTATTATTAATGCAATTGATTTATTTAATTTAATTATTAAAAAAAATAATGTTCAACATCTTTTCCACTGTCTAATTTTTTGTGGTATCTGCTTTTAGATCCCTTTTAAAAAGTATGTGAATAAAAGTCTTATAAAAAAAAATTATTATTATTATTAATACAGTAAGACCCCGTCATGACGTGAACATTTACGTCCATCAGTGCTGACTATCCTGGTAATTGGCGAATGAGCAGAACAGCTATTAAGCAAAAGAAAAGCTTTGGGTTCTAACTTGTGGTTTACGCAAATGAGCGCGGGCGACAGGGATAAAAGTCTGATGAAACCAATCGTCAAAGATGGCTCTTGCCATCCATATACTGCTGATATGCTAGTATTCGAGCGGTAATTATTTTGTCTCTCATGGTGGAAATAGTGGGGTTGTAATGAATGCTGTTATCTAGAATCCTGGTCTCTGATGGCCAAACCAAAATTGTTGGTAATAGTGTTCATTTCGATATACAGGATGACGCAAATGAAAAGGAGACTACGCTTATATCTAAAGAATATTTTAATTAGAGAATATTTTAAGTACAGAATACTTGACGTACAGTTAATGTGTGACAGACGCCTACACATAATTGCCTTTGATAATGATGCACTGATCTTAGAGCGTAGGAAGCGAATGATGGCGTCAATGTTGAAACTCCTGGGTTGCATACGGATCCTTTTTCCATGGTGTTCTGCACTTTCTTGTCGCAGGTGAATCAATGAATTTTTTAAGGGGCCGAAAATAAAGGGAGTCACATGGGGAGATGTCGGGGCTGTACGGAGGATGTTTGAAGACTTCTCATCCAAATGTTTCCTGCAGGTCGAGGGTCCTCTTGGCCACAAGTGGCTTAGCGTTGTCCTGGAGCAGCACTGTCCATTTCGAGAGCTTCTCTCTGCGCTTTATTTCGATGGCCCGTTTCGGCTTCAGCAAAGTGTTGCAGTACCGTTCAGCGTTAACTGTTTAATCCCGTTCTAGCCAGTTGAGGAGTATGGGTCCTTCTTCGTCGAAAAAGAAACTGAGCATCACTTTTTCGATTTTCAAAGTGAGCTGTTTTTGAACGTGGAAAGCCGGGATGACGCTACATCTATCGACAAACAGATTTACCAACTTTTCATTTGGACACACCATATACATTTGGTTCGTTTCGCGTTATATCCGAATTCACGTTAAATCGGGACGCATTATAATGGCGTTCCATGTATTAATAATGAAGATACCAAACCAAATTCTTTCAGAAAATACATCCCAAAAATTGTCGCCACAAATGTAAAATGTAGAAAAAAGGCAATCCAAAAGAAATTACAGTGTTTCCATAAAAGATCTGACACATTTTATCTGTGTGTTACCAAATAAAGATAAACAGAAACGGATTTCAATATAGGAAACTGTAACTGAAAAAGTTTTATTAAACCAAAGTTAGTAGACCCCAACGTGTGCTCCTTGGGTCACACGGAGGATTTCCAGCCGATAATCAATTTCTTGCGATGTTCTTTTGAGCATATCGACATCCACCTTGTTAATATCAATCGTGATTCGTCATTTCAAATCCGTAATGTCCTTAACTTTTGTCTTGAACACCTGGTCCTTCGCGAACCCCCACAAGAAAAAGTCCAGTGGTGTAATGTCGGGTGATCGAGGGGGCCAAGAGATAGGTCCATCTTTTTCTATCCAACGACATGGAAATTTTTCGTCCAAAGTGGCATGAACAATTGTCTCCCTGTGTGGTGGTGCTCCATCCTGTTGGAAGAGAATATCGGGCCGTAATTCATCTAATTGCGGGAATACAAAATTCTGCAACATGTCCAGATACGTAATGGAAGTAATGGTTGGTTCCGCAAAGTATAAGCCCGCACCAGATATTGACTTTTGGGCTATCTTTTTCCATTTCACGGACACAATGCGGGTTTTCAGATCCCCAAATGCGAACATTGTGGCGGTTAACATGTCCGGAAACAGCAAATTTTGTACGTTTCGGTCTGTCATATGGTTGGAGAGCTTGTACAAGCTGAATCTTGTGTGGATACAATTGTAACGTCTTACGTACGATTTTATGTACCGTGGATTTAGGCAACCCCAATTCTCTGGAAGCTGTCCTCATCGATTTTATGCAACGCCTCCCTAACTCTTTCCACATCCTCATCTGCTATGCTTGGGCGGCCTGAACTTCTTTTGCATAGCACGCTGCCTGTTTCCAAAAACCTTCTCCCAATCCAAAATGCGGTTTCGACATGCTGGTGGATCCTTGTTAAATTGTCTTCGAAAATTTCTCTGTGTCTGAGGCACCAATTTCGTTTCGATAAACCGTCCGTGCTCTCTCCTGTGGAGTAGCCCTCTTTTGTTTTAATAACCCGGATATACAGATCCTGCACTCTAGCGGCGAAATTGTCAAACACAATAAAACTTTTTCAGTTATATTTTC
Organism: Rhysida immarginata; assembly: GCA_023313115.1. Lineage (NCBI taxonomy): Eukaryota > Metazoa > Arthropoda > Chilopoda > Scolopendromorpha > Scolopendridae > Rhysida > Rhysida immarginata. The sequence continues at coordinate 1,136,397 of JAHWFO010081140.1, read as the reverse complement.
GTATATTGAATTCCGTGTCCGTTTATCTTTATTAGTATTTTGGTAATACACAAATAAAATGTGTCAGATCTTTTATGTATACCCTGTACTTTGTCAAACTTTGCCTCTCAACAGAAATGTTTTATTATTGCTGATAAGTTATAGTAATCACATATTAGTTAATGTCGACAAAACTGTCCCATTATGAATAAGTAATATTTGTTCTAAGATGTGGCAATTACACAGCATCTTTAATATTTTAGGATTACTTTTTTGGAGTGAATATGAGTGCGCCAACTATCGAAGACCGGCAGAAACGGTAAACAAAAGGTCCAGATGGCTAAGCACAATTATTTTCTTAAATTGCATAGCTCTTCAGCGTTGTACATTTTTTCGTGTTACAAATACTATCGCAGTTAACTGAACGTAGATAATTATCCTGTCGCCCGTCCAAAGAGGAGAATAAATGGAGCCATAGATTTAGTGTTTTGTCTGTCAATTAGTAAGTCTTTGTGACTCGTGACACCGAAGCACATTGTGTGAAGAAATCTTGTCATGAATTCGAGCACTTTAGATTGGCTAAAATTTTGTTTTAAAGCTGTAAAAATTATTCCGAAATAGTTAATGTAGCATATACGGGACTAATCATTGTCTTGTTCGAATGTTTTTCTATGGTATGTACGATTTCATGATGAACGAGAAGGCATTGAAGAAGATTACCAGAGTGACATACTGAATGGCCCAATGAAGAGATCGATTCCTGTTAAAACTGTGACCTCTCGCTAGAATTATTGTAGAAAAGGTAAACATGGCAAAAGAAAGATTGCATTTGAAGATTTGAGAAAGCGGACATTTTTTCCCGAGTTGTTCAACACTCTTTTTTATTAGAGCAAAGCAAAAAAATAAACAAATTGCAGCTTGCAAAGAGTGGATTGCCACAGTAGAATTTCTTCAAGTATTGCAGCTACAAATATAAGTTGGTGCTTATGATCCGACAACAAAAAGCCAATCCGTACATGAGTCGAAGAAAAGTCGCCACGACCAATCAAAATTTGATTTCAATAACCTGTCAGTAGTCACCTGTAAAAATCATGTCGATGGATTGGGCAAGGCCTAATCCGTAAAGAATTTATTAAATAATAAACTCAACATTCTGCAAAAGTCTAGTGGAAAGACTTCTAAAACAGAATTAACGTATTAGATCGGGCCTGGCTGAAAATGGTCATTGGTTCCTTTAGTACGACCCTGCTCCCAGCATGACCAATCAAGGAGTTTTCAGGCAAGAAAAGTTTAAATAAAGTTAATTATCCTCCTTCTTCGCCAGACTTGACTGATTACTTTTTATTTCTAAAGGTTAAACCCCAATTAAAAAGACGCTTTTTGATTCCGTTTAAGATATCTACAAATCGTGTCGAGGGAAAAACACTCCATTCCAAGGGCCTATTTAACGTACACAATGGTAACAATTGGTATTTATTTCACATTAGTGTTTTTAATAAAATCTTGTAAACATTCCAAGAATGAACTTTAGATGTGAAGCATAAATCCAAATAGGTCATTCCAAATTGTCTAGAAATCTTATGTGAATAATGCAGATGATAAACTTGAGAATAAAATGAAACTCTTTTTCCACAACGAAACAGGAAATGAACAAAAAGAAAAAGACCGAAAATAAAATGAAAAAATACAACCTGAGTCTGTAAGCGCTTTTCGAAAGCTTTGCTTTCATCATTCAGCAGCCAAGGAGCACCTCGAGAGAACTTGAGAGAACTGACTTGGAATAGAACATGCTGAGTATTTATAACGGACAGAAGCCAATCAAGACAAAAAGATCCAACTGAATTTTATAGATTGGGTAAGTGCGTCGCCCATTTGATCAATGGTGATTCGCTAATAGGACCCCTATCTAAGTTGAGTAATAATTTTTCATCTGTTTTTTGAATGGCTAAGCTTTCGAAGGCGTCCAGAAGGTGTTTCTTGTTTATTGACTCAATAAGTTTTACATTGCTTAATAAAAATTCATGCCCGGTATCTAGCGAGTGTTTGGCTATGGATGACTGATTCCCTCTACCATACCTTGTGTGTCTCATGTGTTCTTCAAATCTTGTTTCAATATTTCGGCAAGTTTGTCCTTTATATCTCATGGGGCATTGGGAACATCTAGCTTCATATATTCCTGATTTCTGTAGTGGTGGAATCGGGTCTTTTGGATTGGGTAATAAATGCCTGGTCTGGTTGGGATTGCTAAAAGATAAAAGAAATATTAAAAGATTTAAAGACAGAATTGAGACCTTTGATTAATGATCTATTGTAAGGTAAGGATATGACTCTCCCTCTATTTTTAGTCCGGTTGAGGGTAGTGATATCGTCCATGAACTTTTTTAACCTCCTCTTCCTTACCAAATCGGTGATGGTACGTGTGCTATAGCCATTTTTAACTGCAATATTCTGAATCAAGGAAATTTCTTTTTTGAATGAGGATTGACCAAGTGGGAGATTAATGGCTCTGTCAATCATCGAAATGAAAGTAGATATTTTTTGATTCCAAGGGTGGCTGGAATCGCTTGGTATGTAATTCAATCCGTTAGTAGGCTTTCGGTATACCTCAAATGATAATGAATCATGGTTTCTGATGACTAAGATGTCGAGAAACGGCAACCTTTGATTGTTTTCTAACTCAAAAGTGAATTGAACGGACGGAAAAAAGTTTTTAATATGTTGGACAAAAGTGTTGACATCGCAAGCATTGGTGTCAAAAATTGTGAAGACATCGTCCACGTATCTGAACCAACAATCGGGAAAGTAAAAACCGGAATTCTTCAGGATATCCTCGAAACTTTTCAGAAATATTTCAGCCAAAATAGGGCTAAGGCAAGAGCCCATCGGTGTACCGCCCACCATTTTGTAAACTTTCCCATTATATTTAAAAATATTATTATTGGTACATAACCTCGTTAGACTTAAACATTCGTTGCGTATGTTCTCAGGAACTTTGTTCTCCTTCAAAATATTAGTTAAAAAGTTTATAGTTTCAGGTATCGGGATGCTAGGGAACAAGGAGACAATATCGAAGGATACCAAAATTTCCCCTTTCTTAATGACCTTATTTTTTAGTTTTTTCACTAAGTCAATACTATTATTAACCGAACTGTCGAAGTTCGACAATTTTAAGGTTTTTAAAAACTCTGCTAGAAATTTAGAAAGCCGGTAAGTAGGAGAGTCAATATTTGACACAATCGGCCTCATTTTGTTTCCAGGTTTGTGTATCTTAGGGAGAGCATATAACCTAGGTAAAGTCGGATTTTTAATGTTGAGCGAAGAGGCAGAGTTTGGGGGAATGAGATTAGGGCTACTCTTTACTGCCTCCCTGACTTCCCTGACCAGTGTTGTTAACGGATTTTTCTTATTAATAACCTCGAACGGGCCTTCAGCAATTAAAGCATCTACTCTACTGAAATAATCAGTTTTCTTTAGAATAACTGTACTATTTCCTTTATCACTTTTAAGGAAAAAACAATCTTTTTCCTTAAGAGTTTTAATGGTTTCGAAATAGCGGCGATCGTTATTTTCTACCTCATAGTTTTCCCAATTATGGGACAATATTTTGGTACATTGTTCCCTAATGGCTTTTTTCTGTGAATCTGGTAAGAACTTTATTCCCCCTGCTACATTCCCCACTAACTGGTGAATGTCTTTATGTTTTGGCACTTGACCTCTCGGATTTTAATGAAATTTGGTATATACAATTGCCCTAGGGAGTTGGTAATGAACGCCAAATATTATTATTTATTTTCATTTTTATGTAAGTTACGGACATTTAAAATTTTCGAAATTTGAGTGAGAGCCTTATCTATGAAGTACTATAATGTCGGTTGTATTTTACTTAGGAAGATGTGATTGGTGACATATGAAAGCTCTTTAACTGTAGATTCTATATAAAATTTTAAAAATTATATTACGCATGCGCAAATATTTGAATCTATTTATGCAAATTTCTCGAATGGTGGGTATTTTTTTCGTTAAAAAATTATTAACATCTTACACATACTTTCATAAAAACTATACAAAAAATTGAAAATTGTGTTTTGCTCCGTTTTTAAGCTCGAGTTCCAAGCTACAATACATCCGTTTGTATGTTACAGTTCTTCCGATGGACAAGGCATCCTAAGAAATATAAAATTTGTGGTAATATCCGATTGTCTTAAACATTCTACAGCTGTTTTTTATTCCTTTCAATGTGAACTTATTAAGGTTTTAAAAGAAAATTCAATAAATGTAGAGATGATACGAGGGTTGATCGAAAAGTAATGCCTCCATGGCAGTAACTTTTTTATTTGTTAACCGATTTTCAAAATTCTTTTTGTATCTAATAATTACATTTGTCCTCTATGTAATGCACTATTCACTTTTCGACATAGTCCCCATCCCTTTCCACGCACTGCACCAACGTGTGACCACTCGGGTGAACCCGTCGGAGAGGAATTCCGGGGTTTGTCGACACAAGTATTGAATGGTAGCGTTGGACCGTCTTCTGCAGCACGATAACGCTCGCCCACAAACAATCGCCACACACTAGGGGTGATGCAGCGTCTACAGTTCAAAGATGAAAAACTGCAGTTCAAAGATGAAAGATCTTGCACCTTGCGACTTTCACTACTTCCCAAAGAAGACAAAGCATTTTAAGGGACATTCAATCCCTGATGACGAGATAAAAGTTGCCATTCAGTCCTCTTATCGACAATAGCCACGGATTTCCTCTCCGAAAATTTCTGCTGAGTGGCTCTATTTCGCCACATCTCATGGGAAGTGGTCAAGTGACGGATTAGGAGGAACACTGAAAAGATTAGCTGTCAGAGCTAGCCTTCAAATGCCCCCAGAAATCAAATACAAACTCCAAGGGATTTATACGATTTCTGTTACGTTTCAGAGGAAGAGATACAGGCATATGAAATAAGATTACAGAATATATTCGATTCAGCCAGAGCTGTGAAACGGATAAGAAATTATCATTCGGCAGTATCTTTATCTGAATCATATGTTCAGAATGAGATGATTCAAAAGTTACTTTACAGTGGCTGGTCGGAGGTGTAAATACTCGCCACCGGCCTCACGACATCGGCTAGCGCGCAGTTGCATGTTGTGAAACACTCTATATGGCTGGTGAAATTTGCTGAACTTCAGTTGAGATTTCCTCCTTCAGCTCAGGGAAAGCGTGAGGATTGTTTGCACACACTTTACCTTTCAAGGCACCCCCAAAGGAAGAAATCGAGAGGTGTGAGGTCCGGCGAGCGTGCAGGCCAGATGCCATGCGAGATGATTCGATCAGCAAAGACGTCTGTAGAAAGTTCATTGAAGTGTGTACTGTACACGTTTCCATGCACTACTGCACACTAACTTTTGAATCACCCTGTATAATGAAGCCTGCATCAACTTCAGCTGCCTCTGCTATTCATCTCGTCCTTCAGGGCAATTCAGAAGTGATTGACTCTGAGGAAGTGTAAAGTAAATATACTTTCTTTATTACTAACAATTTGACATCATAAAGAAAATTTATATTTTCCTAATAAATTATCTTCTTATTTAACAGATGCTCAATACTTTTCTGACTTCTGAAAAAAAAATCGGAAGTTCTAAGAAACATTATTCCTATTGATATAATTATTATTGTAATGCTACTATTGATTTTATTTTTTCGTGTAATTTTAATTAATAATAATATTTATATAAATAATAAAACGTAAATAAATGAATGGTCCCAAGGTTATACGCTTTCTCTTCCCTGTACGAATAGTCAAGTCCCTGCTACCTGACTCAAGCTTTAAAAATTACAGGGTCGGGACACATTAATATGACCACCTCTCCTTGAACATGTTGGAACGTCCCATGGTATGCAGATGAAAAATCATTGCTTATCATTAAAAGCTGACAACAGCAGACGTGTAGTAGCATCCGTTAACACAGCAATTTTCGCCGTCATGGGCAGAACAAGTGACCTGTCGGACCTCCAAAAGGGGATGATCATTGACTATCGGGCCAAGGGGGGCAGCATTTCAGAAACGGCCACCTTTGTGAACAGCTCTAGGGCTGCCATTGTGAAAGTTTACCGCGACTGTACGAACCAGACAGTTTCGAGCAACCGAAGAGGTAACTGTGGGGCCCCACGGGCCATCGATCATAGAGGCGAGCGTCGGTTATGACGCCTGGTCAAGACCAATCGGCGTGCCACTGTTGAGCAACTGACACAGCAAATGAACAGTGAAGCCACTAGGCGTGTCAGCACCAAACAGTGCAACGATCCCTCTTCAGGTTGGGGCTCCGGAGCAGGCGTATGGTAACAGCACCCTTATTGACGCCTGTGCATCGCCGAAAACGCCTCCAATTCGTAATGGACTATCGCCATTGGACCTCGGCCGAGTGGCAAAGGGTTGCTTTCTCTGACGAGTCGCGGTTTCTGGTGAACAGAGTGGACTGACGATGGAGAATTCGCCGGGAAGCATCTGAGAACAGGCATCCCGGCACCATCGTTGGCAGACGACAGGCTGGTGGGGGAGGTGTGACTGTTTGGGGGATGTTTTCATGGTATGGTCTGAGTCCACTGATACCGCTGGAGGGTACACTGAATGCGGTTCGTTATCTGACGATCGTCGCAGACCAGGTACACCCCTTCGTGTCGACAGTGTTTCCTCAGGGTGATGGCACCTTTCAACAGGACAATGCTCCCTGCCATACTGCCAAAATTGTCCACGACTGGTTCGAGGAGCATAACGATGAATTCAAGCTACTCCTATGGCCACCAAACTCCCCGGACCTCAACCCCAATGAACATTTGTGGGATCATCTCGATCGCCGTGTCCGCAAGCTTACCCTCCACCACGCACGGTGATGGAATTACGGGATGCACTGATCGCCGAATGGTCCCAGATACCTGCAACCATCTTCCGAGGATTTATTGACTCTCTGCCACGTCGACTAGCTGCTGTGCTTGCCGCCAAAGGTAGATATTCCGGATACTAGCAGGTGGTCCTATTAATGTGTCCCGACCCTGTAATATCTTCAAAACGGAGCAAAACACAGTTTTGAATTTTTTGTATTGTTTTTATGAAAGTATGTGTAAGATATTAATAATTTTTAACGAAAAAAAATATCCACCATTTGAGAAATTTGCATAAATAGAATATTTTTATTAAATTCAAATATTTCGTATGCGTAATATAATTTTCAAAATTTTATATAGAATCTACATTTAAAGAACTTTCATATGTCACCAATCACATCCTTCTAAGTAAAATACAACTGAAGTTACAGTACTTCATAGATACGGTCCTCACTCAAATTTCGAAAATTTTAAATGTCCGTAACTTCCATAAATATCTATAAAAATTAATAATATTTGGTATTCATTACCAACTCCCTAGGGCCAGTGTATATCCCAAATTTCATTAATCCGAGAGGTCAATGCCAATGCATCCCTGTTTCTCGTAGGCTCCGCCTGAACTGACGTGGAATAACCACTGACCTACATAAATAACTGGATGGTGCATCCCTCATTAAGAGGATTAAAAAGGGTGATGCCACTGGACGCCATATTGGTAGGGGCAATAGTTTAAACTTTTTTGTGACATTTATTTTCGAGATTATTCCAATATAATTAATTTGATGGGAAAATTTGAATTAAATCTTTTTACTAATATAATTAAATATTACCTTTTTGGTTTGGCAGAGTATAAAGTACCAAACCTTAATTTATTTACGAAACGCACACTGCTTAATTAAACCTTACACGCATTAAAGATTTGATTAAAAGTATTTAAAAGGTTATTTTTAATTAATTAGCATTTTACTTTGGCCAATTGTTACGTTTACTTTGTTTACTTTTACAATGCTCTGTTTCTGGCATTAAAAATCAGAAATAATCAAATAAACGTTGCATACACGATGAGATTTCTTGCCCCTACTAAAATGGCGGATGGATGCACCATCCAGTTATTTACGTAGGTCAGTGGGAATAACCCATATATTAGTTTATTATGAGCAAATGAACAATCGTGTGTCGCGTGCGGATGCTCAGGTCAACATGCTTGACGAATGAATTGTTATAAGACACGCCATTATCTTGCTATTCTTTACGGTCACTGTTTTAGCACGTGAATTTGACTTAAAGGAGCACGAAAAATCCTGAAAAGTTGATACAGCCGAGCTAAGACCTTGATGGTCATATTTCTGAAAACAGAATTTGAAAAAGTTAATCCGTTTTCAAGTTATCGTATAAACGGCGGACGGACGGACGAGCTTTTTTGTCACTAACCATTTTTTAACAATGGAGCTTTCGGACCATTGTAGTCTAGACCGTGCTTTTTACTAAAGCTCCTAACAGTGCCAATCTTAAAACTCTTACAATAATGGCATGTAACAGAAGTAGATTAAAAAAATCACAACACTTTTTCATCCATAGTCAGTATACAATGATCATAAATTAACTGAAAAATATACCGAGAAAGAAGGTATGTATCCCCTCAGCTCGAAAGAATTTGAAAACCTAAATATTCTCAAATTATTCCCTTCCTTATCTCTGTAACTAGCATAGAATCCAAAAATCATTTCAATCATATATTTCCTTTCCAAAATACAAATGTTTTTATTTTTCAAACCATGCACCCACAAAGTAGGTCATGTCTTCATAGTCATTGATCATCCAATTCAGGTGTATTTCAGCATCAAGAATATTAGAGCGCGCAAGAGAAATAAATATCCTCGGATCAGCATAGGTAGCCTGTGGTTGGATCCGGAAGAGAAGAAAAAGTGTTGAGAAAGAAGAGAGAGTTCATTTCAAGGTGATAACCTATAAGTTGAGATGAAAGAAGTTGGAAATTTGGCTACGAATGAAAGGAAAAATGAAAGGTTCCAAGTTCCAAAGAATTGCGATGCCACATTAAATAGGAACAGCTGGGATTGTAGAAGAACGGATTTCCTTATCTGCACCCGCTTACATTATTACTCTATTATTAACAGGTTGAAATTTTAATAATACAAAATTTTTTGATCTAGCCATAGAAACCAGGTGAGGAACTTAGGTTAAAAGCAGTGAAGAGCGTGCAAATAGAATTAGCTCTTTATTCATTTTTGGCCTTCATTGAAGGACCATAAAACCCTTGGTGCTAATAAACGCGGCTTCAAAGCAATTATCGTGTCACATAAATCGATACGAAATCGCATTCACATAAATCTAAGTTTCACGGAACCGCATTCTTAGGGGATAGTAGCAAAGAAAATATTCAAATCTCTTTTTTTAAGAATATCATTTAATTCCAGTTATCGTCCTTAAGGAGCAATCGAGTCGAGCGCGAAACCATCTTCTCGTCGACATCCTTATTTTTCTAATCAAATGTCAGCCCCTTGAAGCTTAGCTTTTTCCTTCCCTTTCTTCTTTATTGTTTCTTTTTTTTTTTTTTACTTTCAACATGATTTTCCTCTTGTGCCTCTAATGAAGACATTTTTACGTGATTCTAATAATAACAGTGATGGAGATTCATTACGGGGCCCATTGAACTCCGTCTGTATCTTGCTTGAATGAAACTTCGTTAAAATGTCGAGTCAGTGCTTCCTTCCATTTCGACCGGCTATGAAAACACAAACTTAACACCCCTCTGCTTTAAAAGATCCCTATTTATAGCCTGAAATGAACACAAACGACCGACACAATCCGAGTTTATTCACCCCCCTTGTAAGGTTTCGCCCGACTTCACTAAATGCGTCTTTAAATTAAATTTCAAAACTTGATCTTCAACAGTGTACATAATAGAATAAAAACGTAACGAAACAGAATGGTAGTAGAGAGTTCATTCATCCCCTTGCTATATGTTGGGTGTGTTCTATAATTAGTGTTTGTTTGCTAATTAAGGGAATCCAATAAACGATGGAGGAGAAATTGACAAGAGAATGGAGTTTGATTGAATAGAATTTGCGAGGCTATCTTGGGAAGCAGTTAGTAAAATAAACAGTAAAGGATTGAAAAATTTGTCAATAGCAACACACTTCAAAGTCATTAATCGTCTCATTAAAAAATTCAAGATGTTGGTCTAGAATAGAACATTTACGAACCCTATGTAAGAATATTCCAAATCATTATAATTATTTCGCATTTTTTGTAAAATTATATTATGATCTGAAATTAGAAATTTTGCATTTTTGGAAAGCTGTTTAAAAAGAATATCTGTTAAAAAACATAGTTCAATGAAATGGACGTGGAAGAAATTGAATGGCCTTCACAGAGTCCCGACTTCAAATCTTTAGAATGCCAAATTCGTACCGTTACTTCTCCCGATATGAGAGTCTGTGGTACAGAATTGCAGTATAACCTTTCAGAAATTTATAAAATAGAATATAGGCTGTGATAGTTGCAAAAGACTTCCAAATATAGGGTAGATGCACCGGTTCTGGCCACTGTACCGATTTTGGCCAAATGTGGCAAAAAAACTTAATATCAAACCAACCAAGAACATAACCAATGGGGAACTGACTTCTCTATACATCCTATACAGAGTGAGATATTGGAATTTGTTTCTGTATTTGTGGTTGGGTTAATATTAAGTGTTTTGCCATGTGGCCAAAACTGGTTCAGTGATGGCCAGAACCGGTGCTTCTACCCTACTTGTATAATTTCTTTTAAATGATTTGTTTGTAAAGCATCCCAATACTTTTGGCAAGATAGTGCATTTTTCCATTGTATTATGCCAATCTTAGGGATTTTCTAAATACTTTTCTTCCCCTTCTTTTCTAAACACCTTCTTGCCCAATATTTTCGTTACTTATTCAACTCAAAATATCTCAAAGTCCATGTCTCTATCAATAATTTGCTCTATTCTCTAACAGGTAAGTGAAGTTCATTTGGATAAGACACAAAACAAACAATTTATGGCAAAAATAATAATCAACACCATTTATTGGAAGCTCCAAGTTATAAACGAATCTAAATATTGTTTTTTCTGTGGGTATGCTTTGTAAATTATTTATACTAAGTCAAGACCGTTCACCGTGGGTGTTGGACTCCGCCAAGGATGCGTACTGTCGCCTTTCTTGTTCATTATTTTTATGGACTGGATAGACAGGGGCAGCCGAGGCGATGGGCGTGTTTGTGTGGGCGACTGCCTGGTGGAGAGGTTGCTCTTTGCTGACGACCTTGTCCTCCTTGGGTCTTCTCGCACGGACCTTCAACATGCACTAGACCGGTTTGCAGTCAAATGTAAAGAAGCTGGGATGAAGATCAGTGTGGCTAAAACCGAGGTTCTGGTCCTTTCAAGACAGCCTGCTCAGTGCGCTCTCCCTCCATGTTAGGGGAGCCTCATTTAGACAGGTGGAGAAATTCAAGTATCTCGGGATTGCATTCACCAGTGATGGACGGCAGGAGAAAGAATTGGATGCTCGGATCGGTACAGCAAGCTGTGTCAGAAGTGAACTGTGGCGATCCGTGGTAACGAAACGCGAGCTGGGTAACAAAGCCAAGCTCTCAGTCTTCAAATCTATCTTTGTCCCCATTCTCACCTATGGTCATGAGGCTTGGTTAATGACCGAAAGAGTGCGATCGCGGGTACAAGCGGCCGAAATGAGATTTCTGAGAGGTGTGGCAAGTGTTACCCTACTAGATAGAGTGCACAGCAGCACAATAAGGGAGTCTTTAGGTGTTGAGCCGCTACTTCTCCGCATTGAGAGATCTCAGTTGCGCTGGTATGGCCACGTGGTAAGGATGCCGCAAACTGGTCTTCCTAGGCGGTTGTTATTTTCCAAGCCGGTGGGTAAGAGACCAAGGGGTCGGCCTAGAACCAGGTGGCTAGACTACATGGAGAATCTGGGTTCGAGTTGCTTGGATATTATCAGGGAGGACATGCGCCTGATGGCGGAAGATCGCGATCGCTGGAGATCCTCCATAGGGCTGCTGCCCCCGCGACCCTAACGGATAAGTGGGTTTGAAAAGTAAGTAAGTAAGTTATACTTCAGTCGAAATTGAGAAAAGAATATAGCGAAGCCAGATTGTTTTAGCGTAAATTTTAGAATAACTAAATTAAGGCTTTTTTTTTAAATTTGACTAATTGTATAATTATCGAAAATGCAAAAAGTGAATGTATTATCAATAAGCATTTAAAAAGTTACTACGTAGTTAATTATCTACCAGATTATTTTGTAAACATTATTTTTTGTTGGCCTGCCAGAAGAATAAATGAATCTTAAATGAGTCTGGAGATCCAACGCGTGAGCATGCCACCCCAACATGTGTGTGTGTGTATGGGTGTGTGTGTGATTTTCATTAGTTCTGCTGCGGAAACCCGTTGCAAGGTAAAGTGAAAGGTTGGAAACCGAATCTATGCTGAATATTTCATCTTAATTGAATTGCAAAGAAGTTAAAAACATTTCCCGGACTATGTTAAAGCATCATGCAAAGTTTGACGCCCGTCGGTTTCGTGGTTGTAGAAATTATCGCGAACTTATAGATAGATACACAGACATGCATTGAAGTACATTGAATATTATATGATTTCTAAAAACCTAAAAGTGAATTTAGTTGCACAAGATTTGCAGAAACTTTCCCTCCAGCGTTGATATTTGTCATTGTGAATATTTTATGCGTATAAAATTTATTATTCAGCATAATATTAACTCTTCTCGTCTGAAACTCCCTTTTACAAATAAATAATTAACAGAATCCATTAACAGATGTTTTTCGAATTCGGTTTTGCAAAAACAAATTTTAATTAAACACCAAAGTCAAATAGGTTACCACAAAAAAGTGAATTTTCCAAAAACAATTTTTTTTTTACTCAAAAAATGACTAAAAGGGAAATCTAGTTATTTTAATGAAGTTTCTGAAAACAACTCCTTAGTTTTTTCTACAATGTAGTTAAAAAGATATTCGTAATTTCTGAGTTAATGATTTCGTAAATCCCTTAAAAATAATACACTTAAATTATCTTCTTACAACTCTTCAAAAAAACTTTTGTGTTGAATCAACTTAGACAGAAAAAGAGTTTTCGAAAAGATTGAAACAATAAATTTTTATCTTAAAGCAAAAAACAGAAATTCTTTGATAAAGCATTTTTTTTCTGCTTTAGTGCCTATCCCTCTCTCCCTCTCTATCTCCCTCTTTTCAAATAAAAATAATTGGAGAAATTTTTCTTGTTCTTGGGTATAATAAAGTTAAGGACATTTTTTTTATCCTCTTGCGATTTTCCTATTAAAATGCTAACATTTCCAATGTAAAAAAAAAAAAAAGAGACCTAATGGTATTAGTATTTTCATATAATACAAAAAAAGTGCGAATCGTTTTACGGCCTATATACACTGGCGATTTTTGTAGTGCGAGTCATTTTTAATAAAAGAAGGGAGCAATGGCAATAAATTCCAAATGCACGCCGCAAAAAGCGCCTACTCACTTTTTTTTTTTTATCTGCGTCAAACAAAGAAATTGTCTCAGCTAGCAATTCTTTTTTCGAAAATTTTCGGTAAAAGTCAAGGATTTCAGGCCCTTAGGGAATTTTTTTTCTTTAAATAATTTTTTTTAAGTGCTGCTTCTTATAGGAAAGGGAAAAAAACTAGTAACCACTAGTAACCACAAAGAAAAAAAAATATGCGAGATTTGAAACACCGTATTACTAAGCCTACGCCTTCACCCTCAACAGCAAGATTGAGACCGGCAAGATACGCCCTAAGCCGATGCCTTCAGTCTCAATCAGGCTGGCCTAAAATTTACCTAACAATATAAAATAGAAAATTAACCCCCCGCCGGGGGGGGGGGGGGTTGATCAGCCTAAATGGCTAGATCATTCTAATTGGCTGAGATCAACAGGAGAAGCCAATCACGAGATGGAATGAACACAAAAGATAACTCTAGGAAATGAAACGGGAAAAATAAAACCTACGATTTAATAAATCTAAGAGAACCGTCTATTTTTATGCCTCGAAGAATAGAACAGACTCTGGGATTTGGCCCCCTTGTCAGCATTTAAAAAAAATACAGAGAAGTAGGGTCATAAGTCATTAGAACCCTGATGTAAACACTGGAAAAAAGACTCTAGTAACAGCAGCTCTAGGGTGGAAGCTATCTTTTGGAGTTTTTGTAACATACTGAAAAACGATGGAACATGATTACAAAGGTTGGACAAAATAACTGAAGCAGACAAATACAATAACTTTTATGGACTTCATTGCTCTCAGAGCTGTTATTTGATTTTTTAAACTACTTCTTTCTTATTTTTTTTAAATGTTTAATTTTGCTCTTTTGTAGTTAAGGTTTTCTAAATAATACGGGGTTGTGCATAACCTTTTGCTAGGGGGCTGCGACTTAAACCGCAGCGTTGTAGCACACTCTTAAGATGCTTCGGCAGAGAGTAGTTCATTGTGCGTCTTTTGGTATCAAACAAATAAATGACAGTGCTGGAAGAGCAGCGTTTCATGGATAGAGTTCGTGCAAATGCATATCGAGAGGCAATGGAAGCAGGTGCGTCTTTTATTAATCGCAAATGGGTTGCGAACAAGTTAAACCGATCGGATAGATGGGTGACGGACAATTGGAAGAAAGGTTATGATAACTGCCATGCCGAATTTGCTGAGGGTAGGCCCGAGAAATTATCACAGGAAAGCAAAAACATCATTGCTAATAACAGTGGCAAAAGACGTCGCAGCTGTGTCAACGTTGCACAAGAAATTAAAGCCGAAACGGATGCGTGCTGTTCGAGCAGCAGGTGGTGGCCACACTAAATATTGATGTGATAAAAGCAGAAATAAACGTACTTTTTGATTATCAACCGCAGAACATTCCACTTAGTTTTGTTTATTTTCCAGACCCCTAGCAAAAGGTTATGCACAACCCTGTATTACCGCATTAAAAAAAACAACCTCTTCTACTTCACAGTATTGAAATTTAATTACTAAAGTTTTGACATTTTCATAGATGTGACTATGTAAAAATTAAAAAATATTCAAAATAAATATTTGCATTGTAAGAAATATAATTTAAATAAAAATTATAATACAGGTAGGTATTAAGTGTTATTAAATTATATCTTTTATAGATACTTATCTGTATTAGATTTTTGTTTAAATTAAACGTTTAATTTCACTCCTTTTTACAAGGTGTTGCCAATACAGGGTGGGCCAAAAAAAAAAAAAAAAACAAACTCGCCACTGAAAATTTCTAAGTCCAATGAAAACGGTCCACAAAGGGGTGAACGATTCTAGAAGGAAGAACGCTACCATTAATTAAGGCAGGCGTTAACGTTAAATAGCTAAATGCCGTAGTGTTGAAGAGAGATGCCGTCAATGTGTGAATGCAGAAGGTGCGCAGTTTGAACATCTTCGAACGTAGTAAAAACTGTTTGTGTTCTTCGTTCGTTTGTTTTATGTTCCGTTTTTCCTTTTGACTACATGAAACTGGCAGTGCAGTACTTGGCTTACAACACAGTGTTTCTGACATGAAGTTATACGAACTTAATCGTAAAGTCTTTATTTTTCACTTTCTATTAGTCAATAGATATTCAATAAAAGAGACAATGATCTAAAAAGTGTACAATTTGTGTATTATTTAAGATTATGTTCACCTCGTCTAGAAATCGACTCGTTCCATTTAACGTTAACGCCTGCCTTAATTAATGCTAGCGTTCTTCCCTCCTTTGTGGACAGTTTCCATTGGACTTAGAAATTTTCAATGGAGAGTTTTTTTTGGTCCTCCCTGTATATACAGGGCAGTACTGCTGGGTAGCCTATCCGCTCGGCTGCAGGGGGCCGCTCATAACAACACCACCTAAAATAAAGGCCTGGACGAGAGATCCTTAATATTAACGACGAGGTCAACGAGAGACAGGCCAGGGCACTCAAAAGTCACATGATCATCGGGGTCCGGGCAACAATCCATCCTTCATTATTTCCAACAAACGAAAAATTACTGATTGTTAAAATCCAAGATGGAGACAATGAAGGATGGATTGTTGCCCGGACCCCGATGATCATGTGACTTTTGAGTGCCCTGGCTTGTCTCTCGTTGGCATCGTACTAACGAAATATGACATTAACACATTTTCCATATTTGCCTTTGTAATTCCGTGATAGCAGGAAACTGACATCATTACGTAACATGCATAAATGACGTCATTTTTTTCGCAATTTTATATCTTAGTGACGTAAATTGCATTCATAAACCCTTTACTTTCAAATTTTGATCTATTTAATGTTGGCATTGAAATAAAGAATTGAATTAATAAAGAAAATATTAGAAGAAAATGTTAGAAATTTATTCGTGTTATTGTTAGATTAAATAAGAAAGCCTTTTCTTAGGAAATAAATTAATACATAAATTAATAAATAACAATAGGAAATTAACAATATTTCAGAATAAATATTAAAAATAATAAATAAATGAATAAAATGCAATTAAAAATTAATAAATACACATTATTTACAAGCATATTCATTTTAGAAACGAAGTGAATTATATAATACACATATACAGAGAAATAATAAAATTAATGATGAAATTATTTTATAAACTTAAAATTATATAAAGTTATTATTTCTTATAGTTTTATGATATATAACTAAAATATGAAAATATCTGAAATAATTTAACTTCATTTTTACATTTGGAATATTTTAAATTGAAAATCAAAAAGAAACCAACAAATTTTTAAAATGAACAACAGATATTCACTACACTAAATGTAGAATTTTTTTAAGACTTTAGTGTTTTTGTGCTGATAGACTTTGAACAATACAAAACATGTTGTTTAAACAATATCTCGCGGCACATCGTTAATTTTTGGTCATTTTTAAATTCAGCTTGCATTTATAAGCCTATCCAGGAATAAATGACATGTGCTCTTGATCTAACACTTCCGTTATTAAACCGAAACTAAAAGTCAGATTTGTAAAATGAAAACAGTTTATGACATAAAATTGGCCGTGACGTCGCAAGGACGTCATAATTGAGGCTGCCATCTGGTGTAGTACGTTAAAATACATATGTGCAAACAAATCTGCGCATTACATCAAACAACAATGGTTGTCATATCTCGTTAGTATTAAGGATCTCTGGCCTGGACCAACGCCTCCTATAAAGAAGACCTCCGCACTGAAACGCCATACATTGTTATATCACAGCCCACTAGATAAAGGCCTGAGTGCTGTTTTCAAAATGGCGGCGCTCGCAGGCGGACTATCTGTGTGAAATAAGATGGAATAGAGGAATTATTTCACAAATTATTTCAATCTTCTAACGAAATCTAAGTTTTTGAACTTGTTATTTAAATGACTTTATGTTTCAATCAAAACAATGGCAACATACGTACAAATAAATATAGTTTCATTTTTTTCAAAGTAGAGACATCTATGGAGGAAGAGAAAAAGCATCTTTTCTATAAAAAATTTCGAAACCATATATGATGGTTTTAGAAATCTGCAAAAATTAGTTCCTGTAATAGATTAATTATTTTGGTTAGATTTTGTAAGAAAATTAAAGCAAATTTATGAAATAATTCTTTTATTTCAGCTTATTTCACACAGGCAGTCCGCCTGCGAGCGCCGCCATTTTGAAACCAGCACTCAGGCCTTTATCTAGTGGGCTGTGGTTATATCATCATACTTCGTCCTTTGTTAATCGTATTTCTACCAATAATAAACCCTAAATTTGGTCGACTTGGGATGATGTAACAATGTATGACGTTTCAGTGCCGAGGCTTTCTTTCTAGGAGGTGCTGTGACTGGGCGCTGAAACATCATATATTGTTACATCACCTCAATCCAACGCCTCCTATAAAGAAAGCCTCCGCACTGAAACGTCATTCATTGTTGCATCATCATACTTCGTCCTTTGTTAACCGTATTTCTACCAATAATAAGCTCTAAATTTGGTCGACTTGTGATGATGTAACAATGTATGACGTTTCAGTGCTGAGGCTTTCTTTATAGGAGGCGTTGCTCAATCACCTCAGTAGGGCATTGTTAATCGTATTTTCACCAATAATAAGCCTTAAATTTGCCCTTCTGATGATGATGAAACAATGAATGACGTTTTAGCGCTCAAGCCTTTATTTTAGATGGTATTGTTATGAGCGGGCCCCTGCAGCCAAGCGGAGAGGCTACCCAGCTGTACTGCCCTATATGTATTTGCAACACCCTGTAGGAGAGTTTTTTTTAATTAACATTATTTTTCAACAAGATTTTATCCGCGCGCAGTTTGCGCGGTAATTAGTTTCAAATTCAATTAATACTGTTGCAAAGCTCGCACATTTAAAATTAACTTCACGTTCAATATCGGAATAAAATGAAAACACAAATCCACAAAGATTTTTTTTTTATTGACTCAGATGTACATTTCGGAATTCATAATTCCTTCATCAGTGAGTAATTATGAAGGAATTATGAATTCCGAGATGTACATCTGAGTCAATAAAAAAAAATCTTTGTGGATTTGGGTTTTCCTTTTGTTCCGATTAGGAACGTTGCGATACTCTTTTCGATACGATATTCAGCATCGATATCAAACTTAGAGCGAAGTATCAAAACTCCGATCTTATCGAAAAGAAAGTATCGATACAGAGAGTATCGTATCATTCGATACTCTTATAAAGCAGGCACAGTTGCATGTATTTAAGTTTCAAGTAATATTGAACTGTATACAGGGTGTTTCAGAATGGCTTGTACAAACTTTCAGGATATATTCTGAGTACCAAAACAAGCACAAAATGCCATATGAGCATTTAGTCGGAATTGCGTAGTTCTACAGTTATTTTGGTTTGAAGGTGTCCTGCAGTAGACGAAGTTAACTCTAAAGCCTATAGGTGTTGCAAATTGTGTGATTTAAGTTGTGGAATGATTTCTTGGTTTCACAATGTCAGTTTGTCTGTCCGTCCGTCTGTCCCCTTCATATTTTCTACATTATTTCACGTAGAAAGTTGAAATATCGAACATAGCTTACCATAGACATGTCCTCCTTCACTATTTATTTTGGCTTTGATTAGCCCACTGGGGTCAAAATTACGGACTTGAAAGTTAGAGGGGACCAAAAGGTCTACATGGTACCGGAGTGAAATTCGATAAGCAGATTACTATGAAGTTTGGGATAAATTGTCTCAGTAGGGTCGGAGTTGTGGGGATGGCAGTCACTTGGAGTTTACAAATATGGCAATATAAGTAATATGATATGTCCTTCGATAGAGCTTTTTTACATTTTTTGATTTGAATACTATGTTCGAGAAAATCAATTTTCTGATTAAACAATTTGGGAGATTTAAAAGTGAAGATAAAGGGGTAAAAATACTTCACCTCAGGGCTTCCGATACTTTCCTATACCTTCCTCGGGGGGAGGGGGAAGGATAATTTCTTACCAGGTATATGACAGACGATGTCGCAACTATCCTGGATCCGTTGACGAGGAATTGCAACATCTGGTAATAGGGCAGAATAAACATACGTTTTCAAATACCCCCAGAAGAAGCCCAGTGGGTTCATGTCAGGAAAACACAATTTTCTTCAGACATTTTTTTGAATTGTAACTTTTCTAATACAGGACACCTTCAAACACCTATAGAAAGAAGCGTTTTCGACCCCATGTTTAAATGACATTTTCTGCTTGTTTTGGTCCCTGGAACGTATCCTGAAAGTTTGTAAACACTATTCAGAAACGCCCTGTATATTCTACAAGCGACAGCTTACAATAAAGTTGTTGTTTATTATTATTGTTGCAAAGAGTATAATGAATAATTTCTAAATTGATGGCAAAGCCTACATGAATTGTACCGCTTATTCCATTATACTTTGGAGATGGTAAATAAAATACGCAAACGTAGAATGTATAACGATGTTAGAGGCGCATTGTGATGGCATAAGGAGTGGGACAGTCATTGAGCTCGGCAGATGGAAAGTTGGTACGAAACATTAATAAACATAAGCATAAAAAATTGTAGCGATACTATTTACCGATACTCATTTTTTTTTCGATACCACGATATTATCGAATAACCGATATCGATACCGATACTGCCAATATCGAAATAAAAGTATCGATACTTACTCTTATCAGTAGTATCGCAAGGTCCTTAATTCCGATATTGTATTTTGGTGTCTGGCTATTTTGTTTTATTCACTTCATGTTGTTGCAAAGCTCGCACATTCAAATTGTTTCGTGTGACGAACACACTGTTCTACTTTATTTAAAGTGTGATAAAAATTTTGCACAGACAACAATGGTCAGGTGACTTTTCAGTTCCGGCTTGTGCTTCAAGCCAGCACCTTAAACGTACAATGAAAATGCAAAACTCTTTCCGTGACGATCTCACATGTTCTCCTTTATTTATAGTTTGATTGTCGGGGGTTCTGAAAACAGAAATAAAGACACAACCAAACTCGTAGGGAGATTCAACCGATATTAAATTTAAAAAAAAAAGTATTTATTTTATTCTCAGG
Organism: Rhysida immarginata; assembly: GCA_023313115.1. Lineage (NCBI taxonomy): Eukaryota > Metazoa > Arthropoda > Chilopoda > Scolopendromorpha > Scolopendridae > Rhysida > Rhysida immarginata. Next base: position 1,115,976 of record JAHWFO010081140.1, on the reverse strand, counting down.
AAAAGTCTTTTATTGCATTCTCAATAACAGCATCAAATCTCTGGTGCCTCTTTGAAATCTTATCTCGATTCCCTAGTGTAAAGGAATTAAGTGATTTTTCAAAGAGTGATTTGTTGGAGAATACGACCATAATATACGGTAAGCCAAAAGCAAATTGGCCTAAGCCTGAAAATTTGCTGTCCATTGGATGATTATGCAGTTGAAAATTACGAAGAAGGACACGCCCAAGTTGATTTGGACTAAAGCATGTCAACTGAAGACTACAAAACGGGTCGTGGAAAAAAATTCCTAATGCAAGGCTACGCATTTGGCAGAACATCTAAATGAGCTGTTGCATAACGATCAGGTATCTTCACTGGATAAACTAACATAAAAGCTGCCAGGAAGAAACTATTTCCACAGTAATCACTATTTCGAGAAGAAAACAGTGGGCTAATAAGATGGTAGGAGCCCTTCGAGCTATCGACATGGTATCTTCTTTTCAGATGAGTCGTCCATTGCTTAATTTAATGTAGCGGATGCATATAAGTCTGGAGAAAGCTCAGCCAAGAATTCATCATGAAATGAATGCATACAACCGTCAAGCATCACTCGAGATGCCATTTGGAACACAGGTCGATCAAAATCCGTGAACTGTGGGAAGAATGCATCGCCATAATGAAGAAGGGCATTCTTCACTATTCTTAGGCGGCTGTTGAAAAAAAGAGTTTACTCTATTCATACAAGCTCCTTGCCGCACCGATAAGTTCGAAGGCAAAAGAAACGACATCAAAAGATTCCAGGGGTCAGTCAACTAACACGAATCCCTTAGAACACATCTGAGTAATGCTTGAACGAAAACCTGCTTTCCGTGAAGAGATTTAGTGTTCGTGATCCGAGTGGTCAATATTCCACATCCCAAGACAGTAAAACTCATTGATTTTATGTTCGTTCGGATAAAGGCTTCAAGTGGTGGGCCAGCCAAGCTATAACAATCATATTTGGCATTTCTATCAAGTAAATACTTTGAAATGAAAGCATGTCCAAAAATCGGGTTGTCTCTGTATATTCTGCAAGAAAAATATCTCGTAAAGGAATCCTCGATCCAATCTAAGATATTGGATTATTAAGGGTTAATACGATATATGTATAAAGGTGTCTTTATTTAAGTTTATGGTTATTGTAATGTTTTCGTCCAATTTACTTCAAGAAACTGTTTGCTTAGCAACAAGTCAGCGTAACAGTTAATATGTATATTGTAGCATCATAAGAGTAAATATCGCAATAATTTATTCAGTGGTTTAGCGTGAATGCTTCTGTTATTTTATAAGCTTATTGCATGTAAAAAGTGTAAATCGTATCTAGATTAGAGTAACGAGCAAACAAGGCGAAATAAATTTACATATTGGGTGTTTATATTTGTTTTTGTGTTTATATGCAAATATCAGTTAGAGAGAGAGAGAGAGAGAGAGAGAGA